>JAODAL010002059.1:0-207971 GCA_025379985.1 Phyllomedusa bahiana | reverse complement strand
GCGTAGAATGCCCAAAATCATAAAACCGTTCTACTGTGGGTCATGATTTAGCGTTTTCTAGTACAAAGGCAATTCTCTCAGGAAAACCCCCTTTTAAAAAAGTGCCTACCTGTTCCAGCAGTAATGCCCTGGTTTTCGATAAACAGTCAAAAATGGTATTTTTGAGGGTTGGGGGACGCTGCTTTTTTCTATTAAAAGAAAAAAAACCATACATTTCCTTAGCTTTTAATTTTAGAATTTCTACAACATAGCCTCCCCAGGCATTATATAAACTCATCCAGGAGAAAATTACAAATACAGTATTTTTCCAATTGAACAGATTAATAAAAATACTACAGATTGTTACAAAAAAAAAAAACCTTTAATATTACATAAAAAAAACCTTTTTTGAATACATACAAACGGGAAAAGATTTTTTGTTCGGAAAATATTTTTTTTATTTTTACGCCGTAAGGGGCTTTGTAGCGACCCACCGGGTTTTGACTGGACCCCACCCTTTTCAGCTACTGACATTTCTCACTTGATTTTATTACTATATTAAAAAAAAATTTACAATTAATCTCATTGAATCCTGAGGATATTTCCTGTGTCTGCTCTTAAATTTTGTACATTTATGTACGTTTTAAAAAAAGTTTTACATCACTAAACGGGAAAAAAAAGACAATTTCATGTTTTTTCACTATCGACATAAATCAAAATAAACCTTCCCGTTTCGGAAAGGGTTTTTTTTAAATCCCTGAAAATCAAAATTTTTAATACAAAGGATTACTACCTTTTTAACCCCTTACCCCCGGGACCCAGTTTTTGGCCTCTCGACGAGCCCATTTTTTTAAATCGGGCATGGTCACTTTATGTGAGAATAACTTTGAACTTTTTTCCCATCCCTGTGTTCAGAGCAGTTTTTCCCGGCACATTGTGCTTTAAGATAGTAAAAATTTTGTCCAAAAAGTCCCTTTTTTATTTTTAAAAATATTAAAGTATCGTGAAAAAAGTGAAAATTTACCTTTTCAAAAAACAAAAATTTCTCGTAAGACTGATAGTTATTACACTCAAAATAGCTTAAAACTAGCATCTAAATTTTTGACTACTGTAGGTTGGATAATTTTTTTAAAGTCTTTTTTTTTTTTTTTGATCTTAGGGGGCTTAGAAATTTAGAATAATTTTAAATTTTTAAGAAAATTTGCAATATTAAATTTTTTTTAGGACCAGTTTCCAGTTCTAACGTATTTTGAGCCTGTATGTTTGATACCCCCATCAATGACTTCATCTAAGAAAACACCCTCTTAAAGTATTCAAAACACAATTAGGAAGTTTATTAACCCATTAGGTCTTTCACAGGAATTAAAGTAAAGTGGAGGTCAAATTATAAAATTTCACTTTTTTTTCGATTTTCCTTTTTTATCCATTATTCACAAGAACACCGTAGATGTGACCAGGGAAATGCAACTTAATATAAATTTCCCTAATTCTGCTGTTTTCAAGATACCCCTATGTGGCCTTTTGCCTATTACTCAACCACAAGCCCCAGAAAAGGAGGGGGGAAACCCACGGCTCTGGTCTCATTTTCATTACGATTTTATTTAGGTGCCATTTCAGGTTTGCGGACACCCTAAGGCGCTAAAACTTAATAAACACCCCTAAAAATACCCCATATTGGAAACTACAGCTCCTAAGGAGAATATCCAGGTGTGTAGAGAGTATATTGACCCCCACAGGTTTTTTACTAATTTTTTTTGTGTTAGACTGGGAAAATGAAAAAAAAAACATTTGGAATTAGTATAAAAAGGAAAACAATAACCAATAAATGGTAGGGACGGCCGGTCTCAAAAAGAAAGACGGATTCAGTTAGCTACTATCCTCATCAAGGCAATAAGCGGCCACGAGGAGGAGAGCGTGGATAAAACATCTCAGCAGGAGGATCAATATAGATCAGTTTGGCAGAAGACAAGCCAATCTTCTCATATCTGGAGGTGCCTTATTGCTAAGTGAGGGGAGTCATTTCGCAGTTCCTCCTTGCGCTGTAATACATGGACTTCCTGCAGCCAAGAGGATATAGACAGCCTCGCTGTGGACAACCATAGTCTAGGAATGACCATCTTTGCGGTCAGAATAAGGAATAAGATGAGATGGGACCTAAGAGTGGAGGTCGGGAGAGGTATCTAGAAGAGGAGCAAGACAGCGGGATCATTCAATAACCTGATCCCTGTAATTGAGTGGATGAGATACAAAACTTGCATCCAGTAGGGTTGAATCTCTGAGCAGCTCCACCAGATATGGGACATGGTACCAACGCCAACATATGTTAGTGGCCCCTGGGTAAAGAGAGTGTAATAGTGCCGGGACTCTGTACCAGCGCGTAACAATTTTATAGTTAAGTTCCTGGGCTTTTACTGAGACAGATGATTTGTGGGAGAGGAAAAATATTTTCTCCCAGTCTTCTACCCCAATGGTCCTCTCCAGCTCCCTCTTCCAACTCGCCTGGAAGGGATATCCACCTGCACCAGTTGGCTGCAACAAACCATAAACTCTTGTAGAGCCCCGCAAACACCACTCCTCAAAAGGCGAGAGGGATCTATGCAAGTCCAACAGGGATTTGTACATGGTATAGAGACTCTGAAGCTGGTAGTAATTTAGTCTGGAGAAACTTGTCGTTGTTAAGTCACCGGCAAGCTCTTGATAAGCTTTAAGGGAGTTCTCAGCAAGCACCCTCCTAAAGATCGTGGAAGATGGGTCAGTCCCCAGTAATCTAGTTAGGGCCGCAGCTACGTGCTCCGGGACTACCGGGTTACACACCACGGGCGTACAAGGACCTCCCGGACGGAACAAAAACATTCTTGAGGGGTACTTTCTACAAACTGAGATTCGGGTCACCAACGGAACACGGTGAATGCGTTTTTTTGGCATATGGGCGGTCGGCAACCAGGGTAGTGCTGTCACTGGGGCCCTGTATAATAGAGAATTAAGTTGAACCCATAGTGTCGTGAGTGCATTATGGAAGAAGTCCAAAATTTAAATCATGGCTAGATAATAGACTTGTAGGTCTGGGACAGCCATAGAAAATGAAGTAAAAACAACCAGCTCACCGTAGTAGATGGATCAGCATGGACGCTGCAGGCAAGGCAGAAGCATCGGAGCAAAGAGAAAATATGTCCAGCTGAAGCCGTATACAATAAAAGTCCACTTCTTTATTGGAAAACGTTAAAAATACATGCAGAATATGAAAACATCTTACGCGTTTCAGGCCGTGAAATGTACTAGCCCTTACTCGTAGCATACCAAGATACAAACATGAGCACATATAAATAGTGACGTTAGTAAATGAATGAATGTGCTGACAAATAGAAAGAAACATTGTTTAGGACACAAATAATGAGTACAAAAACGTGGTTACAAAACTGTCAGTTAGTAAATATTAATATTGTAGAATAATATCTTTTCTATTGTTGAGACTGTGAGGCATTCTAGTTTGTAAAGTAAAAATCCAGAATTATTCTCTATTCAACAATTTACGTCTACGGTCTGGGAGAGCCAGGCCACCCTTTCTCTGTCTGGGGTGTTTCTGGACTCACACAAAATCAGAAATCAGTTTACGTAAAGCAGTGAAGAATGGTTTGGGAAGCACCACAGGGATAGTTTGGAATAAGTAAAGGAGGCAGGGAATGACATTCATTTTTATTATGTTGATACGCCCAATCCAACTGAAGTCCTCCTATCCCATTTCAGTAGATCACGACCAATTGTGTTAAGCATTGGCGCAAAATTGTGCTAAAAATTCTTTCCCATGCAGGCAGGTATATGTACCCCCAGATATTTAAAGGAGGAAGTGGTCCAAGAGAAGGGGACGGAGGATTTCAGCAGTCTCAGTGTCCATCCGCAACATTTAAGCTTAAAGCTACACTCTTAGTCATATTAATTTTATGTTGGCTGAAGGAGCCGTATTGTTGTAGAGTTCTAAGTGCTGCCGGTAACGATTCCAGGGGGTCTGAGAGATAAAGTAACAGGTCGTCTGCAAATGCTGAACACCTCACTTGCTGGTTGGCAATGCAAATTCCCCGAATAGAATTGTCCGCTCTAATAGCTTGCATGATATGCTCCATCGCTAGTATGTAGAGCAGGGGAGACAAAGGACATCCCTGCCTGGTACAATTGCCCATCACACAGGGGGAAGAGAGCTCACCATTAACTCAGATTTGCACTCGGGGAGAGTGGTAAAGGGCTGAAATATGATTCATTATTGCCAGTCTCAGACCCATACACTCCACCCCTCGTTGGAATGAACAGTTTACGCAATCGAAAGCCTTTTCGGCATCTAGGGATAATAGTACACAGGGAAGTTTAACAGAGTGGATGTGCTGAAGGATGGTAAACGTTGTTAGGGTGTTATCCCTCACCTCTCTGTAGGGAACAACCCCGACCTGGTCTAGGTGTATAAGCGAGTCCAAAAGTGGGCTAAGGCACAAGTCGATCAATTAGCAAAGAGCTTCGCGTCGGTGTTTATGAGGGAAATAGGGCGATAACTTGGACACAGATTAGGGTCCTTACCCTCCTTAGGGATCACCGTAATATGTGCCTGTAAAAAGGCAGGGTCAAAGCGAGAGCCCTGGGATACGTCATTGAAGGCCGCCAAAAGGTTAGTTCAGCAATTAGAGTTTTGTAGAAAATGGCAGTATAGCCATACGGGCCTGGGATTTTCCCAGCAGGGGGGGGGGGAGCGAAAACCACCCTTTTGATCTCTTCTAGGCTAAATGGCTCCTCCAGAGAGACGAGGCAAGGCAGTAGTAGAGAGATAAGTTTGCAATGCTTCTCGGAAATCCTGTGATCCCAAACGCTCCCGGGAGGGGGAAGGTTATAAAGACCAGTATAATATGTGTGGAATTCTTTCAAAATATCCCTGGTAAGATGGACTAAGCGACCATTCGAGCTTTTAATGGAGGGGATGAACAAGGAGGCTCTTTTGTCATGTAGGGCACGAGCTAGGCACTTGCCGGGCTTATTGCTCCATGTATAGATGGAGCTAGAACAAAGTTGGCGGTAATGTTTATGTTTATGTTCCATCAATTGCAGGATTTCATGACGGGTAAGTATCAAATCTCTAAGGTCTGACTCTAGGCCCGTGGATTTGTGGCTCAATTTGAGGCAGTTCAGTCTCTGCATGAGAGATTGTAATTTATGCTACATCTCTCTTTTAAGTCTGGCCCCATGTTTTATGAGGACGCCAAGCAGGACAGCCTTGAGAGCTTCCCATTTAATCTGCGGGGGAGTGCTATCTGCAGACTGCACAAGGCAAAATGATTCATTCATGCTTTTCAAGTCCAGAAGGCAGATCGAGTCAGACAGAAGAGACTTATTTAATTTCCAGGAGAAGGGAGGCTTACTGTAATGTGGGAGAATAAGATCACAGTGCACTGGAGCGTGGTCTGAATGTACGATGTTACCAATGAAGGTACGAGAAATCTGTGGGAGCAGGGAGTGGGCTGGGAATATATAATCTATCCTACTTTAGGATTTATGTGGGTGGGAAAAAAGGTATAATCCCGATCATGGGGGTGGAAGAGATGCCAAATATCTACCAGTTTCATTTCATGGAGCAGTCTACGAATCCTGCCCAGGGAACTCAACGTCATAGTAGAGCGGCCACCTGAGGTATCTAACGACGGATTTAAAGCCAGATTGAAGTCGCCACAAAGAATGAGTTGTCCCTGAGCAAAACCCGTGAAGGCATCTAATGTTTTGGAGAAAAAGGAGGATAGGCCCGTGTTAGGAGCATAAATGTTGGTGATCTTGTAGATGCGGCCCTGGATGTTATATTTGATGAACAGATAACGAGCATCAGTATCTGGGAGGACATCTAAGATCTGCACCAGCAATGATTTGTGAAAAAAGATCTCAACCTCCTTTGTTTTAGTGAGCGAGTTACTGCCAGGCAGGGAAGTACCTATTTTGGAAACCCTGAATGCGGGTATCCAGTAGATGGGTCTCCTGTATACAGACAATGTCGGACCTTTGCTTGTGAAGATAGTAGAGAATTTGTGAACGTTTCTCGGGGACATTGAATCCCTTCACATTGAGGGATGTGACCCTAATACTAGCCATCAGTGGATAGAAAGAAATCCTCTGCGGGGAAATACCCGAGAAAACCGTGGAAAGGGAGGATGGAACCGCCCAGAGAGTAGGAAAAAAAGCAATATGGACAAAAGCCCAAAATAAAAACAAAAAGGCCTATAAAAATGGCCCAAAAAACAAAAAAAAAAAGAGAAATGCAATGCAAAGGGCCCCATAGGAATGTAAAGGCCAGTGATCCCCAGGGGCATGGAGGGACACATACCCAAAATGACAAATGCATATGTAAAAGAGAAAATCAACATATGGTTGGAGACGTCACAGGAACAGTACAGAACAGTGAAGACCTGAGCAGTGGGCGGGATGGGGTCGCGGCACTTCTTACAGGGTACATGCCACAAGCCCAAGCCCCCAGTCGCCCATTCAATATATACCAGCAATAATGGCTAGCTAAACCAGCAAGAGCAACAACCTATGTCCTAACCAAAAACACACACATTTTATATCATCACAAAAAGGTTCAGAAAAAACAAAAAAAATTTATATAAAAATAAATTTTATTAAACAATTCAAAAAAAACTCAAAATTTACAAAATATCATGATTAAAAAACCAACAATAGCCAATGAGAAGTAACAGCACCAACTGAAGCAATCAATAATATCAAAAATCCTAAATAAATATTGCAATCAAAACAAGTACCATAACATACATCTATTACAACAGAACCCCAAAACAATTTTTAATCAATAAAGTGCAAAGTGCATATAAGCTGTTAAACATGTAATATTAAGTGCATACGGATACAAAAAGTGCATGTCCAATAAAATTTCCAATGTTTAAAATACTAAAGGGCAAACATGTTTCCTATTAGAATATACATAATTTATAAAGTTCCATAAAACAAAATTTGGGCGTAGTGAAAAAAAAATACACCTTATCAAATGTATGTAGGTACTACAAATAAAATAATAAATTATTTTGTCATAAACAAAAAAACCCAGAAGGGCGGTGCCACGATCCCGACGAGGTCTCGTGTATCATTTATCGGGAACTATAATAGCCAATAGTCATTAGTACAAGCTAAAACAAGGTAACGGGAAGGAGTAAGAAACACCTTATATATCAACCAAAGATATAAAAGGTTACCGACAGTAAAGGCATTATCCGAAGAAAAAGACCAGTGTGATCACAAATATTTAACCTATATGGCAACGATGGGGGGATCTCTTTGACGGAGAGGCTTCCGGGCTAGCTGGCCTAAGTCGATACCTCTGAGGTTTTGGCAGTGTCTCAGCAGAGGGACGGGTCTGTTGAGTCCCAGCCTTACCCTGGAATGGCATGGATTCCATTTTTAACGTTGCTTCCCAGTCAGGCAGGGTCATCTCGGGAAGGTTTAGGGAGGCGAGGAAAGCTGGAAGTTCTGAAGGCATACAGAGGGACAGAGATCTGTCCTTGTAGCGGACCTAGATGGAAAAAAGGAAAACCCCAACGATAAGGGATACCTCTTTCCTGTAGAACCTCCAGCAGCGGCTTGACCTTGGCCCAAAGGTGGAGGGTTCTTCTGGAGAGATCTGGGAACAGTCCAAGCTGGATGCCATTGAAGGTGACACTTTGCATGAGTCGGGCCTTTCGCATTATTTCCTCCTTGATCGTGTATCAATGTATTCTGCAAATTATGTCCCTGGGCCGTGCAGGGCCCTGGCTTTGCAGGCAAAGCGCCCTGTGTGCTCGGTCAAATTTAATTCCAGTCTCTTCTGGTCTGCCCAGGATGTAATTGAATGCTTTTGTGAGGGTAGGGATCAGTTCGCCAGCTTTGACGGTTTCCGGGAGACCTATAATTCTAATGTTGTTTCTCCTGCTGCGATTTTTTAATTCGTCCATATGATTCACCAGCTGGACAAAGCGGTCCTGTAGCTCCGCCACTGATGTTTGAAGAGCAGATATAGCGGATCTTGTAGATGTTTGGTTGTTCTCCACTTGCTGGATCCACTCCTGGAGAGCAGTAATGTCGGTCTGTACTGGTATCAAATCTTGTCTCCAAGCGTGTCGTAGATCGTGGGCCATCTGCTGAATGTCATGTTTGGAGGCAATTTGAGAGAGGAGCGCTCTGATCTCTGGGTGAGCGGCTAAGGTATGGAGTGCTTCTTCAGGAGGGAGCAAGCCCGGAGCCCGTGTACTGGTGTATGGGCCGTCAAAGACAGTAGAAGGGGCCTCATCTATGGAAGATGGACCAGGGACCCGTACAACCAGGCCATTGGCCCAGTTAGGGGAATTCGGGGTTGATCGCCATGGCGAGTTGCAATGAGGAGATCAGTGAGACAAATTCAAGTGGCATGCTCAGGTGAAGGTGTAGAGCTGGTAAGAACCTGAACTGTCGGGTGACAAGTAGCCATTGTGGATTTTTGCCTTCCAGAGATGGCTTGCGGGGCTGCAAACATGGCTTTAGGCAGGATTTGATGTGGCCCGTGGAGGGAGTCCTGTATTGCCTCCGCTAGTTCCCCATGTTGCAGTGGTGAGACTGGAATAGGGGGTTCCGGTGACATCAATGCCCCTTGAGGCTGTCCCCGCCGAGGGGAGCTGGCAGATTCCATGGCCCACTGCCCGGGGGAGGCAGAGAGAGTGAAGCAGCTGGGAGCCTTAATGAGGGGGAGAGGGCCAGGGCTTGCTACAGGCAGGTGGAGAGAGTCACTGGGCCCTGTGTGGCCCTTTGGAGCCGATGGGGTCTCCCCCTCTACTGCCAGTGAGGCCGGAGGGGCAGGAGGTGAGCCAGCTAATGCTCTTGGACTAGGGAGCGGGTAATACCGGAGGTTTCCTGGAGCGAGGTCCTTAATTTCTCTTTGGATGCGGAGCTCTGCGGCAGTCACCTCGGAGAAGCTACTCATCCCGTCTCTCTCAGACTCTGCTACGCTTCGGGTTGTGCCGGTGCCCGTCATCAACTGTGGGAGCGGTGAGGCAGGAGGTAGCACCGGAAATGCCAGCAATGATCGCGGGCTTCGGTGGGGTCTCCCCGGCGGTGTTGCAGTCTTCTCTGTCTGCTGCTCTGAGGCGGTGAGGTGCAGATGCGGCCTGCTGTGCGCCTGTGCTGGTGGGCAAGATGGTGCTTCTGGGGAGGAAGCGCAGTAAGGCGGGAGTTTCTCCTGCAGGTCTGAGAGCGGCGCGAAGAAATTAGAGATAGGCAGACCGCTTGCAGCAGGGAGCTTGGTTGTCTTGGGAGCCTTTTTAGAATGTTTACTTCCCATTCTGAATGCTGTAAGAGCTGGTTTTTGGCAATCCTGGACGGAGCTCCACTCGAACACAGCCTGCTCCTCACATGGCTAGCCACACCCCCAAGAACCATAACTTTTTTATTTTTCTGTGTGGGGACTTTTTTTCTTGCGGGATGAGTTGATGTTTTATTGGTATCATTTTTTTTGGGACAAGACTTTTTTTGATCAGTTTTAAATCCATTTTTTGGAAGGCAGGGTAAACGAAAATACTGCATTCCTAGTAGTGTTTTTTATTTTAACAGTGCTCAGGTGCAGTATTCATGACAAGTTAGCTTTACTCTGTGGGTCAAAACGATTACAACGATACCCAATTTATATAGTTTTTTTTATGTTGAAGCACTTTTAAAAAAGTGTTTTTATTGTGTAAAACAATATTTATTTTTTTTTGCAGGATGAACTGATGTTTTAATTGGTACAACTTTGGCATGTTTATGGTTTTTATCGCATTTTAAATGTGCTGGGGGGATGAACAAAAATCGCAATTCTTTTTTAACAGCATTCATTGTACGGGTTAATTAATGTCACGTATTTATAGGGCAGGTTGTTACACATGCGGCGATGCCAAATAATGGTACTTATTAAAAATTTTTTTGGGGCAATTGGGGTTTGTAAAGGGGGGGAAAAGGGCGGTGTTACATATTTTTTTTATGTTTTGTGTTTGTGGTTCACTTTGTTCCACCTTTTTTTTACTTTTCTGCACTTATTTTTACTTTTCCCCAGAGGGGAATTATATGAACGATCAACAAATCGTTCATACACTAGGAGATCAGCACACAGCATATTGCTGTGTACTGGTCGCCATGGGCAACGGTCAGTCACTGTCCACAATGCATTGTGCGAACATGGTGATGTCTCACAGACCACCCGGGAAGAATTCAACTTCCTGGGGCCGTCTGGTAGGAGATCGCTGACTGACACTATTGATGCGCAGCGTGCGGGATGAGCAGGCAGAAGGAGATCCCTTCTTGTGTGAGACTTAGTCGACGTTCTTAAACCCACGGGCTGAAGATCACTTCTGGTCGGGGGGTGATGCGACATGAGGACATCGGTAATATATTCCCGCACTTCTCGTTAGGACGTATGAATATGCATACGTCCCACTTGTGGGGGACAGGGGTGTTATAAAAACAGTTTAGGACAGAACCATATGATTGATGTCTTGTTTTTCGAAGCTTTGATAGGTTTATTGGCAACAACTGAGTTAATTACAGACACACTCGGGTGTGTTGTTTTTTAATGCACCCAGGATTTTCACACGCTTCCTGTGCGTGTAAACATCATGGGAATGTCTAAAGAAATAAGCAAGATATACGGAAGAGAATTATGGACTATTACAAGTTTCTGGGTTATCCGTGGGTGCAATTTTCAAATGCATACTAAAGGTGCCTCGTTCATTGTACAAAACTATTATACGCAAGTACCAAAACAAGATGGGGAATGTCCAGCAACTCCATACGTTCTGGAAGGAGACAGGTTCTGTGTCTCAAGAGATTAGACATGCTTTGGTTGACATGTGCATATCAGACAAGAAACAAAGCAAAAGACCTTGTGAAGATGGCTGGTTGGAGAGCTGGTAAGATTGTGCCATTATCACCAGTGATATGCTATTGTTTAGTGGTGAATTACATAACCTTGGCCCGCGAGTCCATGCCTCTTTTAGAATACCGCCATTATCTTACTTGCCCCGTTGTTGGCAGTCTTGATTGACATTGCATGATGTTTGTAGTCTATTGATCTACAAGAACGAGATCTTTCTCAACTAGTGATCTCAAAGTTTTTCTGTCCCTAGCACATAGTTGCCTGCAGATTATTTGCACCAGATGCAAAAGGGGGGAATAATAAAAATTAAAAATACCTGACATTATATCCAACATTGAACCTCATTTGCAAGTGGATGTCCAAAACACTCAATGTTTTCAGGTCCTGCTTTGCAAAATCTATGACATCTTCCGTTGATTGCAACTACCATTCATAGCTTGGTGTCATCTGCAGAAAAATAGAAAACGTGCTATTGATCCCTTCCGCTACATAATTAATAAAATACAATTAAATGAAAGAGGACCCAAAACTGTGTCCTGGGGCACACCACTCCATAAACCGGGGACACTCAGGGGAATAGGAAGTCATTTACCATCACTATCTGAGCCGTTCCAGCAGCCAGTTTTTAATCCATTACACATTTGTTATTTTACCAATTGGATTCTAATTTAGTAAAAAGTCAATAAAGCACAAGCGCCATATAAGAAGAGATGCTGAAAAAATGTCAAGGGGATTACTCATGCCTATTTCAAACTTAAATTACAATTATACATTAGAAACAAATGACACCAGCGCTAATCTTCTATATGTCTCCAACTAAATGTAGCAACTTTCCAGAAATAAAATACTCAACACTCATGTTGATTGAAGCAATGGAACACCTGAATCCATTGGTTAGTCCCACGCAATCAGCTCTTCTTCCTAATCAATCTCCGTTATCTCACAAATAAAGGCGTTATAATTTACACATAAAAGCTACAAAAATGTGATCAAGAACTTTGCATCGTACCTAAAGCTCTTTTCCATAAAATGCTGTTATTGTCTGATCGTATTATATCCACTGGATCACTTTAATGACAAAGTAAGAAATGGAACGTTCGTGTTCAAATTAAACCAAGCGCTCCGGGGCCAGCAGCGCTCAGAGATAAATACTACGTAAAAACTAACTGGCAACTAAGGATGACGTCACCTAGACTTAAAGTGGCTCTGTCCAATTTAAAAGTTCCAACGCGGTTTCGGAAGAAATCACGGCTTCCTTCATCAGCTTGTATGGAATTGCAAGTAACATTATACCATCCCTTTCTTTCTGTTCAGTTTAGATGGAAAGCGATATAGATGTAATAATAAAAACCTTTTAATCTTTATTATCAAAATATAAAAAAATAATTTTACTAAATTTCTCACTTAGCATTATATATCCTTTAAAAGTAACTAAATCCCAAAAGATAAATAATAATTTAAAATAGTGATAATCCTAAAGAAAGCCTTAAATTATACATATATGCAGAGTACAATCATGAAATTGTGTTCCTTTATTTTAAAATGCAAATGTTCAATGTCAAATTAAGGCCATTTGGTACTGAGTTTTTAGATTAAAATCATTTTGTTTCTATCCTAGAAATACTTACCAATAGATCCTCCTTTCCTCCATCCTAATTTAACTTGTTCAATTTACAAAAAATTTTACATTTATTAGGGATGTCTCATGCAGAGGTGACAAAAATGTCTGGTAGTGGATGTCCTAAATACCTCTCTGATGTTATAAAAATGTTCCTCTCAACAAAATTAATGGCGTTTTGGTCTACTATATACATTTTGTCACATGGGCTTATTATCGCATAATATTACTCATTTGGTTTGACATGTAATATGATCTCTTTAATTTCAAAACGTTTCTGGAAGTAGCTCCATTACTAAAATTAAAGTTTTTTTTTTCTTAGCTTGAAAACGTCGGCAATGCATAACGCAATAGTCCAATGACGTTAAAAACGGACTGTTTATTATATGTTTATTTTCCAACGCCAGCCTAGTTTCCTGTGTAATACAATTACTGCCGGTATGTTTTTAACTGAAGGTGTTGACCATATTTTATCTGTAGGTGCTATTAAAAATTACCTAAATTCCTCTGCTTTCTTAAAAATAAATTAGGATTCTTTGACAAAAATCTCTCCAATAATTTTTATCCTGTTTTAAAAAAGACCAATGTTATAAATTATGTTTTTAAAAAATTTTGTTTATGTCATGATACTGTGTTATTATATAGGGAGTTTGGCTATTTGTTGTTCTGATTAAATTCTCCTCCTCTATAGTAGTTTTATATTCCTCATTATTTTTTTGTTTATTTAAAAGTACTTCTTGCGGGCTCTCTTTTTTCTTTCTTATTTGCTTTTAAACCTCTTTATTGTATCCTCTTACTAAAAATTGGGGAGGCATAAATTATCATGCTTCTTTCCTCATAGTCTCTCATTCTTGTCAGTTCCGTTTAATTCTCAAATTGGCCCTTTGGTTATGTTTGAGGCCAATCTGATAAATGGCAAGCATATTGTATGGTATAAACTATTTAGTATCCGTCTTTTTTCGATAGCCTCTTAGTTTGTATAGAATTTTGGTCAATAAAAATTGTAATTCCAGAAAATGTACTGACCTTTTTCTAAATTCATAGTTAATGTAAGGAAAAAGTTTTTTTGTTGATTTTCATTTAAGAACCCATATTTAATGAATCTAATGATTCCTTGCACATATTAATAGGCAATCGTTATGAATCTTTTCCATGAGTATTATTTGTTCTCTTAATTACCTTCTGGATAGATCATAGGATCCTCCCAACCGCCCACATAGAGAATGGCTTACTCGGAGCGGAATTTGGTCCCCATGGCCGGTACCCATGTTTGTAGATAAAATTTACCTATTATATTAAAGTAATTATGTTCTAAAATAAATGCTGCACTGTTCCACAATATAATTCTATTGTTGCAATTTTAATTATCTGGAAAGTTGCTACATTTAGTTGGGAGACATATAGAAGAGTTAGCGCTGGTGTCATTGGATTCTAATTTACCCAACAAACGCTTATGAGGGACAGTGTCAAACACCTTTGCAAAGTATAAAAACATAGTGGCGACATGTATGAATGGCTTTCGTATGTTTTTGGCATTACCTTGCCGTTTCCGCTGTCGGACGAGGGATGCGGTGTTAGGCGCGAGCGTTCACACTTTCAGCTGCGCCCCGCATGAAGGGGCGTGCAATAGGTGCGGAGGTGTGGGAGCGGTGTCTCGGGCGTTCGGGGCGGGAAAGTGCGCGCTCGAAAACTCCGAGGATGTACGATCGCGAATGGCAAAGTGCGGCGCATTGCAGTGCTCATCAGCTCCGACAGAGCAGACCCTGGTTGTTTCTGGTCTAAAATGCTTCGGCGGTTGGCGAAGTGAAGTGAGAATGTAACAAAGAATGATCGCAAACGAAATTCGGAGTTCAGCTCCCGTGCGGGCAAGGAGTAGGATTCCAAAAAAATCGCCTTTATAAAGGCGTAAAAAACATTATCAGAAAAGAGCTCAACACCTTAAACATAAAAAATAATTTTAAAAAAACACTTTCCAAAAAAAAAACTAGAACGGCGCATACATCAAGTATTGTGGATCTTGGAAATTGCCGGGAATACAGTTATTCAAATTCTGAAAGCGCTTCTCCATGGTCTGGCATAAACCGGCAATCAGAATTAGGAGGACAGTGATACCATTAAAACCTATGGAGAAATATAGGGACTGTCACGGCACCCCCTGCTCCCGGGCCGCGGGCCCGCGGACGCACCCGTGACCCCCTCCCGGGTTGCCCCACCGGGGTCGGTGCCGCCGCTGGCGCGGACGAAAGCCGGGGTCTGCAACTGCCAGGGGACTCACCTAACCTCGCTCCTGTTGCCGTCGCGTCCACTGCCGGCACGAGGCGCGCGTGCCTGTGTCTAAGGCGCTGCGCGCATTGTTCTCGAGGGATTTAAGGGCAGCGCCCCGTTAATTGGCTAAATGCCAGGCGATTCCACCTATTAAGTTTAAGTACCTCAACACTCTTGATGGATCTATGTTGCCTCGTGCCTTAGCTAAAGCTTTCCAAAAGTGTATCTCGCCTTTACGTGGTACCAGAAACTCTTGCTAAGTTTTTCGACTCCGAAACTTCTGCCGCCTGCCCGACCTTCCTGCCTTGTCCACGACCTCGAACCATTGCCGCCTGTCCTGACCTTCTGCCTGCCACTGACTACGATTCTCGGAACTACGATTTGGTACCACGCTGCACCTCGGTGCCACCGCAAGCAAGTTCACGGTCAGGGGGGACGACCTGGGTAGCCTCACGCGCAGCAAGTCATTCCCGCTTTGCGGCTGGGCTCTGGTGAAAACCGGGGGCTACTTAGATTTCCGTTCCCTGGCGTGGCTTAACTACCATCGACTTGCGGTGGTCCGGCGGATCCATAGACCCAGCGTTACAGTTAGATCCCAGCCATGGATCCCGCCAAGTGATCCCTGCCAAGCCATCACGGGATCTCACGACGGGATTGTTGCCCAGCAAATCGCAACCAAAAATCGCACACCAGTGTGTCTGCAGTTGGGCCAGCTCACCGCCATGAATGCGTCAGCTTTCTTGCATCCCAGCAGCAGTCTCTCCGCCCCCATCCTGTGGCTCCGTCTACACTCTGTTACAGTTCCTTTTGCCACCGTGGGACCCCAAATTCGGTCCCTCTACCATCCAGCTTTGTCCTGGTTGATCCCAAGCTCTGCCGGGGTGGGTTTCGGTTACTCAGTGTTTTTTACTCAATGCACGTGAGCTGATGGCGGATCAGTTTCCCTCGAGAGGTATAAGGTGGCCTTTGTTGGTGAGTCTATTTACCTGGAAGGCCCTGCTTGGGCAACTCCCCTCTGGGACAGAGGCGACCATGTGACTGCGGAACTACAGACCTTCCTCCAGAAGATTTCCGCACAGCGTCTTCAGGAGCCGGCACGGCCTCTCCGACGAGACCGCCCACTGAGCCTTCGTCAGGGCGGTCTTCTGTGGGGTGGGTGACTATTGCGGATTCAATTCAGTACCCTGGCTTCGGAGCTCGATGGAAACAAATGCCGGCCCTCTGCGCTTACCTTCAAGAAAGGTTCTGTCCAGCAGGGTTAAAAGAAGCTTTGGCAGCAAGAGACCTCCCGTCCTCCCTAACGAATTAATAATCTGTAGGCTACTCGTATTGATTGTTAAGGTTCGCGGAGACGGCAGGAGGAGCTTCGCCAAGAAAGAGGACTCTTGCTCGTCCTCGTCGGCGATTCCACATGGCTCCATTTGTTCCAGCATTCTCCTTATCCACCTCCCAAACCTCAGAGGTGAAACCGATGCAAGTGGACCGGGCGCACTTAACGGTCAAGGCAAGACTGAACCGCCGTCGGGCAGGAAAGCTATGCCTATACTGCGCCAGCTCCGGACCATCTTCCGCAGAAAAACTGTCCCCTTCGTCCGTCAGCGTCCGGGAAAAAACTTTCACCTAGGTGCCGTGGGAGAGGCGGCCTTTAGGTTGCAGTTGCTCCTCTCACGTTGATGATGCTCAGCTAGAGGTGAACTTCTGATGTGGTCCTTCGTCCGGAGTTCTGCTCTTCCTGGACTCGGGATCTGCCGGGAACTTATCTTTAGCCATCTTTTGGTAAACCCTGGGTTACCGCATACCTGTAGTCGGCTGGAGAAACCGACTGCTTATCTCTGTCGGTAAGTTGGGGTAGCTCCTCACTGGATCCCATCAGGGTACTAAACCTTTGGCCGGTTGCCTCTCCGGTGTGGGGGCTTGCATAAAGAGAAGATTAGGTTCACACGTTCTGATCCCAGGGCTTCCTCGGTATCCTCTTGGGGCTTTCCCTGGCTGCAAGGCCACGCCCCTACGCTCAATTGGAAGACGGGCGAGAGTTCTGCGTTGGGGACCGGAATGCTAGAACCGTGCTTGGAGAGTTACCACGCCGGTGCCTACCACTTTCTCCGCTCCCGCTTGTCAAACCGATTGCTGGCTGCCAGCGGAAGTACCAGGGACTTTGGGGATGTATTCTACGAGAAGGAGGGCGATGCGCTGCACGCACATCGGCCTTAGACTGCCCTATTGACCTCCTACCAGTAACCAAGTCCTCGTGGGGGGAGGGTCTACCCACTGTCCGTGCCGGAGAAGACTCAGGCCATGTCGGCCTTACATTCTGGAGAATCTGCAGAAAGGATTCATCCGTAAGTCATCCTCCCCTGCGAGCCGAGTTTTTCTTCGTGCAGAAGAAGGATGGTTCATCTCCGTCCGTGCATAGACTATAGGAGGGGGGGTTTCTAAACAAGATCACCCGTAAAAAACGCTAACCCTCTCCCACTGGGATCTCGGAGCCTGTTTGACCGTCTTCAAGGGAGGCTATGAGTGTTTTCCCAAGTTGGTTCTACGTGGGGCCTACAATCCTCATCAGAATATCGAGAAGGGGACGAATGGAAAAACGGCATTCAACACTCGAGACGGACATTTCAAATATTCTCGTGATGCCTTTTGGGTATTGCAAACGCCCCGGACGTTTTCCAGGAGTTTGTCATTGAAGTGTTCCGGGGGATGCTGTACACTGCGTCATTGTATTCCTGGACGATATTTTGATTTTTTCCCCTGACATACAGACCCACCGGAGACAAGTACGCCAGTCCGCGGACGCCCTGCGGGGACAAACCGACTGTATGCCTAAACTGGAGAAGTGTCGGTTCCACCAGGCCAGCCTTCCTTTCCTGGGGTACATAGTCTTCTGATCGAGGCCTTGAAGGATCCTGATCGAAGACTCCAGCGATCCAACAGTGGCCGCGCCCTGTCGGTCTCCGGGCGATTCAACGTTTTCTAGGATTCGCCAACTACTACCGGCCGTTTATTCCCCATTTTCTACGGTTAAGTGGCTCCCATTGTGGCTCTACCCGGCAGGAAGAACGGCTAATCTAGATGTGGTCCCCATCTGCCGAGGAAGCGTATCTCCCAATAAAAGTTGCCTTCTCTCCGACACCCATTTTGGTCCGTCCGGATCCTGAGGAGACCCTTCAGCCATGGAGGTAGATGCCTCTTCGTGGGTGAAGCAGGGTCGGTCTGACCAGAAGGGCCCTATAGGCAAAACCGTCACATGCGTTTCTTTTCTAAAAACTTCTCTCCGGCAGAACGAAATTACGCCATTGGAGATCGGGAGCTGTTGGCCATAAAAATTGGCCTGGTGGAGTGGCGACCATCTCGTGGAGGGAGCTCGAACTTCCTATTGACGTCTTTACAGACAATAAATATCCTGCCCAATACCTACAGACGGCCTCAGGCCTAAGATCCTCGCAGGCCCCGGGTGGTCTCTTTTTTTCTCTCGTTTTGATTTTAAGATCCAACTTCCGGAGCCGGCCTTGAGAGAAAACGAAAAATATCAAGGCCGGATGCCCTCTCCCTGTTCTTCTGGGACGTTACGGAGAGGAACCTGTGCCTAAGCATATCATCGACTCGCTGAGATGACTGTCCACGTGGCTCCGGTGGATCTCGAGCGTTCCTCCAGGCAGACCTATGGGCGCCCCCGCTCTCAGGAGGAGAATTCTGGGGTTGGGGGCATAGCTTTCTTCTGGCCGGCCATCCCAGGGATACGTAAATCCTATGCTCTCATCTCACGTCACTACTGGTGGGCCAACCTGCTCCAAGACGTCAAGGACTTTGTTTTTCTGCACCAATGTGCCCAAAACAAGGTTTCCTTCGCCATAGCCGATGGTTCTTTAGTCCCTCTGCCAGTTCCAGAAATCTCCATGGACACACATAGCATGGACTTTATCACGCGGACCTCCCTCCTTCGTCGGGAAGAAAACTCGGTCTTCTCGGGTTGTCATGATCGTTTTTCTAAAATGTCCCACTTTGTGCCCGCTTCTGGTCTCCCTTCTGATCCCATTGGCAGATACTTCTACCATAAACTTTCGTCTACATGGCTTACCTTCCCCATCGTCTTCGACCGAGGCGTCCAGTTTGTCTCCAAATTCTGGCGTTGCTCGTATGTTCCGGTTGCAATTCAAGCTGGATTTTTTCTTCGCATTTCATCACCAGTCGAATTATGGACAGTGGAGTGGGTAAACCCAAATCTTGGGAGAGTATCTAGGCACTTCGTTGTGCGGACGACAGGGACAAACTGGTCCGAGTAGTTGCTACCTTGGGCAGAGTTCTCTTTTAATCATGGACTCGACTCTACTGGCCGTTTCCTTTCCTGGTGGTCTATGGCCGTCACCACGCCCTCCCCTTCCTCCCTGGCTTCCTCTCCGAGGTCCCGCCGTGGACAATCAGGTTCAGGATAGGATTTCCAAGACATTTTGGGCGAGAGACCCGACAAGCCCTACTCCAGGCTTCTGGCCGTATGAAGAGCCAGGCTGACAAGAAGAGAGGACCTCCCCTACGTTCCTCCAGGGTAAGGGTGTGGCTCTCGTCTAGGTTTACATACGCTCAAATTCCCCCCGTTATTAATATTGGGGTCGCGTTTTTTCTGCGGACCTTCAGAATTCTGCGACAACTGAACTCGAGTGTCCTATAAACTCTGTCTGCCTCCTCTCTCGGGTCCCTAACGCTTTCGTGTTTAACCTCCTGAAGCCTTGGTCCTGAACCGGTTCTCCAGAGGGCGCGCTGCCTCAATCTCCGATGCTAGTAATCCCAGGATGTCTTTGAAGTGAAGGACATCTGGACATGAAGATCGTAAGGGCGTAAGCGATTATTTCTTGTTGATTGGAAGGGGCTTCTGGCCCCGAAGGAGAGGTCCTGGGAACCAGAGTCCAATATTCGAATCCAGACCTTATCCGTAAGTTACCAAAAAACTACAAAAGCTACACTTTTCAGCTCAATTGTGATGGATACCAGCAGCAGTTCTATGGCCCTTTATGCTGCATGGAAAGAAAGATAGCAGTGCCAGTTAATTAATGAGCAAATGACTTAAGGTGCCAGTTCACACAGCATGCAGGCATAAGGGCCATTAGAAGCCTGCTGCTGGTATCAATCAGCCCTTGAGCTGTAAGTGTGCTTTGTAGTTTTTTTGGTAAATTATGTCCCTCATAATTTGTGGTTTTGTTTTTGTTGAAGTGTAGGGACTCGCAAGACATGAAGGAGCCTTGCCGTTGGCTTGAGAGCTTGTGTACTGTAGCTACTGTATCACCAATACCTCATAATTTCATATTTTTTCCCGCAATGTTATCTTTTTGCCCTAAAAATACTGGGGAGCTTAGGGTACAAGTATCTTTGTGCAGTGCTCCTTCTAAGTCCTGGGCGGGCTTGCCCACATTCATTATTTTTTTTTTTTTGTGGGTGATATTAGCTGTTACCCAGCTTGGTGTATCTGTACTGATGGCGGTTACCCTCTGTATCGCTTTATCATATGCAATTTTATCAGGTATTGTTGCATTTTAGCAGTCTAACCATGTGTTATAATGTTGCTTTTTGCATGTGGTGTGAATTGGGCACCTAGAGCATTTGCTCACATTAATTAACGGCACCTGCTATCGTGTTTCCCATGCAGCATAAGGGCCATAGAAGCCTGCTGCGGGTCTCTATCAGCCATTGAGCTGTAAGTGTAGCTTGTAGTTTTTTGGTAAATTATGTCCCATTTTGTGGTTTTGTTTTTGTTGATAGCGTAGGGACTCGCAAGACATGAGGAGCCTTGCCGTTGGCTTGCGAGCTTGCGTTACTGTAGCTACTGTATCAACTAATACCTCATAATTTGATATTTTTCCCAGCATGTTATCTTTTTGCCCAAAAATACTGGGGAGCTTAGGGTACAAGTATTTTGTGCAGTGCACCTTCTAAGTGCTGGGCGGCTTGCCCACAAACTTTTTTTTTTTTTGTGTTTGTGGTGATATAAGCTGATACCCAGCATGGTGTATCTGTACAGATGGCGTTACCCTCTGTATCGCTTTATCCATATGCAATTCTCATCAGGTATTGTTGCATTTTTAGCAGTCTTCCCATGTGTTATAATGTGGTTTTTTTGCATGCTGGTGTGAATTGGTACCTAGAGCATTTGCTACATTAATTAACGCACCTGCCACTTTTCCCATGCAGCATAAGGCCATAGAAGCTGCTGCTGGTATCTATCAGCCATTGAGCTGTAAGTGTAGCTTTGTAGTTTTTTGTTCAGAATATCAAGAAGATTTTATCTACTGCTAGTGTACACAAGTTCCTCTTGGTTACCGACCACCTCTTCTTACTCTCTATCTTATTTGATTGACCCAAGTTGCTGACAGTCAGTTTGACCATGATGAGTCACTTCCTGTTGAGTCTCATCACTAGCACAAAAACTAAGGGCGACATATATGAATCTCGCCACGTCGGAGCGCATGTTTCCGCCAGTTTTCTGGCGAAATTTGCGACTCATGTATGTCGGTGCCGAGGTGCGTTCATACATGCGGTGTAAAGTCCGCCGTGCCTCGCCAATGTTTGGGGCACAGTGCAGGGACTTAGGCTCAGTGCGGGACTGCGCCTAAGATTCACCGCCCGACGTAGTGCGTTCATACATGCGTTGTAAAGTCCGCCGCGCCTCGCCAGTGTGTGGGGTGCAGTGCAGGGACTTAGGCGCAGTGCGGGACTGCGCCTAATATTCGCCATCCGAGGAGGTCTGCTCATACATGCGGGGAAAAGTTCACCGCGCCTCGCCAGTGTTTGGGGCGCAGTGCGGAACTTAGGCGCAGTGCAGGACTGCGCCTAACATGTATTCCGATTCGAGACAGGCTGGAAAATAGCGAGAAATCATTATAGATGTCCGTGTGGCATGGAGTATGAATCAAAAAATCGCCTTTATTAGGTGTAAAACATTATCTGAAAAAGAGCTTAAACCTACTAAAAAAATACATAAATAAAATCACTTTCCAAAAATCAAGAACGGCGCTACATCAGGAATTTGGATATTGGAAATTGCCGGGAAATACAGTAATTCAAATTCTGTAAGCTCTTCTCATTGGTCGGCAGAAACCAGCCAATCAGAATAGGAGCGACAGTGAACCATTATAACCTATGGAGAAGTATTGACCAATCAAAATCAGAGGCGGGACAGTTCAAAATACAGTTAAAAATGCAGAAAAGAGCTGATTGGTTGAACTAGCGGGGGCTTGGCTATCCCGGCCAATCAGAATAGGAGCGACAGGGACCCATTATAACCTATGGAGAAATATTGACCAACTCAAATTCAAAGGCGGGACAGTTCAAAATACAGTAAAAAGGCAGAAAAGAGCTGATTGGTTGAGCTAGCGGGGGCTTGGCTATCCCGACCAATCAGAGCGCGAGCTACTTGTCCCATTGTAGTCAATGGAGAGATGGGGGCAATGAAATCTCGGCTCTCAGCGCCGTGCGGCATGGAGTATGATTAAAAAAATCATTTTTATTAAGTGAAGACTCGTCTGGCTAGAAATTTCTGGCTGTTCATATCTGCCAGAGTGAAAAAATAGAGTGAAAAAGGGAGCGCCTCCTTGTTAGAGGGCTTTTCCCTAAACTGAGGCACTATTTACCAGATTCATGAGACAAACCCTTTAAGATTTGGCCTCCTGGTGAGAGAGTGGATGACAAGAAAGTCTATGTTTCAAGGTTTTCTTAAATGTACATCTAGTATAAGGTCTAAATAGTCATACTCTACAGTATATTTGAATGGGATAAATCTTTGTGGAACTACAGGTCTCAACATCCTCTCCATTTGCCCTGTGTGGGTCTCCTGCTGTCTGTCTATATTTGAATTGTGTACACTTTTGTTAGGCTTTGTGGTTTGGCTGCATCTCCCACTGTGACAATCTTTTCAATCTTTCCTTCTGCTCACCAATATCCTCCACCCTCCTCCCCACACTCCTAATTTAACACCTGGTAAAAGTTGCAGGCCTGAATTGCTATTTAAGCCTGCACCCTAGTCATTTGTAACTTTAGTCATTCAGTGCAACATCCATTAAGTGCAACTCCATAAGTGTATGCAGAATTAATACCAGAATTGAAATCAGAAGTGAACCAAAGGTAACCAAGACTCTTCCCAGCTCCTCACTCACACAACACCCAATATGCACCTCTCTGCCACAATCATCACTGCCTCCCTAATCATCAAACTCCTTGTCTCACCTCAGACACCCATGCTGGGCAATGGATTCCATATCTCCCCTTCTGTCTTATCCTCACACCTGACCTCTACTCTTCACCTCTTCCACAACATAAAGACCTTTCTCACAAAACCCACAAAACCACCTTTTTCTCTATCACACACACACCTCCTCACGCTCTCCCTGCTTCTCCTCGCTGCCGGGGATATATCTCCCAATCCTGGGCCCCCTCAGCGCATCCCTACTGTGGTTTCAGGCATCTCTTACAGACCAAGCGGCACACACTCCATCAACCGCATATACCTCAAACCCATCCCCCATCACCCCTGCAGTACCTATCCCCATGTCTGGGAGCCCTCTGGAATGCACGTTCTGTATGAAACAAGCTTCCCTTTATCCATGACCTGTCCTTCCTTGGATTAACAGAAACCTTGCTGACACCATCTGACAGACCGTCCCCTGCTGCACACACCCCCCGCCCAGGCAGTAAACATGACGGAGGTGTCGGCCTTCTTCTGTCAGATACCTGTTCCTTTCTCTCCATTCCACCTCTACCTTCCCTCTCTCTCCCCTCCTTTGAGGTGCGTTCTGTTCGCATCTACGCCCCCTCCAACCTCCAAGTGGCTGTTGTCTACCGATCACCGGGCCCTGCCACCTCCTTCCTTGATCACTTTGCCTCCTGGCTCCTCCACTTTCTTTCCACCGACATCCCCACTATTTATCATGGAAGATTTTAACATCCCAATCGATACTCCCCACTCCACTACTAACAAACTCCTGTCACTCTCCTCTTCCTTTGTCCTCTACCAGTGTCCTCTGAAGCCACTCATAAAGATGGACACACACTAGACCTCATCTTCACCCGCCTCTGCCCTCTATCTAACCTCTCAAACTCTCCTCTCCCTATCTCTGACCACAACTTGCTCACCTTCTCCTCCATCACCACTCCACCTGCCCCTCCTGCACCAAATCTAGTACACCCACGCAGGAACCTACAAAACCTCAACCCTCACACTCTCTCTGACTCTCTTGCACCTCTCTCTACCATATCCTCATTTGCTGATCCAGACGCAGCCACCACATTCTACAACAACACAATCACTTCCACTCTTGATGCTGTCGCCCCTCTCACACACAACAGAACCCGCAAAATGAACAGACAACCCTGGCACACAGACTCCACTAAACAGTTGAGGCGAGCTTCCAGACTTGCCGAACATTGCTAGAACAAAACCCGCTCCACCCCTGACTTCACCTCATATAAAGAATCACTACACACATTTAAATCTGCACTCGCATCAGCCAAACAGGATTACTTCACCACCCTCATATCCGCCCTGTCCCACAACCCCAGACAAATTTTTAACACCTTCAACTCTCTCCTGCGTCCACCAGCACCTCCTCCCCATCTCTCCTCTCAGCAGATGATTTTGCAACTCCAAAATAAAATAAATCTCACCAGACAAAGCTTCACCCTGCAGTCCCCTCAGCCCACCTCTATTCCTGCGGTGTCCCCACAGTCCACCTCTACACCTGCTCATCACTATTCCCCTCTAACTCGCTTCTCACCGGTCACTCCTAACAAGCTCTCCTCTTTACTGTCCAAATCCAACCTCACCACCTGTAGTCTCGCCCCACGGCCATCCGACCTCATCCCTGACCTTAGCGCTGGTATCATCCCCGCCCTCCCCCCTCTCTTCAATCTATCATTAACCTCGGGCATCTTATCTTCCTCCTTTAAACACGATACCATCACCCCATCCTGAAGAAACCATCTGTCGACCCCTCCTTACTGTCCAACTATCGTCCCATCTCACTGCTTCCATTCGCCTCTAAACTTCTTGAGCAACACATCCATCTTCAGCTGTCCTCCCATCTCTTCTCCATCTCTCTCCTTGACCCTCTGCAATCTGGCTTCCGACCCCACCACTCTACTGAAACTGCCCTAACCAAAGTCACCAACGACCTAGTAACCGCTAAGGCCTCACACCACTACTCTGTGCTCCTCCTCTTAGACCTTTCCTCTGCCTTTGACACTGTCGACCATTCACTCCTCCTACACATCCTCTCCTCCCTCGGCATCACAGACTCAGCCCTTTCCTGGATCTCCTCGTACCTCACTGATCGGACTTTCAGCGTCTCTCATTCTCGTACCACTTCCTCCTCTCTCCCACTGTCTGTTGGTGTCCCCAAGGAGTCTGTCCTGGGTCCACAACTCTTCTCTATCTACACCCTCGGCCTGGGTCAGCTCATAGCATCACACAGCTTTCAATACCACCTGTATGTGGAAGATACCCAACTTTACATCTCCAGTCCAGATGTCACCTCTCTTCTCTCCCGGATCCCAGACTGTCTTTCGTCCATTTCCTCCTTCTTCTCCTCCCGTCTCCTAAAACTAAACGTGGAGAAAACTGAATTCATCATCTTCCCACCGTCCTACTCTATCCCTCCGCCTGATCTCTCTATCACTGTCAATGGCTACACTCTCTCCAGCACCACAGGTCCGCTGCCTTGGGATAATCTTTGACTCCAATCTGTCCTTCAAACCGCACATCCAAACCCTCACCTCTGCCTGTCACCTCCACCTGAAAAACATTTCCCGAATCCGCTCATTTCTTAACTTTGAAAGCATAAAAATGCTGGTCCATGCCCTCGTCATCTCCCGCCTAGACTACTGCAACATTCTTCTCTGTGGCCTCCCATCTAGCACTCTCGCTCCCCTCCAAACCATTCTTAACTCTGCTGCCCGTCTGATTCACCTCCCTCCTCGCTACTCCCCTGCCTCTCCCCTCTGCCAATCCCCTCACTGGCTACCCATTGCCCAGTAAATCCAGTTTAAGCTAGCAACCTTGACCTATGAGGCTCTCCATAACCTCTCCCCTCCATATATCTCTGCCTTAATCTCTAAATACCTCCCCTCACGCAACCTCCGCTCCTCACAGGACCTTCTTCTCTGCTCTCCCCTTATCACCTCCTCACATAACCATCTCCAAGACTTCTCTTGTGCTTCCCCCACCCTCTGGAACTCACTTCCTCAACACCTCAGACTCTCCCCCTCTCTCGCTAGCCTCAAACGTAATGTGAATACCTACCTCTTCAGGATTGCCTATAAGCAACATTAACCGTGTAGCACTGCTCCACCCCACAACCATGTCTGCCCCTCACCTCTTGTCTCTTTCCTCCTTCCCTGTAGATTGTAAGCCCTCACAGGCAGGGACCTCTTTCCCTCTGTACCAGTTGTTAGTCATTTATTGTCACTTTGTAATTGTTTGACCAATGTTATTTATGTACTCGCCTGAAATGTACAGCGCCCTGGAATCAAGGGCGCCCCAAAATAAATGGTAATAATAATAATACTCAGCTTTTTCTCTTTCCCCCATAAGCTTTAAAAAAGTTAGTATGTTAGTTATAGTGCATGTACAAAGAAGTTTGTGACTCAGGACACCCCTCTACTAGGCCCTTCTCATATCATGTTTTCAGCCTCCAACAGTGGTATCTGTTAGGATACCTTAAAAAATGTTATGCCACATATACTTCGATGGAGCCTCATAGGGGTCTATAGGAAAACAAAGTCTCTTTTGGGCTATGTTTGCTTTATTTCACAATTGTATATGCTTTATGTGCTGGACACATAATCATAGCAGACCACAAGTGTATAAGATTTGAAAATAGAATAAAAATAGTCTACAATAGATTACATTTGTCCTGTAGAGCACTATGGCTCTGCTTAGACCCTACTGCGGTATACTTTAAGATAACTTTTTCATGGTATCCTGATGGATAGATATCACTGCAGACTGAAAAGGAAGCTAAAATATAACTTTTAATCATGAATATTTAAAATCAAAAAGCACAGATGACATATATATATATACAAATAAAACAGCACAATAGAAATATAGCCACACAAAGTGTACTTGAAATCCACAGGGTCGGTATATGCAAATATGAACAAATGGGGTATATTTGAGGAATTAAATAATGGAAAGAATATCCAATACTATCCCTACAAAGCCCCTGCCTACCAAAAGAAGGCGCCCCCACTCAACCGATGACCCTATGTTTGGACCTCACATCTTGAGTAAGATTGGCTAATTGTGCCACTTATTACTTATTATCTTTTTAATCTGTTGACAGTTACCATATTTAATATAGACGGATTTTGTGCAATAGGAAATCTTCCTGTCTTTTGTTTTTTGTTACTATTTACCACTACTGTATATTTAGGCATTGTGGAGTATTTTATAGTCTGTAAACCCTTTACGGTTAGTGGTAAAAACAGGATACAGCCATAAGTTGAGTGGGAGCGCCCTTTTTGGGGCGGTTCCTCCACCTAATAGATAGGGGCTTTATAGGAATAGTATTGGATATTCTTTCCATTATTTGATTCCTCAAATATACTCCATCTGTCTATATTTGCATATATCGACCCTGTGGATTTGAAGTACACTTTGATTGTGTGGCTATATTTCAATTGTGCTGCTTTATTTGGATATATATATCATCTGTGTTTTTTTTGTCTAAAGATGTTTAGATATTCATGATTAAAAGTTATTTTTTAGAATTCCTTTTCAGTCTGCAGTGATATCTATTTTTTGAGGGGAGATTCTTTGGCAAATCATTTTTTCAGTGATGGATACCACCAACGGAGGCCAAAAACACAATGTGAATGGGTCCTTAGAGTGGAAAACCACTAACAAAGAGCAGAAATTGTTCTGGTGGCCCCAGCTCGTCCGTGTAGTATTACATTTCTCCTGCAATGGCCACAGGTTCCTCTGTTTTTAGTTCACATTTTTTATCAAAACTACTTAAGCCCACCTCCCAATCAGCAAGGGGACCTCAATACAGATGGGAACCTACACTAACATTACCTATCTTTAGGGCCTGTTCAGACCTCCACACGTCAGGGAGTGAAGGCTCCGCAGCTGACTACTGCTCCAACTCCAACCAAACAAGGGTTTGTCTTCAAAAGACTGCCCCTTTAAGGCTAGAACTGGCTTTGCCCTGAAGCGGTTAAAAACAGTGTCTACAGTCAGTCATGGCAGTCCCTTGTTCACACCAGGGAATAGTGGCAGATATCAGATGCTGCTACTTGAGGATTAAAATTCCATTTAGAGAACAGAAACACTTCATATGCCAAGTTTGACCCCAGAATAAAGGCCAGGCCTGAGAAACAAAGAAGAAAACAATGATACCCCTTAAGATTACTTGGAAATTCACATCCCATCAAAATACATGGCTACAAGCGGCAGTATCTTGTGTATTATCGTGCAGTATATGCATTTATAAGATAAACAGACAAATGTGTCCTGCAAGAAATCGAATCTTCTCCCCAAGTTCCACTATGGAAATGAATATTGTACAATTATATATAATAAAGCGCTGCGGCCTCTGCGGGATTGTAACCGCTTCTAGTGAATTTCACATTAATTTCTGGAAAATTGATTTCAGGAGGAGAGTTAAACTAATCCTGTAAGATAGAAATGTGTGTACTCAGCTTCTTGCCTTCTCTTTACTCCCTGGTGAAGTTTTATTATATGATTTGGTTATTTATACAATTGTTATATGGATTATTCTGTATACATAAAATATCACTTTTTGATTTTTCTCCTAATATTCCTATGTGTCAGTCATTATGCCTTCGAAGCCTCAGGACTTCTAAAGCGGTTGTATGGGATCAGAGAAATATATCTGCCTTCTTCCAAAAACAGCGCCACATTTGTCCACAGGATGGGAGTGGTAGTGCAGCCCCATTCACTTCAATGGAAAGGAGGTGCAGTACCAGACACAACCTGGACAAGTGGGGAGCTGTTTCTGGAAGAAAGCAGTAGTAGTTCGTTAAACCATGTATGATTAGAAGGAAGACATAGATAGTAGGGCACATACACATGGGCAATGTGGTCCCTCCACATACAAAAATAATTGGATATAGGACGACCATTGTATGTTGAAACTATAACTCCATGAAAAGCTGGTGATTGGTTCCAAAGCCTCAACATGTCACCCAGTTTAACAAAAAATGTAACTTAAAGGGGATGTATCGCTTCAACAGTTCGGCTGTTCTCTAGTAGCTTTATTTTTTTAGTTCCTGAAATCCAGGGGCGTTTCTTCTCCTCCCAGCTGGGTGTTTCTTAACTGAAGGGGGGTGACATCATCCTCCCCCTTCACTGTTCATGCTCGCTCCCGAGTCAGTGTTTTTAAACCTTTCCCCCTCCACATGTCACTGTGTCGCTCCTCTCCTTTTGCAGTCTTTTGTAAGAGCTGTTTACATACAACAGGCCTGCATTCAGTCTAGACAGCCTTCTATGAACTCAGAGCACTGATCTCTTCTCCTCTCACAGCTGGAGGTTTGTTACAGTTGAATACAGTCTTCTATGAACTCATCCACAGCACAGATCTGTCTCCCTTCTATGTTTACACAAGGCACCTAGGCACAATTCTGCTGTTTTCTGATTGTGGAAGCAGCTGAAAGTGTCACTGAGGAGCTGGTGCCTGTGCAGAGTGAAATGTTGCCGGCCCCTTACACGCAGGAGCATTAGGCACCGAGGCACAATTCTGCTGTTTTCTGATTGTAGAAGCAGCTGCAGTGTCACTGATGAGCTGGTGGCTGTACAGAGTGAAATTGTTGCCGACCCCTTATTCTGAGTGAGAGAGGCAGGAATGCACGCTCCCGTGAATATGACAGAATGTAAATTATTAGAGCCGGCAGCCAATGAAATGAAAGGGGGAGGAATCCTACCGGCATTGGGGAACTGTGTTTACACAAAACAAACATAAGGCAGACTGTGAAAACAAGACAGCTTTGCAAATGACATCCAATTGCAAAGTTGATTGTTTTCACTGTCCCCTTATTCTGAAGACCATTTAATGTAATGATACAACCCCTTTAAGGGAAAAATGAAGCAGATAACTAATCCATATAAAGCAAGACCTTATACATAACATCAGAAAGAGCTGCTGGGAGCTGGAAATCACTTCTATGATGAGAACAGGAGCTTCTTTAGGTCCTGTACTTTATATACAATTTACCAGAAAAAAGAAAATGGAACCGCTCATCCTGGAACATGTAAGAGCAGTACGGGACATGCAGTATCACACTGTACTGTAGAGAGACGCTACTAGACCGCCAACCACTGCATGTACCTCACTAATATATGTAAGAGCAGTACAGGACATGTAGTACTACATGTAGAGAGGAGCTATAAACCGCCAATCATTGCATGCACCTCACTAATACATGTAAAAGCAGTACATGCATGACATGTAGTACCGCACTGTACTGTAAAGAGGAGCTACTAGACCGCCAATCACTGCATGCACCTCACTAATACATGTAAGAGCAGTACAGGGCATGTAGTACCGCACTGAACTGTACAGAGGCGCTACTAGACCACCAATCACTGTGTGCACCTCACTAATACAGAGGTTTTAAAAGTAAAATGTTCATGATAATTGGTTGCCTCAACGTCTGTCTTGAAACCATACTCAACATACAATATCCCAGGAATGACCATTGTATATTGAAAATATTGTATCCTGAGGCCATTGTAACTTGCGGGATCATTGTATTATATTGTTAAGCTCAGGTAAGGTTAACATTTTGGACACAAAAAATAAGTGTCAAAAGTGGACACATGATCAATGTGTTTTCCCTCAAGTCATGTCAATGGGCGGGACGGGTGGGTTACTCTTCTTGAATATCATCTCTGGCTCATAAGGAGGACTTGTGACATTTTCTGACATGGCTGTTTTAGCAAATCCTTCTGGTTCCTGTGAAGTAACAATTCTGGAGCATCTTCTCATGTAACTCTGTGTTGTACTGTTCCTCTGTTGCTCCCTCTAGAAATATTTCTGAATCAGTCAGCTGGGTGTTACCAGTTGGGGTCCATGCACAGTCTAACCTAGTCCAATCAGTGCTGACAGTCAGTGTATACAAGGACACACCCCTTTGACAACTGGAATAACAACACCCATCTGACTGATTCAGTAACACATTTTAGTGGAAATTACACACAAGTGTATGCCATTACGTGTATGTATACATAGGGGTATGACTGTAGGACTGTAAGTGTATGTATGTGTGCATGTATGACTATAAACCATTATAATCCTGTAGTCCAATGCTCATACTGTACACCAGCATTACCTTAAGCCTAGAGTAATGCAATGATACACACATGTAATGAATTCTCTTAGGGTTACACAATTATGCATCTCATGTCTTGGTTTTTTAATATTCTTTGGATAAATTTTTATTTGAATACAACATCCGGGGCCTTATGAGAAAGGGAATGACAGCAAAACAATAAACCCAAGTCATTACTCTGTCGTGTGTTATTACATGGAAGCCACCACGCTAAGACGTAAGACTACACTATTCACTGGCCGCCCCAACCGGCTAAGTATCGTAGGAGACAAATGAGTCATTCGTATTATATCTTATGTTAGTAAAATAACAATAACTAATGGAAGCTACTAGATATGATGACTGCATGTGATCTTGAAGATTGCATTTGTATATTCTTAATGAGTGTTATGGTCACCTAACAGAATATGGAGTCAACCACAATCTGCTTAGCACAGGTTAGACTGAGTGCAGAGGATTCCTTGGTCTTCAACCCTAAGGCCAGCAGGAAAGTATGGACTTTGCTGCAGAAGGTTCCAAAGGTTGCAGTCTCCAGAATAGCCATGGATTAACAGATGATAGTGGGATGGTCAGGAACCGAGCTACAGGTGTTGAATACGATAGACCAAAGGATGAACCAAAACCATATGCAGAAGATAGCCAGAACCTAGATTAAGACAATAGCTACCAGGCAGGAGCCTAGTCAGAACATGGTCAAGAACAGGATCAGGTACAGTAAGGATTGTACCTTAATTACAAGAACGCATGCTGCAGCTGAGGACACCAGCACAGATGTCAACCATGGGCACCGACAAAGCAACTCAAGACTGATGGTCAGGAGGAGAGCCGCTGCCAGGATACACAAGGTCATGTCTGACAGCAAAAGATGGAGGAGAGGAGAGAAGTATAAGGTTAACTATTAACCTGATGCTACCGGTGGCCGAGACGCAACCACCAGAGAAAACCCAGAGCTGAACCGGAGTCCATGAGAAACAAACCTGCTACTATTAGAGGGACAATGGGTGTCTGATACAGGGCCCTAATCTTTTAGCCACTTTCTTTGGAGGTCTCTTGAGAACTCATCATGTCTAGTCATAATACAATCTTTTCATTTCAATAAAAAAAAATATAATGGTTTATTTCTCATATTTGTTACGGGACTTGTTTCATTAACAGAGAAATACTACAATAATAGAATTTAATTAGAAAGATACATGACCAGTAATGCACCCATATTCAATAGGATTATTCTCAAACCACTAAAAAACCCCTCCCATCACTAGAACGTGGGCCCCCAGCTCCCCTCCTCCTGGGCTTACATTGGTAGCACCTGTGCCTTGATACCCCACTAAATCTCTAAGGGGTGTAGTAGAGGTGTAATTGAGTCCCAATGCAAAATCTTTAAAAGGGCCCCCCCCTACCATGTGGCATTTATACTATCTTCTTACCTGGCAAGAGGTCCTTTGGGCTCCCTCAGGGTCCATGGCAATTGCTCCCTCTGCATCCCCTAGGGCAGACCATAAACCGTGATCATAGCATTCAACTGTTTCCATCAGCCTCATAGAGATGGAGTGGAGGCCACTGAGTGACCACTACTCTATTCAAACACCTCCTGATCTGCAGGAATCTCTGAGAGATGTGTCATGAGGCTAAATAAATGGCTACAGACACCTATAGAAGCTTTCAACTAGACCTACACATCACAAGTCCCGGCCAAGATCACAGAGAACAGGATAAGTAGTTCTCTAGATGTCAATGGGAGGTCAAGTTACACTGATCAAAAAGAAGAACGAAAACACATGAAGCATTTGTCCTGCTACTGATTTAAAGTATATAACTAGGGACACTATCTCATGTTGGCAAAGGTCGCAATAACGTCTGAACGGGCCTCATTGACATCTGTGAGGGTTACTGCATGCTTTGAAATTAGACTCATTCATATCCAGAATATACTTTGGCAGTGCTTCTAGAGGGCTCAGGTAAACCATTTTTAACTTGGTCTGGCTGCTCCAGCAGTAATGCGCCCAGTTTTGTCGTTCTCCCGTCATAAATGTGTAGAATCATTCGGTGGTGGTGCAACACGCCTCCAGAACGCCCCCTGATCTCAGGCGCATTACAAAGTGCCATGGGCGCCGGATAATGCTACTAATTTTGGAGTGCGCCTGCGCCACTTTTTGGGCTGAAAGGATGGCACAGCCCCATACATACATGTTGCTCAATGTGTTTGCTGGGACAACTCATTTAATTAAATAAATAAGCATACAAATCCCAAGGTTACTTAGTGCCAGGGACCACCAACAAACCATGCAGACTTGGCCATGGAACTGATTCTTTACTCTTAATTAAAGCCTAGCTACTCCAACCAGGGAACTGCTGACGTAGTTGTTGAACACCTATATACAACATAAAATTAAAGGTAATTAAGGTAACCTGTACTTAAGACCTGTCACATAGACTAATTACCAAACAGAAACAGATTGGACAACTTCCCGAAAAGACTTGAAACATTTACACGAGTGTGCCATCTAGTGGAAACTAATTGCATTGATTTCTAGAACGAAAATTCTCATTCTAAGCCAATGCCCCTCACAACTAGAGCAGGAAAAGTGATACCTTCTGACAAGGCTGTAAATATATAAGGTGCAGAGATTGTACGCAAGCAGAGGCTGAAAACTAGTACAGACCAATACAGGCGGGAGTTTCCCTCAGTTGTATCCAGTTCCGTCTGTCCACTGTGATACAAGGGGCCACATGTATGAAGAACAGTAACCTATGGGCAAAAAAGTGAGTTTTAGATCTAAACAAGTTCACACATATGGCCCAAGGTATCTGCGCAGGAAAATGTTCTTCACGTTAGTTTAGTCTCTCTGGCTAAGTCTACACAGCACAGAAATATTGTCGGATTTTAGGTGGATTCAGTATACTGAAACTGCCGAAAATCCGACGTTACACTGTGCTGCATAGACAGCAATAGAAAATCCGTGTTGTAGTCTACACAGCACAGATTTTTTACCGTCGCATTTAAAATCCAACGGAATATACAATGTTGAATATTTTGCCATATTGGCGTCAGATTCCCATATATTCAATTGTATGGGGCAAATCCGAAAACCGACCTCGGCTTTTGTACACGCCAAAACCCACGGTACAGCAAATGTTAAAATGCCATCGAATTTTGGACGGCATTTTGACATTTGAGGTGTAGACCCAGCATTACGGTCCATTCAATGTGTCCAAATACCCATCGATACCACAGATGAAAATGCCAACTGCAGGATCCAAGCTGAATATGTTGCACCTGGCATTCCCTGCTGCGTCCCATAAGAAGAAACAGTAGATCAACAGACACAGCACCGGACCTGTCAACTCTGTAGATCAAAAAGCTCTGCATGCAATGTTATTTTTGGCTAATGAAACCAAACCACTTAGGAACAATGCCATATAGCTTGTCAGTGGTGAGGATACCCTTACCCATTGTAAACCAGTGCTCTGTCATCTGCCATGGCGGTAATCCCTCGCATGGCTGCTGTTCATGTGCACTGCTATGGTTTTTGACTCCTGAATCTAATCCCAACCTCGACCTTTCTCCTGACTACACTTCTACCTGGTCCCTTGGATTGTCTGCCCGGAATCTATTGTCCTGCTCTTGGCTATTTTCTGACTTCGTTCTTGGTTTATTCCCCAACCTCTTTTATTCTCATTGATCTTTTTGGTAACAACCGTCAGCTCCATTCCTCACGATGCCACCGGTCCATCAGTGCTGCCTCTGCTAATCTGAAAGTATTCTAGGAACCCTGAACTGGAAATTCTCCTGCAGCAGAATTCATTCCTTCTTGCGGTTGTGAATAGTGAAGACCAAGTGACTTCACGCCACAGCCTAGCGAGCATCAAATGGGTTGCAGCTCAGATAATCTACATTGCATTACATGACTACAGAAAACATGCACTGGGTCTTCCAGCCCGATAATGGTAAAGTTTTGGTTCCTCATGTCCTGTGTCAGCAGAGCTATGGACCCTGCTGTCCTGGGATGATGAAAGTCAGAGTTTTCTGTCCTATCATGGTTAAGCTCTGAGTCCTGGCTTTGATGGTGGAGCTTTATGTCCTCTTGGGTCCTCCTGCCCTGTGATGGTAGAACATTTGTACTCCAGCCCGCGATGCTGGAGTTCAGAGTCCTCCTGTCCTGTGATGGTGGAGCTCTGGACCTTCTGACCAGCAGGTATACGTGTAATATTGAAGCTTTGGGCAGAGGTGTAGTTCTTGGGCCATAATACAAGATTTGAGACAGATCCCTCCACCTACTATGTGAATGAAATAGGGTCAGTTGTTTAATAAACCCCAAGTCTAAGGGGGCAAACCCCAGGAGGTGATTGCCTTGCCGATATGGCGCAGCAATGAAGGCACTCATTTGGAATGCACAACTCACGGTCTTTACTTTCACTGAAGCACTTATGCTTGATGGTTTCTTAACAACATAAATACACAGTTCAATAAGCATTATGGTTTCCATGAGGATGCACAATACTCGGTCATAGCAGTTTGTATGCTGATGATTTTGGTTGAAGTCTTACAAATCCTCACAGTCTCTAGTCTCTTGGCCACTACTCTGGCTGCTCATCTCTAGGCATTCAAGTAGCCCTTCACTACCTATCATGGCTACTTGACAGTCAAGTAGACTTTCCACTACCCGGTCAATCATGTCCTTCTCTTGCCACTTCTCACACTACTACACAGGCCAGAAGCCAACTCCTGGAGGGAATTGTATGACCTACAGCTTAGTCCTGGACCCACTTAACAATCCTCACAGGTTTAGCAGGGTCACATATCATTTTTCCATCAGCTCAGCATTTTTCTGCCCTCCGTCTCTAATGATGCTACGTAACAACATATTTTGGGCAGGAAAGTTGCTCATTGCATATGGAATCTACAAGCTCTCTCATAGGCTTCTCTGGCAGGGAGGGAGATTTCTTCTCCTCCCACACATACAGAACCACCATCGCCTGTTCCACTTAATGGTGTATCTGCAGGAGGAAGAAGCCTTCTTCCACAAACTCTTTTACTAGCCCTCAGTTAATAGATCTGAAGCTTGTTCACTGGAGGTGGTAAAGAAGCTGCTGTCTTCTAAAGGAGACTCTCCAGAAAGGCGCTCACCCTCCTTTCATGTCATCTATAATACGGGTGTGACATATTAGCTTTTGGCCCCTGTAGACACCAGGCCTGGGTGCAACAGTTACCTCTCCCTCACTCCCCTATAGTTATGCCCCTGGCTCTGGGACCTCCTGTCCCATGATAATGAAGCCCTGGGTAATTATTCCTGTGAAGGTAAAGCTCTGGGCCATCCAGTCCTTTGATGATTACAGGGAATGTGTCATCAAAAATTACATATTGTTTAACATTTTTTAAGACTTTTTTTTTTCATTTTCTATATCACTATCAATATTTGTATCTGAAATCCTGCAGTTTTCACTTTAGCCACTAGACCTCAGAACAGTTCTTTTGAGAAAACTTTCCAGCAGTCTCCCCATTACCATCACAGACAGGATTACACTGAAAGGTGACACCAATGTGTAAAGATAACACAGGATCCACCAGTCACAATAGGAGATGTCACAGTTCCCCATCTCTGCACACTGACTTCTTCCCAGGTCACAAAGCATGATTAGAAAACTCTCCTATAGAAGTCAATGGGTCTGCTCTTGTTCACAGGCTCCTATGTACATGAAGCTGCTGTAAAGCATCTCTCTAAATACTGTTAAAAGCAGCTCAGGCAAGATGGCTGCCCCCATAATCATATACAGAAAAGAGAAATAAAAAAAATCTGCAATCAGAAAATAGAAGAAGAGAAGAATATGTATCAGTTTCTTTTTTTAACCCCACATAACCAGGAAGGGGTTCCCACAAATTGACGTATGGGTACGTAATAAGGATCGTGCAAACTCACAAGTGGAGCTTGCACGATCGCAGCATGGAACCAGCTGCCGAAGGCTTCCCTAACAGCCCAGAAGCCTAACAAAGGGTTTCGGGCTGCCTGTGACTTTACTATGCCTGGCTGGGCTCTGTGGGCATGGCCGGGCATAGTGATTGACAGTTGCCATGGACAGCAGTACACAGCAGTACTGCTATTTACTGCTCTCCATTGTAACAGTGCTCTGAAGATCAATGACACAAGGCCTCTATGGAAAAAGTAAAAAAACAGTGAAAAAGTGCAAAAAAATACAAATACAAATGCCAATTGCCCTAAAAAATAAAAATAAATAAAGTATGCCTATTTGTTACTGTCACATGCGTAATGACCTACCCTACAAATCTGTCACATTATTTAAACCAGCAAAAAAAGTCACAGGATTACGATTTCCGTTCATCCAGTGATCAAAAATTCATATAAATGCCAAAGTAGTACCAATAAAAAAGTCCGTTCATTCTGCCAAAAAAATCCCCCTTATATAGCTCTGAATACGGAAAAATGGAAAAGTTATTGGTATCAGAAGATAATGATGCATAAATATTGTTTTACACAATAAAAACACTTTTTTTAAAGCACTTCAACATAAAAAAACTAGATAAATCGGGTATCACCGCAATATATCGACCCATGGAGTAAAACTAACTTGTCATGTATACTGCACGGTGAAAAAAACACATTAAGAACTGCACTATTTTCTTCACCCTGGCTTCCAAAAAAATTTATTTAAAACAGATCAAAAAGCTTTGTCCCCAAAAAGTGATACCAATAAAAACGTCAATCCAACCCGCAAAAAACAATCCATTACACAGCTCCGTATACAAAAAAATAAAAACGCTATGGCCTAGATATGGGATGAAAAACTTTTTCTTTTTTTAAAAAAAAAAGTGGTTTTATTGTGTAAAAGCATAAGTAAAACATAAAAAAAAATACAAATTGGGTATCGATAATGTCATTTATACTGCACAGTGACTTCTGTAAAAAAAAATAATAATAATAATAACACTACCAGGATTGCTGTATTTTGTTCAAAATGTCTCACAAAAACCTTGATAAAAAGCAATCAAAATATCATATGAAGCCCATAATGGTAAAATTTCAACTCATCCCGCAAAAAACAAGCCCTTAATCAGCTCCATATACAGAAATTTTTTTTAAAAAAATTTGGCAGGAAATTGATACATCAAAAAATAAAATTTTTTAAAATCATTTCTATTGTAAAAAAGTAAAAAACAAAAAAAACTATATAAATGTTTATTTTAGGACTGCATTTGAATTTACCCTGTCTTTTAATACCCCCAGGAATTTGTATCAAAAAGTCCAAAACACTTTGACTGGTTTTTTTTCCCATTTTTGGCCATCTATGAAAATATAAACTTGTCCCCCCAAAATCCCAAAATACCCCCTAGAATAAGTAAAAGGGGGGTTTGAATCCAAGAGGGGATCTTCGGGAAGGTTTCCCCTGTTCGGTTTTTTGGGGACTTTGCAGATGTGACATGGCCCCACCAAATTGGTTCCAAAAACCCAAATGGTTTTTAAAAATTTTACCCCCACTTAAATTTATGGTCTCCTCCCCTTTGTTTTGGGTCTAAGGGGTTTGTTTTGCAGTAAGGAGATCCGTTTCTTCCCAGTGATATAGTCTTTTTTCCCCTTCCCTAGGGTGGAAATTAATACTCCCCCCTCCATGGCAGATATGGTAACATAACCTATAAGTCACAAAAGTTCAACGTTGTTTTTTTTTTAACTTAAGGGTGCTTTTTACACAGTGGGTTTTGGTGAGTTTTTTGCAAAAATGCACAGAAAATTAAAAGGGGGTTTTCCCACGTGTAATCTTTGAGTGGGTCCTCCAAAAGGGGGTATTTAATCACTTTTCTAAATTTTTGTCTTTAAAAAAAAGTAAGCCTTAAGCTCAGTTTTGCTCGTCCTCCTTATTCCTAAGTTACATTAGACACAACCAACAGAAGGGGGCTGATCTGGCTTCTTGTGTTTGCACTTCTTTTTGATGACGGGAAACCCATGAAGAGCTTGCAAGGGGGCTGGGAAAAGTGCAGTTTATGGGGCCTTTCCTTATAAAGAATCCATGGTTGAAATTAAATTTTTTGAGTAAACATTGCGACATCCCGTCTTCCCGCTCTCTGCTCACCCCCTCCCTTCACCCCCCAGCCCTTCTGACTCAGCATGTTTGTTTTTAAATTTCCCCTCGGGAAAAAAGGGGTAAGGAAACCCTCATGGCAAAACCCCTTTAATGCTGTGAATTTCTGCAAAAAAAACCCACACCAAAAACGCACAGTGTGAAAGAAACCCTAACTGCCACACTGAAGATGTGGGTTTCATTGCCTTTCCGTAATTGTCCCATTTTGGAGAAGTATAGGAAACCCTTTTGATTTTTTTTTGCAAGTACTGGCAAAACATGCTTTTTCATAATTTGGGCCCTTGGTGCAGGAACTCCCACAGCGCAATTAAAAGCTTCGGACACCTGAACAAAAAAACTCCATTAATCTGGCATAATCGCACAATGCCCCCCCCAGTTGCATTTCGCCTCTTTTGGGGGGAAAACATTGGGGGAAATTGCCTTAGAACATGTAGCACTCTATTAAGAAGTTAAGGTTATTAATGTACTATTATTACTGCTGTTTACAAATTTGAAAAAAGATGTTCCCATTACCACCCAACTCGATGTTAGAAACCCTGGGGGACAAAATTTTTGGCAGAGAAAATGATTCATTATAGTTAAATTTTTTCTCTGTGCTATTCTGTTTTACATTGTAACCATGATTGTCTTTGCAAAAAAAAAATAGTTACAATGAGCCCGGGTGAGGAGGTTTATTTCATAAACCTTATAAAAAACATATCTTTTAAATGCACTTATATTTTGCAAAGTAAAAAGCTGGGGTGTCAATGTAAAATGGGTTAAAGGGGAAAGTAAAATAACATTAAAAGCATCATTATAGTATTTTTTCAATGGAATGTAATTTTATGGTACCCCAAAAATTTTTTAAAAAATTCCCTAATTCTCTTCCTCCCTGGAGGACACCCAAATTTAGGTGGGGAATGAATGGGAAAAATGGGTGGGTATTATTGTTATTAGCAATTGGGAATTACCAGTCCAACTTTTTTAAAAAAAGGGTTTAGGTCCTTTAAACCCCTCACAAACAAAACCCTTTTTTTTGCCCTTTTTGTGGGTATACTGTGGGAGGGATAATCAAAATTTCCTGAGTAGCTCCCTACATAGGATCCTTTGGAAAATTTTAGGGGTTTAGCCCCGCTGCCCGGAAAAGCCCCTCATCCACCAAGCCCCCTTGATCTTGGAAAGCCTATTTTGGGGTAATTTCCATAAACCCCTCCCCCTTTGTGTCCCTTGGCCCAAGGGTTTTTTTCCCAAAAAAAAAGGGGTTTTGGGAAAGTTTAAAAATAGGGGGGCCTTTTTTTTTGTTGCAACCTTTGATTCTGGTTGTTTCACTCAGGGGGATCTAAACCCGGGAAGGGTTTATAGTCGGGCTCCATATTTATTTCGGATTTGGGAATCGTTTAAAAAACCCACTGTAAAAAACCTCCCTAGACCTAAAAAGAAAAACCCACCCCCTACTCTACTGGGCCAGATTTTCTATTTTTTAAAAAAAGCCTTCTTTTTCAAAAAACTTGGAACATGACTTTTTCCATCAATTTCTCACGGGGAAAAAAGTACTGTTCTTTTTCAATGGGCGGCGAAAACCCAAAAAACCTGACCGCAAAATCCGCTCCCAAAAAAGTGACAAAAAAAAACAACTATTGTAAAATAGTTGGATTCTGTTATAGAATCAGACAGGTATTTTACAATTCCCGTGTGAACGTTGCCTTAGATGCCGCAGTCGATTTGACTGCTGAACCTAATCAGTCACACGGGTGAGACGCCCCTCACTCCTACCCCACTATCATCCCATTAGCTGCCCCGGGAAACAAAATTTCCGGTTTCTAAGGTTGAGATGGCGGGGAAGGGGTAATCAAAGGCCCCCCCTTCCCGTTAAATCATATTTAATGGACCCCACCAGAAGAGAGCAGTAAGGGTGAAAACACACAAGTTCAACCACATCTCCATACGGCTGGCAATTGTCGGTAGCAACAGACAAACTCGCACGACCTATGTTGGCCACATGGGGTGTGATTTTTTGGGGGGAAACAGCTGAAGGGGCAAAAAGTTTCACCCCAAAGTAACAATTAATTCGTAGTTGCAGGGAAACCCAAAGTCAGGAGCTGCTGCCAAGACCCAATCATCATGGAGTGTTCAAAAGGGGATTGTGTGTGGGAGAACCGGTTTCATTGATACTGCAAAAAATACAGGAGAAGCTATAGAAGCTGCTGTGGTCCCAGATCTTGAGGGGCCTGCTCAGGTGTAAGAACATTGCCCCATTTTGGGGGTAAGGGGGGTTTCGTATAGCCAAAGTGGCCCCTTTTATATATACGGTTTTGCCTATATTTGAAGCTTTAAAAGGGTTGTCTCACATCATCGAATCATCTTCCCTCAGTCCTGTTTTCTTCGTTTTACTTTGAATTCAGGGGCATTTACTGGCTTCTACTCAGCTGCAGTAGAAGCCAGGTCTGTAGCTATAGCAACCAGTGCTGGCAGCCTATCATGAGAGATCAAACAGGTCTGTAGCTATAGCGACCTGAGGAGCTGATGCAGCCCATACAAGAGGGGATATCTAGGAATAGTTAGGACACTGTTAATGGACACATATTGCAAAGTGACTGGTTTTTGCAAGATTTTTAACATAAAAAGCAATCCTTGTAGTGAGACAACCCCTTTATTTATTGCTACCTATACTGCTGCTTGAGTTTCCCATCATTAGGTGTTTGGACCCTGTCTCATGGGGCCCTATGAATGCTAGTTACGTCCCTTTTCGTACCACTGTACAAATCCCTAGTCAAACCGCACATGGAATATAGGGTACAGTTTTGGGCGCCAGTGCACAAGAAAGATATTGTAGAATTTGTATAAATTTATCAGGGGTCTATATAGAGATCTCTCCCAAGATCTATTTATATTCGGGACTGGATCCGTAACTAGGGGGCATTCTCTATGTCTAGAGCATACGTATCAAAGACCAGGCTCGCGGGCCGGATACAGCCCACCACTTCATTTGATATGGTCCACGAGAGCTTAGACACAGTGAGCAGGGATGGACAAGTTTCAGACGCAGAAGGACAGGCTCTCCACTTTCTCCAGAGGATGCAGCCAAAGCTTGACAGAGGCGGTGGAACCTGCACCAGAAGTGGGTGCTATCTTGGATTCAAGTCTCTGGGGCACAGCTTCACACCTTTCAGTTCAGCAACTCACAGGCAGTGGCACAGCTCTAACAGCCCTAATAAGGCACCCAGCCATCCTCCATATCCTCCAATGGCCCATTATGGGCAACCATAATGCCAATGTGGCCCGCGGTAAAAATGAGTTTAACACCCCTGGTCTAGAGAAAAGATTTCTTTACAGAAATAGGATGGGATTCTTTACTGTAAGAGCAGTGACACTATAGAGCTCTCTGCCAAAGGAACTTGTGTTGAATTTACTAGAAGAGCCCAAAGGGGGCCTGCATTCATTTCTGGAATGTAATGTTACAAGTTATAGTGACGAGGATTCGGGAGAAGGGTCGTTGATCCAGGGATTTATTCTGATGGAGATTGGAGATTTTTTTTTTCTGAAATGTTTGCCTTCCTCTACATCAACCCTGTAGAATAATAGGCTGAACTGGATGGACGTCTGCCATGTTTGATGCAAACTATGTAACTATCAATATAAATGTGCTGTGAAGGCCGAAAGAACAATGGACGAAGCGCACCTAATGCATTACCCACGTAATAAAGGACTGAAGAAATATGCGCTCACTTTGGAAGGTTGTACGGAAGTGGTACAACACAGTAAATCACATAATCCAGCAGTTCTTCCTCCGTACACCGGGGCTCCTTGTACAAGGGATACTCTATGGACAATATATGTAGTAATTGTAGGAAAAATATCCAAAAATGGGGAGGGAAAAATAGATATAGAAGAAAACTAGTGTTTCAAGAAGGCTAGATAAAAAAAACGTCCACTACGATGTTAATCCAAATATAAAGGTGTCGGTTTATTTTGCATTAGTAAAAGCGTAAGTGATTGAATAAATTCATAGATGTATAGAAAACAACTATGCAATGCGTTTTATCCCACATACGTAGTAGACTTCATCAGGCAATCTACGTAACTACATAACTATGTAAGATAAGTGTTGCAGTACATGGTACAAAGATTCGGCCCTCTAGTGGTCAAGTTTTAAATGTCATGCAAGTAGTAAAACACAAGAAAAATGTAATAAATTTAATATCACCCTAATTTCACTGATGTAAGGTATTTCTGCATGTTAAACGTAACCTAAAAACAATTGTAATTTTCTATCCCAAGTAATATATATATTTATATAATGGGGGCATTACATTATTTATATACATATACAGAGCAATGGGTTATGATTGTATTTTTGCCTGTATTCCCATCCCATATGATATATGTATCTCTGAAAATATGTATCTCTTTTAAATCTGACATGTGACACTTTATGTGGGAATAACTTTATCATACTTTTACCTATCCATGTGATTCAGAGATACACATGATATATATATCTCACGTGGGATGGAAGGAATACAGGAAAAAATACAATTGTGCCATATATATATATATATATATATATGTCTTATATATATATATATATATATATGTCCATGTATCTATGTATAGATGTAAATATATATTGTGTGGGATGTGCTGAAGGATATACAAGAATTACAATTGTGCCATTGTTTTTATATATATTATATATATATATATTTATATATTATAATATATATATATATTTATATATATATATATATATTATATATATATATATATATTTATATATATGACGTATTACATACGGGCAATTGTATTGTTTCCCGTGATTCTTCCATTCCGTAGCTTGTGATGTATGTATACACATATATATGTCCATGTCTCTATATGTTAATTTAAATATATATATGAAGGATATGGGATGGGATGAAGATTATACAGGAAATACAATTGTGCCATTATTATATATCAATATCTATCTCTCTCCTATCTTATCTATCTATCATCCCATATCTATCTATCTATCTATAGGACATATTACAGTGCAGCAATTGCATATTAATAACATAGTATGTCAGTCCCCATTAGATTTATCATTACTGAATGGGCGGAACAACTATTCTATGGCTTTCTCCAATGACAATGAATAATGTACGTTCCGTCATTGTAAATTTTGTATAAGATGTGACGTCACAGATAACTGCTGTATCGTAATACATTTGACGTCAGTGAAAGTTCTGCACTGTGAACTTCATTGATACGTGATTGGAGGAAGGCGGAAGGCGGGAATAGCCGTAGCCTAGCAACGCCTATTGTGACTGTAGCGAGATTTGGAACGTTCTGCCGTTGCCTAGCAACAGTGAATGCGGCTGGTAGATAGGTGATTGGAGGACGGTGCGGGACGTTTACTCGTTGCCTAGGAGATAGTGATAGTGTCAGAGCTGCTTCCGGATGGCGTCCCGCGGTGGGATGAAGCCCCTGCGCCCCGGGACCTCCACCCCTCATCAGCATTTCTCTGTCAGGGTCCGGCTGCTGGAGACCGGGGAGAAGTTCTCGGTCTCCGGGTGCAGCGCACATATGAAGGTGGGGACGCTGAAGGAGAAGCTGGAGGGCTGGGGGGGGAATCCGGAGGGCCCTTCAGTTATGTGCTACCTGGATGGTGGTGGGGGGGCTCCCGAGCTCGGGCCCCGCGGGGCCCAACCGACCTCTTCTACCCCTTTCCTGCCGCAGCGGGTTCTGTGTCTGTCCCATTAGTATTTCCCTCCCCACTTCCCAAAAAACCCCAAAAGGCCCCTTTTTTTCTTTTTCTGTCTGCCTAGATCTGTAAGGGCTTGTTTTTTGCGGGACGAGCTGTATTTGTTGTTTGGTACAATATAACGTCCAGGAGAGCAAAAAAATATATAAGGTGCAAAATTAGGAAAAAAGAAAAATGTTTGGGCCCCAATTTTTGGGGGGGTGGTATTGTATTTTAAAAAGTCAAAAAAGTGAAAAAAATTTTCAATGACACCTGTATTCAGCGGGTCAGGACGATTGCGGGATTCCAAAAATTTGTTTTGGGTTTTCTTTACGACCTTTTAAACCCCCTTTTGCCCCCTGCCGGTTTTGGCCCTTTTTGCGGGAGACCCTTTTTTTTTAAAATAGACATGTGACATTTTTTTGTGGGAATAACTTTTTTTTACTTTACTTTTCATGTGATTAAGAGATTGTTTTTCGGGGAACACATTGTGTTTTTAAGTTAGTAAGAATTTTTTTGGGTCCATAAATCCTTGTTTTTTTGGAAAAAAATTTCCAAATATTGTGAAAATTTTTTTTATTTTTATTTTATTTTTTATTTTAAAGCGCCATGATTCCAGGGCGCGGAAACATTCGGGGGGGTTTAACAAAAATTTACATAAGTCAAACGGGGTACGTGAAAGGGTTAATGCTTTTGGCCCGACGGGGTGGGGGAGAGGCCCCTTTCCCGCGAGGGCTCACAATCTAAAGGGGGGGAAAAAGGGGACAGGAGGTGAGGGGCAGACATGTCGGGGGGGAAAGTATGACAAGTTTAGGGGAAGGTTTTGGGGGCAACCCTGAAAAAAATGGGTTTTCGGGTTTGCTTTTAAAAGCTGGTGAATGGAGGAGAGTCTATGTTTTTGGGGCAGGGGGGTTTCCAAAAAGTGTGGGTAAAGCAGGGGAAGAAGTCTTGGAAAAACGGTTGTGTGAGGGGGCTGATAAGGGGAGAGCAGGGGGAGAAGGTCCGGGTGAGGAGCGGGGGGAGTGCTTTGGGGGAAGTTTTTGGGAAAATTTGGGCAGAGTTTGTAGGGGGAGGGGGGGGGTGGTGGTGGTGGCCTTTTAGGTCATGGTTAGTAGTTTGAAATAAATTTTCGCGGGGAAATGGGAACCCGTAAAGGGTTTGGGGCAGAGGGGAGAGGAAAAAGGCGAAAGCGGGAGAGAGGTGGAAAAAGGAGGGCAGCAGGTTAAAGGGGAGGGATTGGAGGGGAGGGGGGTTTTTGCTGCTGGGGGGCCATGAGAAGGGATTTTGCGGGTAGTTAGGGGGGGGAGTTTGGACAAGGGCATGGACCAGCATTTTTGTAGTTTTTTCATAGCGAGGAACGAGGGGGATCCGAGAGATTTTTTTTCAGGTGGAGGGGCAGGCAGAGGGGGGGGGTTTTTGGATGTGTGGTTTAAAAGGGGATAAAGCAGAGTTTTAGGATTAACCCCCAAAACAGCGGACTTGGGGACCGGGTTTTAAAAGTGTAGAGCCGGGTTGGGCTGTAAAGAGAGATTTAGGGGAGGGGTAGAGTTGGATGGTGGAAAAGATGATGAGTTTGTTTTCTCCACATTTAGTTTTTTGGAGAAAGTGATGAGAAGAAGGGGAAATGGGGGGACAAAACAGTTTAGGGATCCGGGGGGAGAGAGAAGTGACATCTGGGCCGGGATGTTTTTGGGTTGGGGGGTTTTTATCATACAGGTGGTTTAAAGGAAAGCCATGTGAGGTATGAGCTGACCCAGGCCAAGGGTTTTAAAATTGAGAAGAGTTGTGGGGCCAAAGACTGACCCCTTGGGGGGGCACCAAAGGGGAGAGGCCGGGGGGGGGAGGGGGAGCGAGAATGAAAGACGCTGAAAGGGCCGTTTATTTAGGTAGAGGAGATCAGGGGAAAAAGCCAAGGGCCGGTGATTGCCGGGGAGGAGAGGTTTTTTAGCAGGAGGGGGAAAGGTGACGTGTCAAAAAGGCAGGGGAAGGTCCCGGGGGAGGAGCACAGAGTAGTGGGGGTTGAGGGTTTTGCAAATTACTTGGCATTAGGACTTTGGTTGGGCGGTTTCCAGTGAGTGGGGGGGGTCGAAAACCAGTTTTTAGTGGGGTCAAGAAGAGAGTTGGAGGGGGAGGGGGGAGGGGAAACTGAAGGGTAGAAGTGCTTTTCGAGGAGTTTGGAAGCAAAAGGGAGCAGTGGGGATGGGGCCCGGGTTGTTGGACAGAGAAGAGGGGTAACGGGTTTTTTTTTTTTAGGATTGGAGTGATAGTAGCAAGGGTTTTAAAGGGGAAGGGAAGATGCCCGAGGTTACTGATTGGTTGAAGAGATGGGGGGAGGGGTGGGATGTTTGAAGCACTGAGGTCTGGGGGGAGGTGGGATGGCAGTGGGTCAAGACTACAGGTGTGAGGTTGGGGTTTGGCCCGTAAGGAGGAGACTTTCTTTGAGGGGAACCCGGGGGGAAACAAGTTAAAGGGGGGAAAAGGGAGGTTTTCAAGGGTAAGGGGGGGGTGGGTGGGGGCTGCGGGCCCGGGAAACTTTTTGATGAGGAAATATCAAATAAGTTCAAAAATTTTAAAAAAAAGATAGGGGATTCCCCCCAAAATATTTTAAAAACTTAAAAATCTACCAAAAATGTCCCTGTTGGTTGGGTTTATTTTTTAATTTTTCTTTTTTTTTTTTTTTATGGGGCAATTTGGGGGCCTTGAAATTTTTGTAGTCTTTTTTTTAAATTTTAAAGAAAATTTTAACATAGATTTTTTAGGGCCGTTCCCGTTTTGGGCATGGCTTTGGGGGCCCTGTAGGGTTTTTTACCCCCCTAAATGACGCCATTTTAAGAAAATTCACCCCCAAAGTATTTAAGACAAACATTTGGAAGTTTGTTACCCCCTTTTGGTATTTAAAAAGGAAAATTTAAAGCAAAGTGGGGTGAAAAATTTTTTAAAAAATTTCAAATTTTTTTTTGGGATATTTTAGTTTTTATCCATTTTAAAAAGAACATGAGAAAAAAAAACAAAGGGGTTTTCAACTCACATAGATTCCTCCAAATTTTTGTCCCAATTTTTGGGGATTCCCCAAATTTTTAAGTGGCCCCTTTGGGGCTTTTGGGGTCAAACCCAAAGCCAAAAGAAGGGGAGCACTTCCGCTCTGCGGGGTTTGTTTTCAATTTTTGGGTTTTATTTAGGCGCCATTTTTTGGTTGCGGCGCCCCTTGGGGGGGCCCCAAAAAAAAACCTTTTTTTAAAAAAAAACCCCTATTGGAAACTAAACCCCTTAAGGGGGTATATCCAGGGGAAATTTGTAAGGGAAAATTGGGCCCCCACAGGTGTTTCCCCAAATTTGTTTTGCCCATTAAGCTGGGGAAAATAAAAAAAAAAAAATTTTTTTTCCACAATCTGCAATTTTAGCTAAAAATGTTTTTAATTTTTAAAGGAACCCCGGGAAAAAAAGCACCCCACAATTTGTTACGAAATTTCCTAAAATTTTTCGGCAAAAAACCCCTTTTAATGGGTTTGTAAACTGCTGTTTGGGTGCATGGCAATTTTAAAGGGAGGGAGCGCTATTTGGCTTTTTAACACAGATTTTGATGGCTCCCCTGTTTCTTTTTCCCCAAAACCCCTAGAGTACCAGAAGTACCCCAAAAATCGCTTGTATAGTTGGGTATTTTTGGGCCCCCACCGTTTTTTCCACCGTTTTTTTTGCCCCTTTGGGGCCATGAAAATGGGAAAGGGGGCAGTTCCACCATTGGTTTTTGGGCTTAATTTTTCAAATTTTTTGGGCGGGCCCTTTTAATTTTGGGGTTTTTTTTTTTTTTTTTGGGGGGTTTGCCTAGAATCGCTCATCCTATAAGGAGTTGTGGAGATGTCAGGTGATCCCCTCTCAGCCAATCACCAGGTTTTATTTTCATAGATATCTTTATTTCCCTTACTAGAGCGGTTGTCAGGGCATGCTGGGAGTTGTAGTTGCCATAGGTTTGGTCCCCTCAACCCTTTTCTTATGGGAGATGGGTTTTTAAAAAAAAAATTTTTGTCTTTCTTCTGTTTTTCCTTTCCCGGAGACATGCCGGAGAGCTCCACATTCAAGTTCAATGGAATTATTCCTGGAGGAACGCTGTCTATGAGCGTCTGGTCATATGATGGTTTGACTGATGTAGTAAAGTTTGCAAACAGCAGGAGGGCCCCTTTAAAAAAGGGACAACCAGAAAGTTTTGTAAAAAAGGTTTTTTTTGGGCTTTTCTAAGGGGGCGGCCGGGGAACTGATCGGCCCTTGATGGCAAACCTTGATGCAAAAAGTGCTGGGTTTTAGTTTTTGTTCCCAAAACCCAAATTCTCCCTGAATTTCTAGGATTCACTTTGAGTCGGCTGCTCGAATTTTGGTTTTTTTTTAAAAAAAAAAAAAACAAAAACAAAAAAAAAAAAAAAACAACCTAAACCCCAGAGAAAAATTGGGCAAAAATTTGGGGAATTTTCCGGGGGGGGGAAACCCTGGATTTGGGGTTAAGGGGGTTTAAGGTTCCCTAAACTAAAACCCCTTCTAACTTGGGGGTTTCCCAGAAAGGGTGGGAATTAGGGGGGTTTAAAAAAAATGAATAATTTTTTAAAGGGGTTAGGGTTTTCCCCTTAAGGTTCCCCACCAAAAACCCTTTTTAACCGGGGCACCAAATTAACCCTAAAAAACCTCCCTTTAAAATTTACTCTTTGGATTCTGCTGTGGGTTTTTAACGGTATTTAATTGGTTAAATTTTATGTGGATTTAGGACGGGTTTTTTTCTTACTTGCCGGGTTTTCACAGGATGACTCCCATTTTTTTTTTGTGGTTTTGGACCGGGGTCCATTGTTTTAAAAAAAAAAAAAACATACAAGTGTTTTGGGCGTGTCTTACACACGGTTTTTTAAAACCCTCGAATTTTAATAGCAATTTTCCCCGCGTTTTTCCCTGTGGAAATTTTAAACCAAAAGAATAAAATTTTATAAAATTTTTTTTTTGATGAAAAACTGGGCCACCGAAAATATGCGTTGTATGAACAACAACATGTATTTTCTAATGAGGTCAATAAGGGTGTCTTACTTTTGGTTTAAAATTTAAATATTTTAATTTGGGGAAACGGGTGGATTTGACTTGAAATATCTTGGGGGACAGAGGTTAGGGTTACGGCTGGGGTAAACCAACTCCGGGTTTTCCCCTTTCCCCGATGTTGGGGTGGTTAGGGTTAGGGGGTTTTGGGGAAACCTTTAACCCCCAAAGGTTTTCCCCAGTTTTTGCCCAAAATGTTTCTTTGTTAGGCCTGGATTTTGCATTAGGGTTGGGGCCCAAAAATTTTTCTTTGGGTTTCCCAATTTTGTCCAGGTTTGGGTTGGTTTTTCCCAGCCCTTACTTAACCCTTTGGGATTCCCCCGATATATGGGGGGTTTATATTGAAAAATTTTAGGGGTTTTGGTGGTTTTTCTAGTGGGGCAGAAAACACATGAGAAATTCCCCCCATAGGGTATAAAGGGAAACAGGTTTTGGGGAATTTCCCAAACCTGTATTTTTTTTTGGCCCTTTTTTGGGGGTAAAAGGTTTAAAATATTGAAAGGTTTTTGTCGGGGGTTCACTAATGGTTTTTGAAAGCCTTTAGGTTCAGCTGTGGAGCTTCTGTAACTACATGGTGACATTCTTATGTTTTCTTATCAGCTGAAAAGTGTGGGGATCACCCCAGATTCTTCATTCGACACTGAAAATTCCTTGCAACCCAGATACGTAGCAGTGAAAGGGGGGGGTTGGCTCCAGGTCAGGGGTTTTTGCCTTGTTTCATCGGGGCCCAAACCCCGGGGGGAAACCCGCAGGGATTCGGTTTTTTCTTCAGAATGGGAGATGATTGGTGTTACTGCCCCCGTTGATCAGGGGGTGGTCATTATGGGTCAAAGATTTGGGAAAAAACCTTTTTTGGGAAGAATTTGGGTTTTCCTCTAGTAATCTGTTCAATAGGGATCTCTCAGCAATCCTGTGTAATCTCTTGAGGAATCGTGCAGCAAGTGTTCATTTCCCCCTGCGCGCACCAAAGGAGAAATTTTTAGATTAACAATTCCCATTTAAAAATTTAATTATGGGTGGGTTTCTTTTACTCCATGTCCGGTCCCCCTTTGAGTTAAAAAGTTTGGCTTTTGCAGTCCACTGTTGTTAACCCCTTACCAACATGTGATGTACTGGTACGTCACTGAACCCATTCCATAGGGAAACTGGGCCCCGTCCCCTCGATTCATTGACCCCCCGCTTCAGTATCATAGACGGCTTTTGTTTTTGGCCCCTTTTTTTAACTCTAAAGACGCTATAGTGTCTGCGACCTCTAAATGAAAAGAGGAATTTGGGGTATGCAAACCTTCCTTTGGGCGATCGCCTCTCGTTTAGATTAGGGGGTGCTTTAGCCCTTTTCCTGGCAAGGGGCCCGGAAAACCTAATGAAGGTTTTCTTGGCTGCAATGTTACTTTACGTGGGATGTAATAGGAGCGCTATCTTTGTACACCTTTCTGCATTATGTAATACAGAACTGTGTACAAGCGATTGTGACCCTTAGTGGTCAAGTATCCTAGGGAGACTACAAGTAAAAAAAATTTTAAAAAAAAAAATTCCCAAAAATTTTTTCCCCTTTTGGCCCTTTTACAAATAAAAAAAAAAAAAATAAAGTTACCCCTAATTTTTTGGGATCAATAAAAGTCTGATCTATTAAAATCTAAAATCATTTATCCTGTGTGGTGAACACAGTAGAAGAAAACAAATTCCTAACGGCAAAATTGTGGGGGTTTTTTTGGTCACTTTATGTCTTAAACAGTCGCATGTATTCCAAAATTGTACTAACGAAGACTACATTTCAGCCCCCTGAAAAAAAAGGACCGCTTACATAGGTCCTTATACGGAAAAACAAAAAAAGTTATTGGTCGCAGAAAATGTTGCTGAAGCACAAATTTAAAAAGTTGAGAATGTTTTTATTTTGAAAAAATACTAGAACATGATGAAAATTTTACACCCTTTTTGGGGTCCCCGAAATTTTTTCTGGCCGCAGAATTAAAATTGCATGTGATTTTTTTTGTTTTTGTTTTGGGGGTTTTAAAAAGGGGGTTTCCCAAAAAAAAAAGTTAAAAAAAAGGTCTCCTTTTTGGGGAAAAACGGGGAGGAAAACACCAATGGAATGAAAAAATAGGCTGCAGTGGGAAGGTTTCACACTGAGTAACAAGCAGTGTTTTAAAAAACCAAAAACCCTCCGTTCCTGGGCTGTGGGGGGTTCTTTTGGTGAAAACATTTTTAGCTTCTCTGAAAAACTAGCTAAGACATTACACTGACAAGTGCAGGAGAGCTAATCTTCAATAAACAAAAGGTACATGCAGGGGCATAACCAAACGACTCATGGGCCTGGGTACAAAACTTCAGCTTGGGCCCCTCTACACCCGGACAATAGCTGTGGACTACTACTTTTTAACGACTGATTCCCTACTTGACATAACAGATGTCTGCAGTGTAGCATGCTGCAGAAAATCAATTCTATTTAAAGGGATTGTCTTATAGAAGAAAATTCAATTAAAATGGTGGCGGAAAGAAAGAAATGCAAGTTATAGAGCCCAAAAAAAATTTGGGAGGTGAACAGGAAAAAAATGCAATTGTACCTTTTGTTTTTTTGTTGGAGTTTATGCTAAACTGCTATGTTGACTTGTTATCTGTATGCTGTGGGTCAGTAAGTCTACAAGGGCCAACAAGGCTTCTGATCATATGCAATTCATTTAAATGGGTTCTTCAAGAGCAGAAAAACATGACTTTTTTTCCAGGAACAGCACCACACCTGTCTGGGGGTTGTGGTTGGTATTGCAGCTCAGCTTCATTAAAGGGTTGTTCTCGCCATGCTGTTTTAGGCTGTGGGTGGTTCTACAGCAGTGATTGACATATCCGCTCTGCTATTCCATTGGTAATGGAGATGTCTAAATAACATATACATTACGTGGAAATCCCTAAAGAAGCATTAAGACTATCTATCATACATGAAAAAACTTTGAGATTCTCGGTTCACATATTTTGAAAAAAAAGATGTTTAAGCTGCCCACGACTTTCAACGTGATCTCAAATAGGCCAGTCCTATGCTATCTTTTACCTCTCAATAGAGCCTCCAGGCCTCTCACTGGGTCAACAGAAATGTTTTTTGTGCAGAACCATACGTTATATTTGGTGTATATTGATTTTAACCTATATGGGGAGGAAAGGGTGCCTCCATTTTGGGTTTCTGCACCCGCCCACTCTCACAGGCTGTCATAAGAAGTGCAGCCTGCAGGTAGAGTGTTTTTTTATTTTTTTCTCTCTGGATAAAGGAGGTCTGTGGACCCAGTGAGAGGCCTGGAGGCTCTATTGAGAGGTAAAAGATAGCATAGGACGCCCTATTTGAGATCACGTTGAAAGTCATGGGCAGCTTAAACATCTTTTGATCAAAATATGTGAACCGAGAATCTCAAAGTTTTTTCATGTATGGTAGATAGTCTTAATAACATAACACAAAGCTACAGAGCTCTAAAGAGTTAAAGTTTGTCAGTAAGAAACATAACCAAGCCCCTGTGCTGCTGATAAGACACAACAGAGAGGGACGTCAGCATTCTAGTTACTGCTAGAGCAGAGAAAGGTGGCCGGTAACCTAGGGAAACTTGTGTACACACAACTCTGAAAGTAAGCAAAGTCAGAACAGCAATGTAGTTGGTAATAGTCTTTATCTACCTTTGTCTTCATGTTTAAAGTGGTGAGAATACTCCTTTAAAGTAAGTAGGGTCGAGATGCAATAAAGGAAACAACCTGTGGACAGGTGGGGCGCTGTTTTTGAAGAAATCAGCATTTTTTTCAACTTTGTAGAACCTATTTAAGTTCGTCTTTAGTATTGTGCTTTAGATTTAGGTTGGGCCAGTCAGACAGGAATGATATACTCCCTCTTTCCTGCTGACTGGTAGGTTGATGATTGGTTGCCCAATTTTTTACAATATCAGCAAAATTTGGATTGGACTGGTTCGGCCCAACCTGAAACCCAGGCACAATACTATTTCTCATAGAAAAATTGTTCTCAAAGGCATGCACTCCGAAGTGCGCCCTATGAACAAACTCCAGGTACCTGCTTAAAATTACTTGACACCTCCAAACTAATCATTGATGACCTCCATGACTCCATTGCGTTTTGTATCTGTTGTTTAGGCTGCGATGTGCAATACAAGACACGTCTTGGGAATACGCCGCTCCACGTGGCAGCCGCCAGGGGCAACTGCGACTGCGTAAATGAGCTCTTAGCTAATGGGGCCGAAGCACAAGACACTAATGAGGATGGGCACACAGCACTGGATGTGGCCCGATTGTGGGGTCAGAAGCAAGTGGAGCGTAGGCTTTTCCTTTACTTTTGGGAGAAGAGAGCCGCCAATGTGTCAGTCAAAGCTCATCTTGAAACTTCAGAACTTTTCGCTCATCAAAAATTTGACTCAAAACTGAAGACTTGGCGGAATGGGTCTTATGCCAAACGTTACATGGCCAATCTGGTCCAATTTCAAGAATACAGGGGGTCACACTTAAGTGCTCCCCCAATAAAGACTCCGGTTAAAAAAATCCTGGAAAACACAAAAGCTTGAGAAGAATGAAGAAGGCGATGAGGATAGTGGAATCAAACTGAGGACAAAGGCAGAGAAAACCTCTCGAGGAAATGAGCAGGATGGGTGCCACCCACTGTGGTATCAAGAAGTAGGGATCATGTGGTGCAGAAGCAGTATACACAGTTGGGTCACATTATTATTACCACTTTCTACTTTAAACATTGGCAGCATGAAGGAAATCACGTGTGGTGGGCTGGCTTGGTGGGTATATAAGGTGCGCGATAGGCTGTCTGCACACTGTGTTATGGGTAAATTGGGTGATTTTCATTAATGTGAGAGATGAACGTTGGCTATGAAGGTGCACAAGAGCGGAGAGACACGCTACAGTGGAGCAGCTCACCACCAAAACGAACTAGAGGCAACCAGACGGGTGTCTAACACAACAGTTCAGTGAACCCTATTGCGTATGGGGCTTCAGAGCAGACTGATGTCATTGGGCCTCTGCTTTGGCAGAAAGACTTCAGTTATCAGAATTTGAGCTCTGCTGATTGATAAAGGGTTGTCTTCTCCGATGAGTCACGTTTCCTGCTTCATGAAACAGATGTCAGATGAAAAGCATCAGAGAACAAATACCCTGCAACCATTGCTGGAAGAACAGAAGCTGGTGGTGGCGGTGTTATTGTCTGGGGAATGTTTTTGTGGCATCCATATGGAAGGCATTCTCAACTGATTTGGTTATGAATCTATCCTTACAGATCATGTACACCCATACGAGCTGATTGCTTTTCCTGGGGCGAATGGGATGTTACAACAAGCCAATGCGATAAGTCACATGGCTAGAAATGTCCGACATTAGTTGGAGGAACATGACCAAGACTTCCAAGTACTACCCTGCCCCCTAATGTCCCAGAACCCAGTTGAGCATGTGTAGGAGCCCCAGGATGGTGGTGTTGGCTCTGGATATTAGCCGATGCTCATAATAATGTGACTCAACTGTGTATATACCTCTTCTTCAGATCAGACACATTGCACAAAACTAGCACAACAGCAATAAATACCATTTAAAAAAGCGACAGAACAGGCAGCGACCGTAAAGGGAGCGCAAGTACAGGCAGCGCAAGTACGGGGAGCGACAGTATGGGCAGCGACAGTACAGCTAGCACAAGTACAGGCAGCGACCGTAAAGGGAGCGCAAGTACAGGCAGCGCAAGTACGGGGAGCGACAGTATGGGCAGCGACAGTGCGGCTAGCACAAGTACAGGCAGCGACAACTACGGGCAGTGACAGTACAGAGAGAGCAACTACGGACATGCAAGGCACAACTACGGGGAGTGACAGTGTGGGAGGTAAAAGTACGGGAGAGACAGTACGGTCAGCGCAAGTACAGAGAGACAGTACAGGGATTTGACAAGGCACTTAAATTTACGCAAATAAAATATGTTCCTCCATTACACTTGTAAAATATGTGTCATGTGAGTGACACCACATATTTTACATTAGAGTCAATGAAAGGTGTTTAGAACCTGGGGCGTATTTGGCACCAAATACACTCCAAAATAAGCATTAAAGGGGTTTAACCAAGAAGTAAGTTCCTCACCTAACAAGCTGATACTCCCCTCTTGAGGCTTGAAAAAAGGGGCGTTGTGTTTCTGTGTTTAAAAAAACAAGTGCCTCCTCTGTGATGTCATCGCTCCACCTCCCATGCACGCTCCTGATACTCAGTCTCTGTAGTTGAGTAAACATTGTTTGGCTAATCCACAGGGGATAACTGTATTGTGCACAAGGGAGAAGATAAGCTCCGAGCAGGTAGTGTTCTTTCATTTGTTCACAAACTGATGGGGGGGAGCTGAGCAGGGAGCGTCTGCATGTTTACTCAGATAAGTACATTACAACCATTGGATTCTCTATACAAAAGACACAGGATCTTTTCTCCCCATTCCCTTTAAAGCTGGTTCATGTTCCCTGCCATCAGATTAGAAGTGCAAACAATACAAGCTTGGCCAGATCAGCTCTTGGTATCTAATGTAAACAGTATTGACATATATTTAGAAAAGTGATTAAATACCCATTTTGGAGGATCCCACGTCAATATTTGATTGTGGCAAAACCCCTTTAAAATAAGCTGTGTGGACACACGCTAACATTAGAGTAGACAAGGACAAAAATAATAAAATAACAACAATCAGACTATAATTTATAAGTGCAACGCAACAAACAATATAAAATTATTTAGCGGAAGAGGGGATGGTCCCTGGCGGACACCACAAGTAAGAGCTGACAAGGAAGCATGACACCAAGCTTTCCCTGCTCGTGTATAAACCTATATTTGAACAAGGGTTCAGGCCGTCCGGGATGTTGCACAGAGAGGGGCATGCCTCAAACTGTGCACATATGGTTTAATAAAATACGTTTTAAAATGCTGAGATTGTGAATGGATTTAATTTGTAAATTATATAGACAAGTAATATAGTAATACACAGCTATTATACAAAAACATGAATAAATACACAGCAATAATTGCCAGCCTCACTTATGGATAACGTAAGATACAGTGGAAGGGGAGACATGAGGTGGCAGAGCTCTATGGGGGAAAGAGAGGGCTATGGGCATGGAAAGTGGCAGAAGGTGGGCAGACAACCTGTAAGGGGCTAAATAAGAGCAGGGGTGGGGGAGTAAGTGAGTAGAGGCCTTTGGGGAGGTAAATTGGGTGGCCGAGCTCTGTGTTACAGGTATAGGGCCTAGGGGAATGTAAAGTGGGGGGTGCAAGAACGGGGCACAGGAGACATGCAACCTGTCTGCCGCTCTGTGGAGGGTAAGGAGAGAGAAAAGGTGGGGGGCTCAGTGGGAAGGATATGGTCTGATAAGAGATGTGCAGGGGCTCTATGAGGAAGGTATAGTAATTGTGCAAGGGCTCAGTGGAGTAGGGGGCAGTAGGTTTTTAGGGGCTGTGTGAGGAAGGACTGTAAGTCTGCAAGCGCTCTGTGGATGAGGTTTGCTTAAAGGGGTTTTCTCACTTTAGACAATGATGGCATATCGCTAACACATGCCATCATTGTCTGATAGGTCTGGGTCCCACCGCTGGGACCTGCACCTATCTCCTAAACCAGCCCCAAAATATCTTCGTTCTGTAGGAGAGGTGGTGGGGACTATCCCATAGACATGAATGAGAGTTACGAGTTTAGCCACCATTGTCTAAAGTGGGACAACCCATTTAAGGAATGGGGTTCTGTGTGTTCTATGTGTGCCCTGTATGCATTAAATGAGCACTGTATGGCACTCTCCTGGCAATGCATGTGCTAGATACCCAGGGATCATATGACATTATATACTAATATACTCATATATGAAAATGGTGTTACTGGAAGAGTTTGAATATTATGGACCATAAGTAAATGTGCAGGGGCTCTATGTGGTAGAGGACACTAGGGGCAGCATGTATGAATGTTGGCGCTGACAGCCCAGTTCTAAATAGATTTAAGGCAGTGAAGAATGCGGCAGAATGTATGAACCTCTCCTTCTGCAGGTCATACATACAGGGCAGTGTAGAGCCAATACTACAAGTCTGGCTCAGGCACCACCTTTACCCTGGTCTGGCTGTTCTTCTGCAGGTCATACATACAGGGCAGTGTAGAGCCAATACCACAAGTCTGGCTCAGGCAGCACCTTTCACCTGGTCTGTATGTTCTCCTGCAGGTCATACATACAGGGCAGTGTACAGCCAATACCACAAGTCTGGCTCAGGCACCACCTTTACCCTGGTCTGGCTGTTCTTCTGCAGTCATACATACAGGGCAGTGTAGAGCCAATACTACAAGTCTGGCTCAGGCACCACCTTTACCCTGGTCTGGCTGTTCTTCTGCAGGTCATACATACAGGGCAGTGTAGAGCCAATACCACAAGTCTGGCTCAGGCATCACCTTTACCCTGGTCTGGCTGTTCTTCTACAGGTCATACATACAGGGCAGTGTAGAGCCAATACCACAAGTCTGGCTCAGGCATCACCTTTACCCTGGTCTGGCTGTTCTTCTGCAGGTCATACATACAGGGCAGTGTAGGGCCAATACCACAAGTCTGGCTCAGGCACCACCTTTACCCTGGTCTGGCTGTTCTTCTGCAGGTCATACATACAAACGCAGTGTAGAGCCAATACTACAAGTCTGGCTCAGGCACCACCTTTACCCTGGTCTGGCTGTTCTTCTGCAGGTCATACATACAGGGCAGTGTAGTGCCAATACCACAAGTCTGGCTCAGGCACCACCTTTACCCTGGTCTGGCTGTTCTTCTGCAGGTCATACATACAGGCACAGTGTAGAGCCAATACCACAAGTCTGGCTCAGACACCACCTTTACCCTGGTCTGGCTGTTCTTCTGCAGGTCATACATACAGGGCAGTGTAGAGCCAATACCACAAGTCTGGCTCAGGCACCACCTTTACCCTGGTCTGGCTGTTCTTCTACAGGTCATACATACAGGGCAGTGTAGTGCCAATACCACAAGTCTGGCTCAGGCATCACCTTTACCCTGTCTGGCTGTTCTTCTGCAGGTCATACATACAGGGCAGTGTAGGGCCAATACCACAAGTCTGGCTCAGGCACCACCTTTACCCTGGTCTGCTGTTCTTCTGCAGTCATACATACAGGGCCAGTGTAGAGCCAATACTACAAGTCTGGCTCAGGCACCACCTTTACCCTGGTCTGGCTGTTCTTCTGCAGGTCATACATACAGGGCTGTGTAGGGCCAATACCACAAGTCTGGCTCAGGCACCACCTTTACCCTGGTCTGGCTTTCTTCTTGCAGGTCATACATACAGGCACAGTGTAGAGCCAATACCACAAGTCTGGCTCAGACACCACCTTTACCCTGGTCTGGCTGTTCTTCTGCAGGTCATGCATACAGGGCAGTGTAGGGCCAATACCACAAGTCTGGCTCAGGCACCACCTTTACCCTGTCTGGCTGTTCTTCTGCAGGTCATACATACAGGCAGTGTAGAGCCAATACCACAGGTCTTTCTCAGGCACCACCTTTACCCTGGTCTTGCTGTTCTTCTGCAGGTCATACATACAGGCAGTGTAGAGCCAATACTACAAGTCATGGCTCAGGCACCACCTTTACCCTGGTCTGGCTGTTTCTTCTGCAGGTCATACATACAGGCAGTGTAGAGCCAATACCACAAGTCTGGCTCAGGCACCACCTTTACCTTGGTCTGCTGTTCTTCTGCAGTAATACATACAGGCAGTGTAGAGCCAATACCACACGTCTTGCTCAGTCACCACCTTTACCCTGGTCTGGCTGTTCTTCTGCAGGTCATACATACAGGCGCAGTGTAGTGCTAATATGACAACTCAGGCTCAGGCACTGCCTTTACCCTGGTCTGGCTGTTCTTCTGCAGGTCATACATACAGGGCAGTATAGAGCCAATACCACAAGTCTGGCTCAGGCACCACCTTTACCCTGGTCTGGCTGTTCTTCTGCAGGTCATATATACAGGGCAGTGTAGAGCCAATATCACAAGTCTGGCTCAGGCACCACCTTTACCCTGGTCTGGCTGTGCTTCTGCAGGTCATACATACAGGGCAGTGTAGGGCCAATACCACAAGTCTGGCTCAGGCACCACCTTTACCCTGGTCTGGCTGTTCTTCTGCAGGTCATACATACAGGGCAGTGTAGGGCCAATACCACAAGTCTGGCTCAGGCACCACCTTTACCCTGGTCTGGCTGTTCTGTTATGCACCTACCTTTGGCGTCAGAGAATCATAAATGTGTCCACTTCTACAAATCTGATGCGATGCCCCCAGAACACCCCAAATCTTTGCGCATTAAAGCGTATTGCGCCAAAGTTTGGCGTGTGACTGTTCATACATCTATAGAACAGGGCTACTACAGCTTTTTGATGCCAGCCCCATTCTTACATGTCTCCCTAGGTTTTCAGGGGCTCTGTGGAGAAGGGGGCATACAAAATGAATTGCAATGAAGCTGTATGTATAGAACCCGGGCAGTAGGTTGAGGACCTCATTCTCAAGACGATGGCTGCCCTCTGGCTCTTACATCCCTCGCTGCCATGACCTGCCAGGAAGAAGTCTTCATCTCAACACATACAATACATGGCCCATATCACATCATGAAGAGGGTTCTTGCTGCTTAGCCCATTCGGGTCCTTACAGCTGGTTTTATTGTGCAATGTATGATATAGCCAAAGTCACATGACAATGGTCCACCGGTGTCTGAGATTCAGCAGGAGGGCAGCCGCTTCCTTTCATCTCTGTTTTTGGGGCCCTGATGACAATACTAACCATACTTTTATAAAGTGCTATTATAATCCACAGCGCTGTACAGAGATTGTCCTTATTCACATTGGTCCCTCTGACCATTGAGGCTCACAGTCTAAATTCCAGATAAACATATCAGTATGTTTTGCGTTGTGGGGGAAACCGGTGAACCCGGAGAAGACCCCCGCCAACATGGGGAGAACATACAAACTCCTTGGAGATGTTGTTTGAACCCAGGACCTCAGCGCTGTCAATCACTGACCCACTGTACTTTCCTGGTGGTGTCTAGGAGTGGGGGGGAGGGGAGACTATAGGCCTCATGTATGAAAGCTGTCGAGGTCTAAGACTTTCTTTGTCAGCCATAGCCAGGGCGGCCATCAGTCATCTATTACCGTTTCAGGGCCCCATACAGCTAAATCAGATGGGGCCCCCACCCATTACTAGTTCCTATTTTTTAACATATCAGTGGGCCCCTTTTTGATTAGGGCCATATTTCGGTCCGTAATTACGTGCCGAAGTGCGCCAATTAGGGGCCGAAAACGGCCCATTCATTACGGTAATTCACAGTTCTCATAGAGAACTATGGATTACGTCTCCTCTCCCTGCCCGGCGAATCCGCCTGGCGGGGAGATAATTGACATGTGAATTACTAGCGGCATCTATGCGCCGCTGGCAATTCAAGTCAATGGGCCAGCGAAGGGCCGGCTCCCCGCTTACTCCCCCGCCCCCGTCCACCCCGCGTAATTGCGGGGCGTAAGTACGGCCCGCAATTAAGCCGTGTGCACATCGCCGAAGACTTCCTTGATGCCCATAGCAGCCAATCAGAGCCCATAGCAGCCAATCAGAGCCCATAGCAGCCAATCAGAGCCCATAGCAACCAATCAGAACCAATAACAACCAATCAGATATCAGCTTTCATTTTTCCAAGGCAGGTTAAAAAAATAAAGCTGGGCTCTGATTGGTTGCTATAGACAACAAACCCAGTTTTACTTTTAGACACTTTTGATAAAGGAAGCCCAATCACTGCAATGTATTTACACCACAAAACTCCACTAAGTGCTCTACCAGAAATTTCCCATGGCAACCATTCATATTCCTGCTGATCTGAACGGTTGCTATGGGCAATACTAACATTTGTTGCCAGAGGGACACTAATCCATTGTACATTGCTGTATAAATCAGTACTCGCGTCCATTTACCCTGGAAACATTACATGATTAGAGTTCTCTAACCAACAAAATGGCCGACAGCCCTGTCCGGCGACATCAGACAGGCTTGGCGTCACCCGGAAGTACAGTGTGAGCCGGAAGCGGCGTTCAGCCCCCCCCCCCCTCTATGCTCGTATGCGGCGTGTGTGTTATCAGGCTGCGCTCTATGGTTTCGTGGCACCGGCTGCGAACAGGGCCTGGTGTCTCCTGACACCAGGGGGCGTTGTGCTGAAGATCAGTGCGCTCTGTACTCCGCCTAGACTTCTTTCCCCTGCGGGGTGTGCGCAGCCGCGTCCTGTAACTGCAGTATTCCAGGGGAGAAGCATGGTTGTGAGTATAGCTATCCCTTATTATGTGCAATCATTGTGTAGGGCTGATCCTGCACTTCTCAGTGCGGTGTATTGTTCACACTGGTGAAGGCTCTGTGTGCAGCGCGTCAGCTCATCTGTGTGTGCGCGCCCTTTTATTTTTTTAGCGTGTAGAAATTTCCAATTAGTCTTCAATGACATAAAACCGTATGAAGAAACATTGTCAGGAAACCCACTGGTTATCATGGCGGCTGTTACCCGCTGTGACGGGTCTGATACGGACACCCCGGGGTGACGTGGCCGCTGATTCTGTTCATCGGTGCATTACCAGCCATGTGGGTCTATGTGCTTGAGCGCCACAATGCGACTTTTCGTCTCTTGAGTCACATGATCTGTATCTCTCTGCAGGGATTGGGGCTGCACGGCTCTGCACAGTGTGACGATGTCTATTCCACGTACTCTGGACCCGACAGCTGCAGGATTGTCAGATATTCCGGATTATCAGGCGGTTACAGGGAGCGATGGCGCCGTGACATCCTTTTACAGGGTAAGGCTGGGGTCACATCTGCATCAGAGCCTCCTTCTTAATTTCCAGGCAACGCAAATTTTTCCCTTGAAATGACGGACACCATGATGGAGACCCTACTGTAGCCAATGGGGTCCGTTGTGCGAAGTTGGTGTCTGTCATCTGACCGAGGCCAGATGTGAACCCGGCCTTACTATCATTTTTAAAATCTTTTAACATGTATGTTTTGCTTGGTGGGATCCGATGCGGAGACGCCCATCGATCTCTGACTGGGCAGAAACACTCGCCTGGTCATTGATGAGGGTGTGAGGCATGGATTCAGAATCCATATGATCCAAAAGCCTTTGCTCCTTCGTGGGGGTCTCGGTATCGGGGACCCTACAAAGCAAAACCGTATCAAAAGATTTGTAAAAATATTTACCCTTTAAAGGGATTGTCTTCTGTTTACTTAAAGGGGGATTCCCATTATCGCAAGTCCTGCTGGAAGGGTTAATTAGTATAAAGTAAGCAATTCTCAAAACGCATGTTATTAACAAAAAATATGTATGCTTTACCTAATACAGTCCTTTTTTGCACTTTCAGCTTGTTCTCTTGTTTACAGACACACCACTGTGCGCTTTCAGTGGTGGCCAGTAATGCAGCAGTACTGTGACATTGCCTGTTGCCAGGATAGGAGAGACACACATTTTCACTCATGTGTACTCCACCTCTCTCCTAGACAGTCTTTGATAATGTTGCATTACTGGCCATAACTGAAAGCACACAGTGGTGGACCTAATACAGGCCTTTTTTGCACCTTCAGCTTGCTCTCATCTCCATGGTTACCGGCTACCACTGTGTGCTTTCGTTTATGGCCGGTAATGCAACGTTATCAAAGACTGAGAATAAGATCCTGTGTCTAGGAGGGAGGTGGAGTACACATGAGTGAAAATGCATTTCTCCGCTATTCTGGCCACAGGCAATGTCCCAGTAATGCTTCATTACCGGTTACCACTGAAAGCGCACAGTGGTGTGTCTGTAACCAAGAAAACAACTTGAAAGTGCAAAAAAGGCCTGTATTAGGTAAAGCATACATAAATTTTAATAACATGTATGTTGAAAGTTACTTACTTTATAGTAATTGGCCCTTCCAGCAGCACTTGCTGTGATGGGAATACCACTTTAATGGGGTATTCTATTCTCAGACATTGAAGCATGATGTGCTATAATTGTGTGTTAGGTGCAGGTCGCAGAGCTCCCTTTATCCGAGGCCTTGTTTGTGCAGTGAACAGAGAGGTAGCTGCCCATGCGTGGCTCTGTCCATTCACTTCTATAGGAGTTACAATTACAGCCGAGCAAATGCGACAGTGATCCAGACAAGGACGGGGAGTGAGGAGGGTTGTCTGTTTATATGCTATCAATGTCTTGGGTGGGAAAACGCCTTTAAAGGGGTCCTCCAGGAATCAGGTGACTCTTGGAAACCCATTTATTGTGCCTGCACGGAGGGTATTCCTAATAGATTTACTATTGCCCAGCCTGTTTTACTGCAGACTAATGACTAATCTACACATTTATTAACTGTTGTCACCAGACATGAGACATTTTCACCACTCACATTGCGCGAATGGCTCTAATTTGTGCTTCTTGTCCAGGATCTGGATACCTCAATGTAATGAGCCTTTTTACAAAAAATTGCACAAATCAGAGAAAACTTGCGTCTGCTCCACACAGACCCCGACAGAGATGATGATCTGAAAGTTGACCTCGCTGAGGAACGTTATGATGGATTTGTCAGACAGGAACTTGCAGTAATCCAGCTTGAAATCCATTCCAATAACGTCACTTGGGTCGTAGTGTAATAGAAAGTTGCAGAACTGTTCATTATACGAAGAAAGAGGTTATCCCAGGAATAATCCCAATAGTTGAGTGTCACTCCAAGGGCAAAGTCAATGATTTGGTGTTAGACATTGGTGGACGGAATCCCCACGACTATAGAATAGACGTGGAGAATCCCATGAATAAGGCCTGGTTCACACTTGTGTTGGGGTATCTGTTTGGAACCGAGAATGATGGGAAAAATAGCACAACAAGCTGCGTTTTTTGTTTTTTTTTCCATTATAATGGCGGACACCATTGTAGTCACTGGGGTCTGAGTGCTGGTCACGTCTGTCGGTGAATGGAACCTTGGATGCAGACAGGGCTGTGGCGTCAGATTCGGAGTCGTGGAGTCGTGCCTATTTTGCAGGAGTCGGAGTCGTCATAAAATGGACCGACTCCGACTCCCAAAATATATAATAAGTTGGTCCAGTTAGTTCGATGCAAAGAGCCAGTGGAATTGGGTCCGGCCAGTGCTGCTGCTCCCATATCTTCAGCCTCATCACATGAGGAGTGTAATTGATGACATGGAGCAGGCAAAGCGCTGCCCCAGGGGAAAAGATTCTGCTCCCAGGGCAAACAGATTTCAGCAAAATTTTCACCTGTTTTCAAAGAAGTAGAAGAGTCCAACCATTTATCAAAACTGACTGTGGCTGAGGCAATTCCTTTATACCCTGACATTGTTAGAGATGTTTCCCCTGTGGTCACCGCTTTGCCCCCAACCCAAGTTAGTGTAGAGAGGCCGTTCTATAGCCTGGAAATAATGAGATCAGATGTGAGGTCATGTATGCAGGATCTGATGGAGGCGATACTATTTCTCAGAACAAATTCAGAGACTCCACAAAGGTTTTCCTGCAATTGTTTTGCATATTTACAATTTTTTGGTCTAAAGTCATATCCAATAAATAATTTTACACTGACAAGCAAAATGGTAACAATGGTTTGAATTGTGACTTTCGGGGCTCCATATCTCACCATCCACTACAGGTTGAGGCTACCGTATTTTATATACAGTCCATCTGACCCCATATTATACATACATTTGACTTGCAAGTTTTAGCATTGCTTAGTAAAATTTTTGGGCCTCCTAAAAAATAAAGTTTTTAATTTTTATTACTTGTTAGTATTTGGGAAATCCACCTTTGGTTTTCAATACTGCCTGAATCCTTCTGGGCTCTGGATCAGTTTTCAAGCATATCTTGACCAAAATCTGTTCCCAGGTCTCTTCTTACACATTCCCAATGTTGGTGCAGACTGGACTTGGACAAAAATTTACCAGCTTTTTTCTTCAACCCCTACCCACAAGTGTTCAAAAGATAAAAAACATTGTTCCCCCTTTTGCTTTTTGTCTGTTCTACCTAAATAGTTTGTATTATTGTTTGATAAGGTGTTTTAAAAACTATGTTATCACTTGAACATGCGCCGTGGATTCGGGCGTCGGAGGTTTGGGAAATTGAGGAGTCGGGACTTCGGCTTGCCGACTCCACAGCCCTGGATGAAAAATGTGAAAAGGGCCTTACTTTGTCCCCTTTTCCCATAGGATCGTTAAAAAAGTGTATGATAGGGGTCTGACCTTGATATGGGGACAAGTGGGGGCCCTGAGAGCGGGGGTCATGTATATCCTTTATGAGCATGACTCTTATCCCCCATCCTTTAAAAAAAGGGAATGGCACGTGCATGTGTGTGACCTCTGCGACATTCAGGCCAGAGACACTTATTCGCATGATGGTGTAGTCACAGCCGATTAATGACCGATAGGTGGTAAATGTGTGATCGCTGGGACTACACCATCATGCGAATAAGTGTCTCTGGCCTGAATGTGCGAGGCACAAAACATGCACCCCGCTCATTTATTTCTAGAGTGAGGGGGGTTAGATGAGTGCAGTGCTCATAATGGATATACATGACCGCCGCTTTCAGGCCCACTTGTCCTCAGTATTCAGTGGGAATTCCAGTTGTCAGACCCTCATCGATCACACATTTTACCACCAATCAGTCATTAGTCGGCTGTGTCCTGTATTGCAGCTTGGTAAGATTCCTAAATTAGGAATTCCTTCGTTGGTCACCTTGTAGCCCTCTATTAAAACCTACTTATCAGAGGGGCTTATACTATGAGACACGGTTGTCTGAGCCAGATGACCCCTTTACTTCTCTTATTATAGTCTATTAATATGTAGTTGATAGGGGACCACTCTTGAGGCCCACAGCAATCAGCCAAAGGACCAGTAAGTACTGCAGCTCAGCAACATGGTTTAACATTGGGCTTAAAACCGGTTTTCAGCCAGGCTGCATGTCGTAGGGGAGACCTGTGCCCGGGTAGACACTGAAGGGTTTACACCATTCACTTACATTGGGCTGAGCTGCAGTATTCTCCATAGCTGCATGTACGGAAGCAGACCTGAGGTGCGGACCCTTCATTGTCTACCCAGGCAGTTACCTTCGTTGGGCTGAGCTGTACTAAGAGCGCACGCATGACGAACAGATTGGTGCCCCCGGTAAATTTGAAGGTCCAACCATTTACTTTTCAAAGGGGGGCTCCAATATCGTCCAAGCTTCTGTGAGCAGCAACCCGTCCCCGGGTAAAAACTAAGGGGTTCCCCAGTTGGGGGTTTAGCTGCAGTACAGTACCGCTGTTGTACGAAACAGACCTGTGCCGGAACCAAGAGGGTCCACCATTCACTTCCATTGGGCTGGGCTCCAGTATCAGTGACAGCAGCATGTACGGAAGCAGACCTGTCCCCGGGTAATAACTAGAGGGTCCACACATTGGGCTGAGCTGCAGCACCAGTCACCACTGTATGTACAGCAGACCTGTGCCCGGGTAACTACTGAAGGGTCTGCACCATTTACTTCTATTAGGCTGAGCTCCAGTACCAGTCACCGCTGTATGTACAGAAGCAGACCTGTGCCCGGGTAGACACTGAAGGGTCCGCACCATTCACTTCCATTGGGCTGAGATGCAATATCGGCCATAGCTTCATGTACAGAAGCGGACCTGTGCCCAGATAATAACTAGTAAGAAACAAGAAAAGTCACTAATTCAAAATTCCTCGGCGACTGCAGCTTTTCCAACACCCTGACCTCTCAGACACGAGGGCCGGTAACAATGAAGATCAAAAAATCTGTTGCCGTTTTCCAGGATTAACAGAAACCCAGTATGGACTATTTCACTAAGAAAAAAGTGCAATTGGAGTAACAGTGCAAAAAACGCTTATAGTCAAAAAATAGTTTTATTCAAATAAAAGAACGCGTTTCATGCTATTAGCACTTTGTCAGGTTCCTACATTTTTAAAATTTCCCTTAACTTTAAATAACTATATAATCACCCCCTCACTTCTGCCTGCTCCACCCCTAAAGTGAGTGATCAGCATTATATATATATATATATATATATATATATATATATATATATATATATATATATATATATATATATATATATATATATATTCCTCTGTACACAAAGTAGTAGATAAATAATTACATTTCACTTACAAAAGTTTATCTAAAAAAGAAACCTTTTTATACACAATAAAACATTCGGCTCTGAATGCAGCTCTATAAATACTACCTACTCTTCTGCCACTAGATGGCGATCAATAGCCCTGTCTGATCAAACCATCTTCAATTTAACAAACCAGCTCTAAGTACGTTCCATGCAGATTCCAAAAAGCAAATTGAGAATGAGATCTGATCCCATCACTGTGCAATAATCTGTGGGATCGGATGCTATCGCTGTGTAATCAATATATAGGCAGAATCACTCAAAAATTGCAAAAGTGTGTTGCCAATCGTAAATATAATATCCGTAAAAGATTTTTATAGATTTTCATAGCGTATGGCGTCATTATGCCAAAGTACAAGGGCCGTGAAAAAGGGAGTAAAAACAATGCCCGAATTTTTATACCTAAAAAATTTTCCAAAATAAATGGAAATCGTTGGAGGAAAAAAAGAGATGTTCTGGATATAAGATCCAAAGTTTATCTCCCTGGGGCTTAAATGAAGTGATGGAAATAATAAGATATAACTAATACAATAAGATACGGGAGTGTGGATATATTTTATACAAATAAGAACAGATTTTATTTAAATGTTCTCCAGATGATTGCACAGCGATGGCATCCGATCCCCCAGGTTATTGCACAGCGATAGCATCCGATCCCCCAGGTTATTGCACAGCGATGGCACCCGCCCCCCCGGGTTTATTGCACAGCATGGCCCCGACCCCCGTTTTGACGGCGAGGGCATCCGATCCCCCGGGTTTATTGCACCCGTGCATCCGATCCCCCAGAAATATTGCACGCCGAAGCACCAAACCCCAGAAATGTTGCACCCCCGATAGCACCCGATCCCCCAAAAATTTTTGAACGCCATAGCACCCATCCCCCAGAAATTATTGCACCCCCATGACCGACCCCCAAAAATGATTGCCCCGATAGCACCCGACCCCCCAAAATGATTGAAACCCGATGCACCGATTCCCCCCATAATGATTGCCCCGCCGAATACCCCGATCCCCCAGTAATGATTGCAGGGCCGACGACCGATCCCCCAAAATTTATTGCATGGCGATCACCCACCCCCCCCCCAAAAATGATTGCACGGCGATCGTATCCGCCCCCCCATTTTATTGCAGGGCCGGTATTTTCCCCCAAAAAATGATTGCACGGCGATGCATCCGATCCCCCAGAAATGATTGCACGGCATCTTTACCATCCCCAGGTTATTCCCGGCGACAAATCCGTCCCCCAGAAATGATTCCGCCGTTTCCATCCACCCCCCGAAATGGACGCCGAAGCACCACCCCCCCCAAAATGATTGCACGGCGATAGCACCCGATCCCCCAAAAAATGATTGCAGGGGATAGATCCATCCCCCAAAAATGATTGCACGGCGATAGCATCCGTCCCCCAAAAATGATTGCCCCGGCCATAGCACCGACCCCCCAAAAAATGATTGCACCCGTAAAACCGACCCCCCCCAAAATGATTGCACGGCGATGGCATCCGACCCCCCCGAAAAATGATTGCACCCCGTAGTATCCGACCCCCCCCAGAAATGTTTTCAGGGCCCGATGGCATCCGCCCCCCCAAAAAAAAATGATTGCACGGCGATAGTATCCGATCCCCCAGAAATGATTGCACGGCGATAGTATCAGATCCCCCAGAAATGATTGCACGGCGATAGTATCCGATCCCCCAGGTTTTTCCGGGCGATCGTACCCGACCCCCAAAAATGATTGCACGGCGATAGCATCCGATCCCCCAGAAATGATTGCACGGCGATAGCATCCGATCCCCCAAATGATTGCACGCCGATAGATCCGATCCCCCCCAAAAATTGATTGCCGCGTAGTATCCGACCCCCCAAAATGATTGCACGCCGAAGTATCCGATCCCCCAGAAATGATTGCACGGCGATAGCTTTCCGACCCCCCAAAATGTTGCAAAGCAAGATCCGTCCCCCAGAAATGTTTTGCCGGCGATGATCCATCCCCCCCAAAAATGATTGACGGCGATCATCCGATCCCCCAAAAATTTTCCACGCCGATAGCATCCGATCCCCCAGAAATGATTGCACGCCGATAGTATCCGGTCCCCCAGAAATGATTGCACGCCGATAGCATCCCGACCCCCAGAAATATGCACGCCGATAGCACCGATCCCCCAGAAATGATTGCACCCGTAGCATCCGACCCCCCGAAATGATTGCACCCGATAGCATCCGATCACCCAGAAATATTGCACGCCGATAGAACCGCCCCCCCGGTTTTTTGTCCGATAGTATCCGATCCCCCAAAAATGATTGCACGGCATAGCACCATCCCCCGAAATTTTTTGCAGGGCGATAGCACCGATCCCCCGAAATATTCCCGGGGATAGCATCCGATCCCCCAGAAATGATTGCACGGCGATAGCCCGTCCCCCAGAAATATTGCACCGATAGTACCCCGATCCCCCCAAAAAATGATTGCACGGCGATAGCATTCCTCCCCCAGAAATGATTCCCGGGCGATCGTACCCCGATCCTCCCAGAAATGATTTGCACCCCTAGTATCCGATCCCCCAAAAAAGATTGCCGCCATAGTACCCGGGTCCCCCAGAAATATTGCACGGCGATGCATCCGATCCCCCCAAAATATTGCACGCCGATAGTATCCGATCCCCCCAGAAATGATTGCACGCCGATAGTATCCGATCCCCCCCAGAAATGATTGCACGCCGATAGTATCCTCCCCCCAAAATGATTCCGCCGATGTATCCGTCCCCCCCAAAATGATTGCACGCCGATAGTATCCGATCCCCCAGGTTATTGCACGGCGATCGTATCCGATCCCCCAGAAATGATTGCACGGCGATCGAAACCGCCCCCAAAATGTTGCACCCGATAGCATTTCCGATCCCCCAGAAATGATGCACCCGATAGCATTTTCCCCCCCAAAAATGTTCACGCCGATGCATCCGTCCCCAAGAAATTTTCCGCCGATAGCACCCGATCCCCCAGAAATGATTGCACGCCTATAGCATCCGATCCCCCAGAAATGATTGCACCGCGATAGTATCCGATCCCCCAGTTTTTGCACGGCCGAAGCATCCGATCCCCCCAAAATGTTTGCACCCCGTTTTATCTATCCCACAGAAAGATTGCCGGGGCGATATACCCGATCCCACAGAAATGATTGCACCCGATAGTACCGATCCCACAAAAAATGTTTGGGCCGCCGATACATCCACCCCCCCCAGAAATATTGCACGGCGATCGTATCCGATCCCCCCCAGAAATGATTGCACGCCGATATATCTGTTCCCACGAAATGATTGCAGTGATAACCCGATCCCACGAAATGTTTGCACGCCGATAGTATCCGATCCTCCAAAGAAATGAGCACGGCGTGGGATCCGATCCCCCAGAAATGTTGCACGCGATAGGATCCACCCCCCCAAAATTTTGCACGGCGATGGGATCCGATCCCCCCCAAAAATGTTGAAAGCCGATAGCATCCACCCCCCCCAAAATATTGCACCCCAAAGCACCGATCCCCCCAGAAAGGTTGCACCCGATAGCATCCGATCCCCCCAAAAGATTGCACGCCGATAGTCCGATCCCCCCCAAAATGATTGCACGCTTTTGTATCCACCCCCCCAAAATGATTGCACGGCGATAGTACCCCAAAACCCCCCCCGAAATATTGCACGGCATAGTATCCGCCCCCCCAAAAATGATTGCAGGGGCGATAGTATCCGAATACCCCCCAAGAAAAATTGCCCCGGGGAAGCACCCGATCCCCCCCCCAGAAATGATTGCCCCGATGCATCCCGTCCCCCAGGTTATTGACTGAGGGGATCAATCTCTTTCCCCAGTTTGCTTTTTGAATCTGAGACCCTATTTTGGGAGGTTTTTTTAAATTTGAAGGGGTTTTGAGCAGAGCAGGGCTTTTATCGCCTCTGTGGCAGAAAGAGTGGGTATTTTTATAGGTGGGGGTTCAGATTAATGTTTTATTGTGTATATAAAGGTTTCTTTTTTAGATAAACTTCTTTAAGTGAAATATAATTATTTAGTCACTACTTTGTGTACAGAGAAACAGATTTTATATATATAATGCTGATCCCGCACTTTTGGGGAGGAGCAGGCAGAAGTGAGGGGGTGAATAGATGGTTATTTATGTTAAGGGAAATTTGAAAAATGTAGGAACCCGACGAATTGCTAATGGTACGAAACGCGTTGTTCTTTTATTTGAATCAAACTATTTTTTTTTAGCTGTAACCTTTTTTTTTGTGCTGTTACTTCAATTGCACTTTTTTCTTAGTGAAATAGTCTGTACTGTGTTTCTGTTAACTGGGGAAAATGGCAACAGACTTTTTGTTCTTCAGAACAAATTGTAGAGCGATAGTTTTAGATCCCATAAATGATTGCATAGTGATAGGATTAGATCCTACAGATTATTGCACAGTGATAGTATCCGGTCCCACAGTTACTCCCCCACGATAGTATCCGATCCCCCCAAAATGATTTCACGGCGATGTATCCGATCCCCCCGAAAATGATTTCACGGGATCGTATCCGACCCCCCAAAATGATGCCGGCGATCGTATCCCATTCCCCCCGAAATGATTGCAAAAGGCATAGCACCATCCCCCCGAAATGATTGCTCGGCGATAGTATCCGATCCCCCAGAAATGTTTCACGGCGATCGTTCCGTCCCCCCCGAAATGATTTTGAGCCCATAGTATCCCCTCCCCCCGAAAAAGTTTCAGCCGTAGTATCCATCCCCCAGAAAATGATGCACGGCGTAGCAAACCGATCCCCCCCCCCCAAAAAGGGGTTGCACGGCGTAGCATCCATCCCCCCCAAATGATTGCTTTACGATGTATCCGATCCCCGGTTATTTGCACAGGATAGTTATCCCCTCCCCCAGAAAATTGCCTGCGATAGCAAACCGTCCCCCAGAAAAAGATTGCACGGCGATAGTAATCCCATTTTCCCCCAGAAATGATTTTCTCGGCGTAGTAATCCGATCCCCCAGGTTATTGCTCAGCGATAGTATCCGATCCCCCCGAAATTTTTGTCCGGGCCCATTTTGTATCCGATTTTCCCCCAGGTTATGCTCCAGGCGAAAGTATACGACCCCCGTGTTTCACGCGATCGTACCTTTCCCCCAGAAATGATTTTAAGCCGATAGCATGATCCCCCAAATGATTGCACGCCCGATAGCATCCTGACCCCCCAAAATGTTTTTCAACGCCCGATAGATCCGACCCCCAGAAATTGGGGGGTTTGGGCCGCCGATAGCATTTTCCGATCCCCGGAAATGATTGCACCCGAAGCACCGATCCCCCAGAAATGAAATTTTCACGCCGTACAACCCCCACCCCCCCCAAAAAGATTTTCACGCCGATACATCCGATCCCCCAGGTTTTTTCTCACGATAGTTCCCATCCCCCCCGAAAAGATTGCCGGCATAGCATCCCATCCCCCCCAGAAAAGATTGCAGCCCATAGCATCCGATCCCCCAGAAATGATTGCACGGCGATAGCATCCGATCCCCCCGAAATGATTGCACGCCGATAGCATCCGATCCCCCAGAAAGGATTTCACGCCGATAGCATCCGATCCCCCAGAAATGATTGCACGCCGAAAAATCCGATCCCCCAAAATGTTGCACTGCGATCGTACCCATCCCCCCCAAAATGTTTGCAGCCGTAGCATCCGTCCCCAGAAATATTGCAGCCGATAGATCCCACCCCCCCAGAAATGATTGCACGCCGATAGCATCCGATCCCACAGAAATGATTGCACGGCGATCGTATCCGATCCCCCAGAAATGATTGCACGCCGATAGCATCCGATCCCCCAGAAATGATTGCACGCCGATAGCATCCGATCCCCCCAGAAATGATTGCACGCCGATAGCATCCGATCCCCCAGAAATGATTGCACGGCGATCGTATCCGATCCCCCAGAAATGATTGCACGGCGATAGCATCCGATCCCCCCAGAAATGATTGCACGGCGATAGTATCCGATCCCCCAGGTTATTGCACGGCGATAGCATCCGATCCCCCAGAAATGATTGCACGGCGATAGCATCCGATCCCCCCCAGAAATGATTGCACGGCGATAGCATCCGATCCCCCAGAAATGATTGCACGGCGATAGTATCCGATCCCCCAGAAATGATTGCACGCCGATAGTATCCGATCCCCCAGGTTACTGCACAGCGATAGTATCCGGTCCTATTCTCAATTTGCTTTTTGGAATCTGCATTGAACGTACTTAGAGCTGGTTTGTTAAATTGAATATGGTTTGATCAGAGACAGGGCTATTGATCGCCATCTAGTGGCAGAAGAGTAGGTAGTATTTACAGAGCTGCAGGTTCAGAATGTTTTATTGTGTATATAAGGGTTTCTTTTTTAGATAAACTTCTTTAAGTGCAATATAATTATTTATCTACTAGTTTGCATATAGAGGAACAGATCTTACAGATATTTAAGGCTGATCCTTCATTTTAGGGGTGGAGCAGGCAGAAGTGAGGGGGTGATTAGATGGTTATTTATGTTAAGGGAAATTTGAAAAATTTAGGAACCCGACGAATTGCTAATGGTACAAAACGCGTTGTTCTTTTATTTGAATCAAACTATTTTTTAGCTATAAGCTTTTTTTTTTTTTTGTGCTGTTACTTCAATTGCACTTTTTTTTTAGTGAGATAGTCTATAATGGGTTTCTGTTAAATGGGGAAAACGACAACAGACTTTTTACTCTTCAGATAATAACTAAAGGGTCTACACATTGGGCTGAGCTGCAGCACCAGTCACAGCTGCATGTACAGAAGCAGACCTGTGCCCGGGTAACCACTGAGGGGTTCGCCCCATTCGCTTCCATTGGGCTGAGCTGCAGCACCAGTCACAGCTGCATGTACAGAAGCAGACCTGTGCCCGGGTAACCACTGGAGGGTCCGCACCATTTACTAGAATATCTTATCTGCTGGATTATACCCCATAATCCTAAATCATCGCCAACCCTAAACAATTATCAATGCTTCTCTCAGAAATCCCCTGTAATTAATGTCCCAATTCCATCCCTAGATCCCAGAGCTAAGTAAGGACACCGTCCTCATGAAGGACCCGGAGAAGGTCAGGCAGCTAATACTGGCGCTGCAAAATGGCGGAGCTAAGAAGTTACAGGTAAGTTCTGCAGATCTAGGATGATATGAGGTCTGCTCGTATAACCTGCCCCTCCATAGGGGACTGAACTACTGATGCTTGTTATTCAGGGACTCTCATTAGGACGTATATACCTGCACTGCTAGTAGCTGCTCTTTGTCTTCTATTTGTACACACAAGGTGGCGCCACGTACACAGGATTTAATCTAATTTGCTATTGGGTTCTATTTTACAGGTGATCTCTGACTTTGATATGACACTAAGCAGGTTCCAGTATAATGGGCAGCGGAGTCCTACATGCTACAGTGAGTATACGCCTGTCGCCCCCTACAGACTTAAAACATTCGGTGCTTAATAAACCTGCTGGACATCTCATGCCGTCTCTTTTACACAGATATTATTGACAACAGCAAGATCATTAGTGAGGACTGCAGGAAGAAGGTAGGTCACGAGTTAAGGATGGGGATCCTAGTTGGACCTGCTCCCCATAATCAGGCACACAATTTTCTTTTGCTCTAACATTAGTATCTGGTTTTATGAGATAAAAAAACATGGCTGCCACGTCTGATGCCAGTACTTTTGAAATGGCTTGAATTTAAACCTCTGGATCGTTTGACAAAAGTAAAAACTTTGGAAGAGGGGGAAGGGGTTGCAGCTTTTTGGCAACATTGGAATCTGAGAGGCCAAAAGTGGCCTTAAAGGGGTTGTCTCACTACAAGGATTGTTTTCTATGTTAAAGATCTTGCAAAAAAAAAAACTCGCTTTGCAATATATGTTCATTAACAGTGTCCTACCTATTCCTAGATATCCCCTCTTGTATGGGCTGCATCAGCTCCTCAGGTCACTATAGCTACAGACCTGGCTTCTACTGCAGCCTAGTAGAAACCATTAAACACACCCCTGAATTCAAAGTGAAACCAAGAAAACACGACTGAGGTAAGATGAATCAATGTAGTGAGACAACCCCTTTAAGTAGAAACATATGGAAGCACAAACTGAGATGACTTTACCTGGCTATCATGGACCTGTCCACACTCTTCATATCACTGCCTTCCATGAGCAATACAGTAGATTTCAGTAAGAGCCTCCAGATCTGATACCATCATCTGCAATTATCATTGGGGGCCTTCCATTCATATGGATTGGCACCTGGTCACACAGACCCCTCTACAGGAGGAGGTTCCTGTCGTTGCAGCAGCTCTCTACTACTTAAGGGTAAGTTCATATGGCATAATCACGGGGCGTAAATATGCCCTGCAATTGCGCCGGGATTTCGACGCAAGCTCCCGCGGGGCAGGGGGGCCGGCAGCCCGCTGGCCCCATATACATTCATCACTAGCGCCGCGTATTCGCCGCAAGTAATTGACATGTCACTTCACTCCCCGTTCGCCGTATTGTGCGAGCAGGGAGAGGAGGCGTAATCCATAGTTCTCTATGAGAACTGTGGATTACCGTAATGACTGGGATTTAATTCGCTCGTATTTGAGCGTAGTACGCCGCGAAATACAGACCGAAGTGCGCCCCATTTTAACCCGTGTGAACATAGCCTAACAGATGAGGGTCCTGAATGTGGGATATCCCTGAGGGGTGATGGATAAAAGGTCGTCAGGTTGAGACAAGCCCTTTAACTGTAGATCATCATTTAACCCCTTAAGCCGAACACCTAAAAAGTCCTTAACGACCACCACATTTTTTTAGTTTTTGCCTCTTTGCATTTCAATAGTCGTAATTTTTTTATTTTTTCAACTACGCAGTTGTACGAGGCCTTGTTTTATTCAGGACAAGTTGTACTTTTTGGTGGAATAGTTTAAGTTCACTTAAATTATTGCAGAATTTTTTTCACCGTTCACATTTCACACTTAACTTGTTAGATTATGGCCTCGTTCACACGGCTTATCCTGGGACGGATTGGAGCCGTACTGCGCGCCGGGTTTGCGCTGCAGTATGGCTCCAATCCGTCCCAGTAACTACGGTAATCCACAGTTCTCATAGAGAACTGTGGATTCCGCCGCTCCTCCCCGCTCGGCAAATCCGCCGCGGGGGGAGAAAGAGACCTGCACATTATTTACGTCGCGTACGCGCCGTGAATAATAAATGTCTATGGGGCCGGCGGGCCCCGCCCCTTATTCAAGCCGTAATTGTGGGCGAAATCCGTCCTGCAATTGCAGCTTGAATAAGCCGTGTGAACACTGCCTAATTCTACAGGTTATTACGGTTGTGTGGATACCTGATATGTGTATTGGTTTTTTTTGTGTGTAATGTATGCACATTTATTTTTTATTAATTTTTTTTTCTACACTTTTTATGTTTTTTACTTTGTTTTTGTTAATCCCATGAAGGGATTACTGTTTTTTATACTTAGTAATGTATTAGCATATTCATATATGTTAATACATTATAATCTGTTTCAGTCTGACACAGGCAGCAGTCAGGGCAGCACACATTCTGGTCTTATCACTGGCTTATTACACAGACAGCCCTGGGGCTACTCTAGGTCTCCAGGGCTGACTGTGCAGCCATTCCCGGGCTCTGTTGGGTGACCGGGAGTCCCAATCACCTTATGAAGCAGGGGAAAGCCCTTTGATTATGCTGCGGTGATGAACCACGGCAATCAAAGGGTTAAGCGCCAGGGGGCGGAGGCTTCCTCCGAAACCCCAATGTTTGACGTAGCTGCAGATGAACGACCTGCACTGCCAACAACAAAAGTCGGCGATCGGTCTTTAAGGGGTTACGCTACTTAAAGGGGTTGTCTCACTACAGACAATGATGGCATATTGCTAGGATAGGTCATCATTGCCTGATAGGTGCGGGTCCCAGAGGTGGGACCCAGACCATCTCAGGAACGGGCACCTGAAACCTCTCTGTTCTCGCTACTCCTCCATAGACATGAATGGGAGTTCTGATTACAGCTGAACATCGATGCTCGGCTTAACACAGAGCTCGCATTCAGGTCTATGGGAGAATCCCAACCACCTCTCTGTTCAGAACGTAGAGGTTTCTTTCGGAGCTCTTTTAGGAGATAAGTGGGACTTGGACCTATCAGGCAATGATGGCCTGTCCTACTGATGAGCCGTTATTGTCTGAAGTGTGAATACGCCTTAAAACTAATACACTCTTTTTGTTATTTTTTCTCCTGTAGTTAAAAGATCTCTTTAACATCTACTACCCCCTGGAAATTGACCCAAATCGGACCAGTCAAGAGAAGTTCCCGCTCATGGTGGAATGGTGAGAGGAAAAGGGATGTGGAACCTGAACTACGGAATAGACAATTTCTTAAGTAGTGATTTCCCAATCTACTAGGACTACTATTAATTGCATTTCACAAGGAGGACAGGGGGTCAAAATCTTTCCTAGTGTTTCAGGAGCCCCCTAATTTAAAAAGGTTGTCCACCTCCTTTCCTCCAGTCCAGGGTCTCCCCGGTCTTCTGTTAACATTCTGTCACTTCTGCACAGAAACATCACCGCTGCAGCCGCTGATTGGTACCTGCCACTAATTACAGCCGCATTCGGAAGTGAATATTTCCGAACGATGCCGATCCGCGGCTGCAGCAGCGCGTCCTCCACCTGGCGGAATATCAATAGCAGACACGGTGCTGGAATCGGAGACCGGAGGAAGGGCAGCATTCGTTTTGTTTATTTTATTGTGCCCCCAGGAGCTGTTAGAGGGGAGCAACTCCTCTACGGTCTCCAGCTCCCTGTTTGTAGTGACCCACTTAGCCTTTTTTTTTTTTTTTTTTTTAACCCTTTAAGGCACCCTGACGTTCCTGTAGGTCATGGTTCACTGCCTGTTAATGCACCCTGATGTTCCAGGAAGGTCATGAAAGCTTTCTGTCTCCCTGTGCAGAGAAAAGATGAAAGCTCTATGCTAATTGCTGTTTCTGAAAGCTTATTAGCACATCTACACAAGCAGGTGATCAATCATTGCAGTCCTGTGATCCCTGTGCTGAGGATCCCTGGGATTGGTCAGTCAGTCTGCTGACTCACCCATTACAGCTGATCCATGTCCCAGGGCTCTGCTCTGTGTGAGAGAGTGAGGAGATGTATTTCTGTGCTGGGTCCTAGTGCCCTGCGCTGCGATCTGGGCTGTCACATCCTGAAATACTTTATTAACCCCTCCACTGCCTAATCACGTCACTGCCCCTGTGATCTATTTGTGGCAGCTGTCTGATCAGACAGTTTGCCACTTTCAAGTTCCAGCAATTTTGTGCCAGTGATCATCACTGGCTCATACAGTGAAAAACACACAAAAAATGTACCCCTTCATTGCCAAGTCCCTGTTCCCCTCACTCGTATTGTTGTAGCTGTCTGATCAGTTAAAAAGACGGTTTGTAACTTTCTGTTCCCACATCTGTGGCTGCCCATCACTCCCCTAATACAAGCCTGAAAAATATCCTAAAACACGAAGGTGCTCCTTAAATTTCTGAGGCCTGTGGAAGAGTCAAAATGAGCTTATGGGCCACAAGTGGGATATTTCTAAAAACTGCATAATAAGGAGAATCATTATTGAGTTGCAATTTCTTGGTAAAATCTACGGGATTCCAATGAATAATGACCAAAAATCGGAAATTTGCAAAAAAGTTAAAGTTTTGAAATTTCACTTTCACTTTTCATTAATTTCTGCGAAATACCTAAAGGGTTAATAAACTTCCTAAATGCTGTTTTGACTGTGTTAAGGGGTGTAGTTTCTGAAATGGAGTCATTTATGGGGGTTTCTAACATACAAGCCCCTCAAAACCACATCAGAAGTGGCCTGGTTTCCCAAAAAATCTGTTCTGCAAATTTTCTTGAAAATTTTTACATTTGCTACTAAATTTTAAAGCCCCCAAATGACTTAAAAAATAATAGGATGTTTAAAAAAATCATGCCAACACAAAGTAGACATATGGTAGATGTTCATTATTTACTATTTTGTTTGGTGTGACTGTGTCTTGCACACAGACATTTTTAAACTTTGAAAATGGCAAATTTTTCCAAATTTTCACAAAATTTCGATATTTTTCACACCTAACCAAGGATTTTAGCGACCAAAATGAATTGCTAAATTAAAGCACAATGTGTCACGAGAAAACAATCTCTGAATCACATGGCTAGGTGAAAGTGTTGAAAAGTTATTCACAGATAAAGTGGCACATGTCAGATTTGAAAATAAGGGCTTGGTCCTTAACTCCAAAACAGGCTTAGACCTTAAAGGGTTAAACATAATTTTTATTCAAATTTTTAAATATATATTCAGAATGGGGCGCAAGAGAAATAAGGTAGCATCAGCTTAAAACATATAAAACAAAACATACAAAACATATGTCAGTATAGGAATAAAAAAGTATATTAACAGGAAGAGAAATCAGTCACTATATAACCTATATGTGGACAATAGAGTTAACACAATTACGAGGTAAAGCTGAGAAAAAAATTAAAAACAAAACCAAAATAAACCATAAACTTAACGGGGTTTTGGGTCATTATAATAAAACGGTTTACCCAGGGGGGGGTTACAAAAAGGAGTGGGCTTCCGGAATCAGAGTTGGGGAATAATGGGAGGGCTTGGTTCCTTGCCCAAATGGTATTTGGAAAACCAAGGGGGAAAATCCATTGTGGAAAGGCCCGGGTAGATGAAGAGAAAAGTGGGGTGGGTTTCCAATTTCCCAAATAACCCAGTGCCCCGCTAAGGGAAGAAAGGGAAGGTGTGAAAACAAAAAGGTTTCAGCTTCCTAACTCATCGAGGTTTGAAGTTTTTTAAAGAACTTAAGGGATGGGTTTTTTTGGTTTCTGTGATGCCCAGTTGACCCTTTTGCTTATGCTTTTAGGTGTTGTATTTTGATCGCAGTTTATTATCTGTCTTTGGCTACTAAAGGCGGAAGGGCGTGAGCGGTTTTCTGCGGTTAGAAATGTAAAATTTCCCTATTATTTACACTCTTTGGGGCAAATTTTGGATTTATTGACCAGAGCCTGCTGGGTGCCGCCCTGTCCTGGGGTAGCCCATCAAACCCTTTTAGGAAGGGTTTTTTTATCCATTTCTTTTCTGAGAGAATTTTTTTTTTTTTTTTTTTTTTTTTCCCTCGGTTTTAAGTGCTTTTTAAGTATTGTTTTTAAGGGAAGTTGAAATTTTTTCAGAATTGCACCCTTTTAGAAAATTTGCATTTTTTAGTATGGGAAAATTTCAAAGCAGTGGCCTTTCTCTTTTTTAAAACCCCTCAAAAAACCTCCCCCAAAAATTCCTTCCGTCTACCCCCCTATTGGAAGTCCCCAAACACAGCAGATCTCCCCGGTTTTAAACTTCAAAAAGGAATTAAAACCCATCTGGGAACCCACATTTAAAAATAACCCGGGCCCCCCCCTACTCCACCATGTAAAAGTTGTCTCTTCTGTCCCTTTTTCAGGGAAAAGAAGCTTCATGGGCGGGGTCCTCTCTTTCTGTTTATTTGGGTTGTTTATTTAGGATTTTTGTAGTGTTTGGTTTAACGTCAGTCATGTTTTAGCCCAACAGTTTAATACCCAAGTAACGACGTGGCTGCATGGACAAGTAGATGGGTGGGAGGACCCCATAGGTTGGTGGTTTCACAGGTACGGGAGCCGACTGCACCCCAAGATGCTGGAGGGCAAAACCCCAAACCCACCAACCAGGGGCCCCCACACTGTTTGGGGGCCCATGGCCCAAACCACCATCCGGGGCTCCCACAGTGCTGGGGGGGGGCCCCTGACCCAAACACCCCCATGGGGCTCCACGTGCTGGGGGCCCTTTAGAGCCAACCCCCCATCCGGGGGGCCCCAGCTGGGGGGTCCATGAGCCAAACACCCCACCCCGGGGTCCAAGCTGCTGGGGGGTCCTAACCCAACACCACCATCCAGGGGGGCTCCCAAAAAGCGGAGGGTCCATAGAGCCAACACCCAAATCCGGGGCTCCCCACCCAGCGAGGAGGGTCCATAGGGGGCCACACCACCATCCCAGGGGGGCTCCACAAGCTGCTGGGGGGGCCCATAGACCAACCCACCATCCAGGGCCCCAAGTGTGGGGGTCCATAGACCAACACCCCATCCAGGGCCCCCAACACTGCTGGAGGTTCCATAAACCCAACACCACCATCCAGGGGCCCCCACGCTGCGGGGGGCCAAAGACCAACCCACCACCATGGGCCCCACAGCGTGGAGTCCCCATAGAGCAACCCCCCCATCCGGGGCCCCCAAGTGCGGAGGCCCCATAAGCCAACACCCACCCCTCCAGGGCCCCCACTGCTGGAGGGCCATAGACCAAACAAAAATCAGGGGCCCCACCAGCCGGGGTTTGTGAGGGGGGTTTTTTTTTCCAAAGCCAAAAACCCCCATCCAGGGCTCCCACAGTGTGGAGGGGCAAAAAAACCAAGTCCATTCGGGGCCCCCAAGATGTGGGAGGGTCCCATAGGGACCAACAACCACCACCCAAAGGGCCCCCCACACTGTGGGGGTCCATTAGACCCAACCCCACCACCCGGGGCTCCCACAAAATCCCAAAAATTTGGGGTTCCAGTAAGGAGAATTAGAGGGCCAGGGTAAATTATAAGTTGACCAGTTTCCCCAAACCCAATGTTGGAATTTTATAGGGTGACAAGTCACTTGTCTTATGGGGCCCCTTTTGCTCCGGAAAGAAAATCGGCATGTAGGGTATGGTTTGAAATAATAAATTTACCAAAAGGTTGAGAGTGCTTTTTAGGATGAGAAGCCAAAAAAACCTTCCCCAGCCATAACACCCCACCCCCAGTCATGTTCCCCAAAAGGGTTGCAGGGGTGTTTTTTCTTCAGTTATGCCGCCCACAACCCCTCTGTTTGAGGAAGCAGAAAACGTGACTCGTTGGAGAAGACAGCCCCCTGAATTTGGTGGGGTTTGTTTGATATGCTGTGAAATCTGAACCCTTTACTGCAGATGCAAGACTTAGTCTCCGGGGCCCCTTCGCATAGGGTTCACGAATTGGTTAGACCCCGTCTGGTCGCCAGGGTCTTTTGGTGGTGTGCTGCCCACGTAAGGGGCACCCCCTTTTGCACCCCTTCGTTGACTTACTTTCTCGTCATGGCACATGGTCTCCCTTTTCCTTGGGTTTTTGAATAGGCCTTTTGCCCAACCTGATACACTTTCACCCAGGGCCCCGTAAACTTTTCACAGCGTCCATTTTCCCAAAAAACTGTACTCCCCGGCCCGAAAGCCAATAACCATCCATTTTTTGCACTTGATAAATTACCATACTTGCAAAAAGGGAAAAGGGGCAGACAGGTCGAAAACCTTTTCCCACCAAACCCCGCCCCCCCAGTGACTTTTATTCAAACTGTGCGTGTGCGTAGGAATTTTTAATAACGTGACCGACTCTATGTACAAACCCCCTTTTAAAGTACACGTGAAATCAATGGAGCTTTAAAATTTAAAAACAAAAACCAAGCTGACCGCCCGGGGGCCCTTTTTTGGTCCTCGCGTTCAGCCCTTTTATCCAGGTGGTTGCTGGGTGAAAAGAAGCCCATCCTTTGAATTTACTGGGCAGGTCAAGGGGTTTAAAAAACCCCAAGGGGACAAACCCCCCAAACCCCGCCCAAAAGCCCCTGTCTTTTTTGGCTTTTTTTATTATTCAATAAGTTCCTCCTTTTTTAAATTGGACTGGTGCCAAACATTCGCATGAAATTTTGGACTTTCTCCGTCTAGAAACGGGGCAAAACGGTTCCTCCCTGGGTGATCGCATGGGCAAAAAATATTGGGCCCCCTGTAAAACGCCCCCCACTCACGATGTCAGGGGGTTTGGGAAAAAGGGGCCCTTTCCACTTTGAAAATTTTGAATAAGCCACACCCGATGCTGAAAAACCCACTTTCCCAGCAAAATTTAAACGGGCCCCCAAACACCCACCAAGATAATGGACGGAAGTTGTGCTGACCCCCTTTTGGGCTTAGGGGGAGTAAACTCCCCTCGCCTGCGAACAAGGGAAAGAAAAGCAATGGTCAAAGTGGGAAAAGGGGTCAAGGGGGAAAGGACGAACGTAGCCTCCCCCGGCCCCGTCCCCGTCCCTCCCCTAGTTCTTCTAAAGGGCCACATTTTGCTTGTTTTTAGAGATGGATTTGAGAAGTTTTTGACACCCGTACCCTGAGGGGCCCTCTTTTTATCTTCTCTGCTGGGATCGGAGATGTTCTAGAGGAGATTATCCGTCAGGCTGGGGTGTATCACTCCAATATTAAGGTGGTCTCCAATTTTATGGGGGGGGGTTTGAGATAATGTAGTAACTCAAGAGGTGAAAGGGTTTTTTTGGGTGGTCCCCCTCCTGACTGTTTGTTTTATTTTTTAAAAAACTAGATTTTTTTTTCCCCGAATTGGCTCCCCCTTGTTATTACTCCCCAATATGAAACACACGCACATGGGTGTTACCAGCCCCGTACCCGTTGTTGTCCAAACACGACCCCGGTAATTTTTATTTGGGCCCCCTCCAAAAGGAAAAAATTATCCACCTATTGGGAAAACTATCCCAAAAAAACAGGTTCAGACTGGCCCACTGGGCAATAGGGAAACCCCCGGGGGGCCCAGGTTGGGGACTGGGTTGTTTTCAAAAAACTTTCAAAATCCTAGAAGAGGGAAAAAAAATGAAAAGAGGGGCAAAAACAAGGGCAGAGTATAGGAGGGATATACATCATTTTTGTAGCTGTAGGGGTTGGCCCTAAAAAAAACTCCCGTGGGGTAAGAAAAGCCAACTGGTAGCCTTGAGTAAATGGGGCCCAGGCCCCAAGGGAAAGCATCAGAAAGCCTTTAAAGTGGTTAGGAGTTCCAGGCACAAGGGTGGCAATCCCAAAACTTGGTACCCGAGGACTCATTTGATACCATTTTTCCAGAAAGCATTGCCTGGTTTTAAGATCCCTTTTGTCATGGTGGTGTCCCCAGACCCTTACACCCCAGAAAAAAACTGTTGGGAAGCGTTTGCTGACAAAGGGAATGGTTACCCAGTTGTCAAATTTTTTTTTACATATGTGAGGATTTAAAAGAGAACGGGACTGCCGGGCCTAAAAAAGATGTCCAGAACTTTTTTGGGAGGTAAATTAATAGCCAAAAGGGGGGAGGGGGGGAAAGGGATCCCTTTGATGAGGTTTTTTTTTTTGGGGGAACCCAATTTTTCCCCTAAACTCCAAAAGGGTAGCCCCACGGCATTTTGGTTGAAAAAAGCATCCAACAGGGAGGGATTTTGGTGCGTTTTGTCTGCAGCAGAAACACACTATATAAGTTTAAATAGGGCGTCTGCTGCGTCTTTCAGATCAAGAATTGACAGGTCAATTCTTAGAACGGATCCAAGAGACGCATCCGTGATCACTCGTCTGAACGCCGATGCGTGTTTTACATTGAAAGCAATGGAAATCACACTGCTCATTGTTAGACGCGTGTTTGGGTCTGTTTAGGGTCTAAATACGGATCCAAATACGCATCTAAAAACGTATCCAACACACCGTGTGAACAAACCCTTGGTCTCCTCTCTGCCATAGTGACACTTCGACCATAGTGATATCATGTACCATTAGGCCCAAAGTACACTAGGGATGAAAATTCATGGAGGGGAGGGTTGCTCTCGAAAATTCCTTTGCTTGCTGTATTAGGAGGTCATGGACAATTTTGCATATTGAGAATAGGGAGTAGTTCATGTTTCCGGTATATACAGACATCTAGCAATGGAGTGAGGTAGAGATACTTGTGTAGCCAGAGCAAATTATTCGATATGTTATGTATACAGGGATTTTAAGGACCCAAAAAACATTTCCCTTTAAGCCTTGCACTGCTATACACAGGGTATCTCTTTGGTCTGCAATGTCCCATTAAAGGGGTTGTCTCATCTCAAAGTTTCATAGGATGCATGAATGAAATAATGCTGCTTTGCGCTGTCACTTCCTGGTCAAACTGTCTATAATTAGCATATGAGCTCCATGTATTCAGACTTCTCTGTTTATTATGTTAAATCTAGATTAAATAAATTACCTTCTACCAGGACAGGAGAAGCTGCTGAGCTAAAGTAAACAGTAATTACTGTCTTTTGTCTGAAAGATCAGATAACACACAAGCTCTCACTGTTGGCCTCCACCTGTGTGATGACATCACTCCCTGCTATCAGATAGAACAAACAGCAGGGGAGAAGGAGTACACAGGTCGGTCACTAGAGAAACCAGAGAGCCCTCAGAAGGTGATAAAATCATTTGTAGCTCCTTAACAAAAAAAAAAATGAACAAAGCAATATATTTGGAAAATGTCTTCATTTAGTGTTCCCTACATTTTGAAAGCTATTCTTTGTAGTGAGACAACCCCTTTAAGTAGATATCTTAAAGGGGTTTCCCCACCATAGACCTTGATGGCATATCGCTAGCATAAAACTGATAGTTGGGATCTGCACCTATCTTGGGAACAGGCCCCTGAAAATTACAGAGCAGACCGGAGACCGGGCAGCCCTTGTGCAGTTACTCTCCATTCTGTTCTATGGGAATTCCGATTACAGGTGAACGGTGTGTTCAGCTCTGCTCGGAACTCCCATAGAACAGAATGGAGAGCTGTGCACAGGCGCGGTCGGCTCTCCAGTCTGCTCTGTAACTTTCGGGGGCCTGTTTTCGAGATGGGTGCGGATCCCACCTATGAGACGTTGATGGCATATGCTAGCGATATGCCATCAAGGTCTATGGTGGGAAAACCCCTTTAATACCTGGAGGAGATCAGCCCATCCATATACAAGGAGCAATGCAGAGCTATCTGTACTCTATTTCTGTAGGAGATGAGGGGAACCTGTGTAACCTAGATAGGAGGAGAGGAGCAGAAGCAGGGGATATAGGTGTAGTTGGGGCAGGTGACTGGAGTGTATTCTGGTGGTTTTGTGCTGGACTGTAATATATAATTCTCTGCATTTAATCTTTTAGGGTGTCCTGACTGGATTCAAGGGCGACTTAATTCACACCTTTAACAAGAATAACTCTGTCCTGAAAGACACGGAGTATTTCCAGCAGATCAGCCACCGCAGTAACATCCTCCTCCTTGGGGATACTTTGGGCGACCTCACAATGGCTGAAGGAGTCACCACTGTGGAGAACATTCTTAGGATCGGCTTCCTTAATGACAAGGTGAGGAAAGAATTGCAGCCGTCTGGCCGAAATATGACATTTGGACAAATATCGTACTAGAGCATCTCAGGTTCCTCCACGAGGGATGGAAATGCTGCAAGTTGTCCACGTCAGAAAATCTGCTTCCTTCAGCAAGTAGATCCACAGATTTGTTGTGAATTGGCCACTGTGGATGTGTCGGCAACTGCTGCCAAGGCAAATAGGGTCATAGGGTGTATTAAAAAGGGGCATAGAGGCACATGATGGGAACATTATTCTCCCATTATACAAGTCACTGGTCAGACCACACTTGGGATATTGTGGACAGTTTTGGGCACCCGTGCACAGGAAAGACATTGTAGAGCTTAAACAGGTACAAAGGCGGCAACAAAAATAATAAAAGGACTGGGGGGACTACAATACACAGAAAGATTAACAAGATTGGGGTTATTTCGTTTAGAGAAGAGACGGCTTCAGCGGGACATAATAAATATATCAGACGTCAATATAGAGATCTCTCCCAAGATCTATTTCTACCCAGAATTGTATTCAGAACAAGAGGGCGCCTCTACGTCTAGAGGAAAGAACGTTTCTAAATAGAAAGGGATTCTTTACTGTAAGAGCGGTGAGACTGTGGGAGACTCTGCCAGAGGGACTTGTCATGGTGAATTCAATAACAAGAGTTCAAAATTCTGGATGCTTTTCTAGAGCGTAATAATATAACAAGTTATAGTGACCAGGATTCTGGAAAAGGGTCGCTGATCCAGGGATTTATTCTGATGCCAGATTGGAGTCGGGAAGGAATTTTTCCCTTAAAATTAGGACAATTGGCTTCTACCTCGTGGGTTTTTTTTTTTTCCTTCCTCTGGATCAACACTATAGGACAGTAAGCTTAACTGGATGGATGTCTTTTTTCAGGCTTACAAACTATGTACATTTTGGAGTGGATTATGTAAATGTATGCGTTCGAAATCAATAGCACTTTCGCACCAAAATTCTAGACTATTTTAACTCCCATGGGGAAAATCTGCAACAAATTTACAGAATATCTTCAAAATTAATTGATGTGCTGTGGATTTAGAATCCGTTTTCATGCTAATTTTTTATTTTTTTTCCTTCTCACTGAGTCTTGGTTTCTTAAAGTCTCATCCATGTTGCTGCTGCTGTACTTTGTGTCTATTTTCTCCATACAATTCTGCAGCCTATCTGCTGTGTGTGTATTTACCCTTCTGGTAAACCCCAATGATTTTTGTGGTATCATACATGGAAAATGAGCTTCAGAAATCAATGTCGGGCAATTGTCGCTAGGAAACATCAAGTAACGGGATTCATCAAAAGCGGCCTTGAGGCTCATGAGGAGGAAAAAGCCGAACGGCACTCGCTGTGCTCCATACTGGACCTTATTTATCAAGTGTCTAACAGTAGGACCATTTCCCCCCCCCCCCCCCCCTCCTCCTTTGCAACCAATCGGAGCTCGGCTCTCATTTTTCCAGAGCAGTTAAAAAAGGAGAGCTGAGCTCTGATTGGTCATATGGGCACCAGCGACCGTTTTGACAATTAGTTTTGATACATGAGACCCATTGTCTTGTTTCATTGTCGCCGCAGGTTGACGAGCTGACCGATCAGTTTTTACAGTCGTACGATATTGTCCTGGTCAGAGATGAGACCCTGGATGTGGTGAACGGTATTCTCAACGTCATAACTGCCAAGAACTGATTTCCCTCCAGCAACGCAGGACTCCATTAACTCCTCAAGCCGGGACAGATGTCTTCCAAGGATGTTACTTTAGTCATGGTCCCAAGACCCGTCCATGGATGAAGAGGGCATCTCTCGGGTGAACAGCGCAGTACAAAATGTTTGTCATCCCTGGTTTGAGACCTTTCTGTTGTAACTGCTGTTCTGTATGCGAGGACGGTGACCCTGCACCATTGCGCTCCCTTGAGCTTGCTCAGATCTCATGTCTTGTACACGCTGCATCTGATAAACACTTTAGGAAATTGTGTCAAAGGCAAGGGGCTCATGTTATAGAGTGTGACACTATTGGCAGGTACACCTAAATATACATGGTAATCCTTAAAGGGAACCCGTCACATAAATTATGCCCCCCTTGCTGAGGGCAGTACAAGCTAGTGTCAGACCTGCTGTTCCCAGCGCTGTGCTCCTTATTCTGTAACATGCAGCAGTTTTAGAGCATTTACCCCTTAAATCTTATTCATGAGCAGGTGTTAGCCCCGCCCACCAAAGGCTAGCTCCGCCTACTGACAGTTATTCACATGTTTCTTCCTATTCAAAGTAATGGGTTTGTCAGTTGAGGTGGGCGGGGCTAGCCTCCGATTGGCCGGGTTTGAAAAAACTGACACTGAAGGACTCTTCGAATGACTCTTCTGGCGAAAACTGCAGATTCGAGCATTAAATACACGAATACTACAGCACCTTACAGAATAAGGGACACAGCGCTGGAAACAGCAGGTCTGACTCTAGCTTGTGCTGTCCTCCGCCAGGGGGGCAAAAACTATGAGACAGGTTCTCTTTAACTAGTGGCAATTTCCTAAGAATCTCTCCGAGCAGTAACAATCCAATGGTAAGTGTGTGAGGTTAGAGCTGTAGAAACACTCCAGGTATACCTGATCCTGAAAACATGTCCAAATCAAGCACCTCTGAAAATTGTCAGAATTTTTTATTTCATTAAAATAAGTTTCCACATTTTTACTAAAACACAAGGACACAGTAGACGCGTTTCAAACTTGCTGCTCTTAGTCAGCAATGATTGAGCGGCAAGCTCGAAACGCATATGCTGTAATCTTGCATATCAGTGAAAATGCGGAAACTTTATTTTTTGTTTAACCAAAATTTTAATTATCTTCCATAGGGAACGCAGAGTAAATGACATTCTCACATTAATTGTCAGATACATAGAAATAAAAGGAGAAATAATCCTTTTGATAACAATCATAAGCTCAAGCGTTTAAAGAGACAAAGAACACAGTGATTGATTAGATAGGAAAGTTAAGGATAACATAGACTTTTATTTATCACCTTTCATTAAAAAATATTTACTCATTGTCACATCTGGTTTATTTTTTTTCTTTTCCAAGGGAATGTTCACATAATATACGCGCTTCAAACAATATTCACGTACAGCACTCATTCAGTGCAATGTAAAATAATCGTCTGTGTTTTTGCGGCGTCAATCTTGTCATCTCTTTGACCAGATACAAAAAAGTGTAGGAGGTAGCCTTCTGCCTCAGGCCATTGTGCATCGTTTGCATGTTGAAATGACGCGCTTGCAAGTGCACCATATCGACGAGTAAACAAACGCGTTTTCCAGCAGGCAAAGGTACATGCCGCAGATACACTGTGTGAACTTACCCTAACAGCAAAAGTATGAAAAGATAAGCACCTGCTCTCCAGATCACGCGTTTTGTGCCTATTTAGGCTGCATAGTGACCATGACCCATTTGTTTAACATCATAGGTGCCACAGTCAATGCTTATCATGGCACGTAAGTAGTGTTGGGGTATGTTCACACGGCGTAATTGTGGCGCATGCAGTACGCCGTGTGATTTGGGAGCTGCGCTGATGAGCGCATACTCCCGAAGCACGGAAGGGCCGGCAGCCTGCTGGCCCCATTGACATGCATTACTCGTTAACATGTCACTTATCTCCCCGCACGTACAATACGATCGTATTGTACGAGCAGGGAGAGGAGGCGTAATCCATAGTTCTCTATGAGAGCTATGGATTACCGTAATTGCGGGGCGCATTTCGCCCCAAAATAAGGAAACATGCTTTATTATTAAAAAAAAAAAAAAAAAGTTTACTATTACTGCAGTTACTATCTGTACTATAAAATAGATCACTTATTCCAAACCTTAAATGCTTATGAGGGAAGCGGAAAAAAAAAAGTTTTGTATATACCCTAAATGGTACCAATGAACTATATGACCTCATAGAACACGTTCACATGGCTGATTAGGATTTTGAAAATTTCTGCACTGAATCAGGGTTGAATTTCAGATGAGGATTTTAGAAGCAGTTTTAAGCATGGCCTTTAAGCTGCATCTGAAATCCTCATCAAATCCTTGCCAGAAAACTTAAATCCTTATTGAGACAATGTTCTGCTAAACAGGTGCAGATCCGTGCCCAATCTTTGCTGCGCTTTGTGTGATGAGGATTGGACGCCGATCTTAGACTGTTTCTTAAAGGGAATCTGTTGCCAATTTTTTTTTTTACTTATTAAATCAAGCCCCTGCTCCATATTCTTTTCCTCTCAGTCGTTTTTATTTCCTGATTGTAGATTTCTCTATTCGGCCGTCTATATATGATTGTGGGGAAGACATTCTTGCTTGCACTGCTTTTACAGCAGTCAGAGAGATACTTTACAGCAGCTTCATGCACATAAGGTTCTTAAGACAGTTTCTGTCCCATAGACGGCTATAGGATAGTTTTCACTGTGCAGGGAGGGGAGAGGGGGAGCTGTGGCATCTCCTCTTGTGACTGGTGGATTCTGTGTTATCTGTATACAACGGTGTCTCCTTTCAGCTTGACCCTGCTTTTACTGAATTAGCACACTGCTGAAAAGCTCTCTAAACAGAACAGGAAGTGTCAGACTAGTATTAGGCTTAGTGGCCAAAGTGAAAACTAGAGGACTTAAGAGTTATTAAAAAAAAATACTGAAAGTGATCTGGAAAATTTAAAAAAAAAAATAACAAAATTCCTACAAAATGTCTTTAACATAAAAATGTGAGTTAAACAAGTCAAGAAATAACGTCAGTTCTTTTTCAGCTCTGAAAACTAAATCCACACTGAAAAACAATCACCGTTGTGTGAACGGCGCAGATTTTACATTGGAAACAAAGACATGAGAATTGCAGGCAACTTGGATGCTGCTTCTCAGACGGATTCCACGCTGAATCGGCGTCCAAATCAGCCATGTGAACGTACCCATACAGCTCAGACGATGGGATGATAGAAATGACTGTCTTACACCATGAAAGTAGTTTTTGCACAAATACCGACATGAAGTATAAACCCGAATATAAGCCGGGGCACCTAAGTTTGACTCAAGTATAAGCCAAGGATGGGAAATGCAGCTGCTACTGGTAATTTTCAAAAATAAAAATGGATATATAGGCAGTTCAATGTCCCCCATAAGCAGATATAGGCATTATTTAAAAAAAAAAAAAAATACAAATATTCAACTCTCTCCTTCTGGCTTGATGATACAGCACGTCGCCTGCGCCGGATACTCTGGAAGGCTGCAAGTCTCGCTCTCTGCTCCGCAATAGTGTTTTCAGCTGTATGCGCTCCCAGAGGAAGCACATACAGCTGAAGAGATCACCTCCAGCGCCCGGGCCATGGCAGCACCCGGACGCTGTTGGCTGACTCGCGAGTCCGCTGTATGTGCTCCCAGAGGAGTCGCATACAGCTGAAGAGATCTCCCCCGACACCTTTTTTTTTGTGCTGAAAAATGGCTATGCTAGAGTATAAACAGTAAATTGAATACTGTATAAATTCTAAAAACCAATGGAATTTTTCTTTAGCAGTGTAGTCCTACAACAATACATTTGTACCGCAAAACTGTTCCTATTAAAATTTCACCTTCTCTTTTGAAATACAAGGTTTCATGCAGCAAGATTGATGTAAAAATAAGGACTGCTGGATGGGAAAAAAGAAAAAAAAAGTTCAGTGGTCATTAAAGCTGAAATGAGTAATGTCATTAAAGGGGTTTTATCGTTTGAACTGTTTGTGCTCTTTAGCTGATTCTATGAGATTGAGTTTGAAATCCAGGGGCAAGTCTCTCCTCTAAGCAGGGGGGTCTCTCCTGCCAGGAGGCGAGTCTCTCCTCTCAGCAGGGGGGTCTCTCCTCTCAGCAGGCATGTCTCTCCTCACTGAAGAACTGTGACATCATCATTGTGTGTGAACCAGGAGAAGAGGAAGGATGTCTGGACAGTTATGAAGGCCCATGCAATGTTATCTTGTCTGCAGAGCCTTCAGGCTGAACAAGCTCCTTGCTGGGCTATAACCAGTTATACACACAGCCTGAACTGATGAAACACATGTTAGGAATGCACACTGCCCCCCCCTCCACCCCCTCTTTTCTCAGGCAGAAGACTGGGGTATATGGAGGGACCAGAGGATGTAACACTGATTTATATGAGGGGATCTGTGACAAACAGTCAGTAATTAGCCAGATCATTCACCCGAGAGCTGGGAGAGGAGTATAGAGCCAGCAGCCCTCTCACATAGATGTTTAACTTTAGGTTTCAACAGCTCAGAGGGGAGTAAACACAGTATGCAGGCAGCCAATCACAGTGCAGGGGGCGTATCTAGGGGCATGTCCCGACCAGCAGAAATAGAATATAGATTCACAGAAAAGCTCATATCTGCTAAACCAAGTGACTGAGGTAATGCAACCCAATTACAAAAGTGCTTATTTTTACTGTCCCCATAATCTGAGACATGATCTTTGTAACGATACCACCCCTTTAAGGACCTGCGAGGTCCTCTGAAAAATGGAGCGGACAGCATCTACAAGTGTGGAACCACAGAATAAAATCTGAACCAGTTCAGTTCAGATTTTGGTGTGGATTTAGCAATGAGTAAAATCCACAGCAAATTCCTCACTAATCTGTGTGTCGTCTTTATTCGGAAACCCGAGTCTCCGTTAATCAGCTGTTCGTTCCAACACTCCATAGGCAGATGAAACCTCAGACCGTCAACTGGGCACTGTCTAGCACTCTGTGCCGAATGTGGAGAACCTTCAGGTTCACGACTTGTCAGACACGGAGCAGTGGTGACCACCCACTTGTGCATAGGCTTATTGCATAGCTTGTCAGGGGGCAGTCACTACTGCTCCATCTCAATGGGGCATACAAATTAGTGCTCTACCTGTTAAGAGCAGAGTGGTTGAAACTGTCCAGTTGACAGTATATGGGGTTACGTAGCTGGCCAGGGCTAAGACAAACCGCACCAAGAGCTAATGTCTAAGTGATGTTTTCAGGAGGGGTTTCGAAATTTTTAGGGCGTTAAACAATAACAACTGGTTGGAGAAGAAGAGTGAGGGGCTCCTAGCTAACTGAGAGGCATTGTCCAAAGTGGAAACCACTTCTATTCTTTAGTGAAGGGGTTTTACCACAAAGCAAAGGGGGAGATAACCACAGTTGCATAGTTCTCCCCATTCTTTTCTATGGTAGTGGCAAATATAGCTAAACTAATGGGCTCGACTATACTCGGAACTCCCATAGACATTAACGAGAGAAGCGCGATCAACATGTAGCATCAGAAAGGGATTTTGCTTTATGGCAAAACCTCTTTAAAGGAGTTGTCTCACTACAGGCTTTCAGCCTACCTCAGTGTGTCTGGCAGCATAGGATTTTTGAATTCAGGGGCGTGCTTCTTGTCTGCCTCTTCTCATCCCCCTCCCCTCAGCACACAGGCAGCTCTCCTCCTCTGACTGCAGTAACTTCTATACAGCAGGGGGAGGGCGAGGGGGTTTGCTGCCAGAGTTAACCCTGTGTGCGCCTGCCTAGATCTGCTGCTCGCTGCTGGATCAGCTGCACTGTGCGGCTGCTGTGGCAGAGCTCTTGCTGCTCCTCTCCACAGAGTCAGGAGACAGCAGGGAGAGGGCTGATCTATGAGTGTGGAGAGGTCTGTGAAGCTGTGTATGCTAATAGAGCAGGGGGGGATGTAAAGGTTCCTATACCCCCTGCTTAGCATACAAATCTCCAAGGACATATCAAGCAACAACAAACAAACCCGGTCAGAACAGACACAGGGCAGCTATGAAGTGTGTTACTATAATCACAATGTGTCACTAATACAGCAGAGCAGGGAGGGATATGAACCATTCACATGCCCCCCCTGATCTGTTCTATTAGTATAGTCAAAGCTCCACAGACACATGGTGATTATAGTAACACTTCACTGCTATCACATCTACTGACCACAGATCAGCCTCACCTCTGCTCTCCTCAATCTGTGTAGAGAGCAGGAGGGAGCAAGCACACACAGGGTTAATCCAGGCAGCACAGCTACACAGACACAGACGCAGGGAGTAGAGCCCTCCCTTCCCTACAGAAGCATCACAAGTGGCCTCATACTGTGCAGGAGGAGCTCTGTGCTCTGACCTGTATTGAGAAGCTGATGAGTCACCAGCACTGACAGCCAGTGAGAGAAAAATCAACAGGTCGGTGGCTATAATGATTTGAGGAGCTGATGCACTCCTACTACCAGGGATAACTCAAAATCAATAGGACATTTGTAATGAACATATATTGCAAAGCTGCTTGTTTTTTTTAAAGATCTTTTAATTAAAACCCAATCGTTGTAGTGAGACAACCCCTTTAAAGCAGTGTCATCTAGGGAGAGGACTGCCATGCAGTCTTTACAGCAGTGTATAAGGTGCTCTTAGTTAATGTATTTTGGTCAGTGTTGCATCTATGTGTGTTGCTGACAATAGAAGCAGATTCCATAAGAAGTTGTTAGGAAACCCCTCCCATGTGACACCTGACTTTTTTTTTTTTAAGTTTTCCATGTTGATCGGATGTCATTGATACACATTCCAGTATCAGCGGCACACTATCAGTCACATAGTATTTTTTTTTTTTTTTTTAAAAAAAGCATTTCTGCTACTTAGGATATATTGAAAATGAGGTTCTTAGTTCACATTTTTTGATCAAAACTGCTTAAGCCACCTCCGAACTTCAACGAGACCTCAATGCAGGTGCGTCCTACACTGACTTTTTCCTCTCTCTAGGTCCTGTTCAGACCTCCATACTCTAGGGAGTGAAGGCATCAGCTACCAGGCACACTGCATTAGATTTAAAAACCTGTGAAGGTGGGTGGAGTGCAAAAAAAAAACCAACGGAGGCAGCCACTTCCCCCATACCCAAAGTAGAAAACGACACTTGGCCCTGCACATCCCAAAATATATATTTTTTGAAAAAAAAAATGAGCACGGGTGCACGCTGGTGTGGCAATAATATACATACACATTCCAATATAGTGTGCCACTGATATTGTAATGTGCATCTATATTGCCACACCAGCGTGCACCTATGCTCATTTTTTTTTTCAAAAAATATTTTTGGGGATGTGCAGGGCCAAGTGTCACTTTTTGGTCTCCATTGATAGACTTGGTTTTCCATTGAGAAACAATGCGGTTGTGGGAGACTCAAGGCTGCCGTGTAACACTAGCCCCATCTCAAGGACCGATTATCACCACCTCTTATTTGTAGTGCCCCTGATTCATCTACGACTCCCACAGTCCCTAGAAGTTGAGGAATCGGACACTTTTCAACCCCCTAGCAGAAGGTTTCTTTCTTCTACACCTAGTACTCACCCGGTTAGGATGTAGGTCCAGCCACGGCCTGACATCTCTGGACATTCAGGAACTCTAAACCCCCATCTTGTTTGTTTTACAAAATACATCTGTTTTAATAAAACTGATTAAAATCTCTGATCATCAGTCTTTTTATTTTTCTATTACATCCAATACTCGACCTCGAGGTCGTCTCACAAAATACAAAAAATTCAATTTCAATTTAAAATTAAACCAATTTTTTTAATATTGGAAAATTTAATTGCAAAAATAACATTTGTGTTCTGTTATACTATTGGGGCATTGTAGAGGTGAGGGGGGGGGGGGGGTGTTAAATCAAAGAAATCAAAATTTCTTTGGACTTTGATGAAGGGAGCAATATTCTCCAGTCAAACAAAAACATTTTGTACAGTCAGGTCCATTAGGATTTAGTCTTTTTTTTTCTCTTATTGTCCATCAGATTTGCCTGTGAGATCAGGATCATTACCGCCACAGTTGTGGATCGTATATGCAGAGCTGCCGGGTGACACCCTCACAGCTAGAAGAGTCTGTAACCCTATGATCTACAATAGGTCACAGCCGCCCCTGGCTGAAACAGGGTCTCAGACGCTGCAGTCCACACCATCATGGTAGCAGTGCACAAAGGTCCCAGGCCGGGATGGTTGGTACCACAGGTGGGACTGGCATCTCCCCTGATTTTCTTCCAGCACTTTGCCTCCTATAGTTCTTCATGAACCCTCTCTTCTTCCTCTTCTGTCTTCAGTTTCAGTTCCTCAGCAGTGATTTTCCCATCTTTGTTTCGGTCTTGGTTTATAAACATGTCAGCGATGGACTTTTCACGGTCTATTCCGGGAAGGAACCGGCCTTTCCCTTCCTCTACCTGATCCTTCAAGAAGGTGGAAAACTGAAAATATAAAAATTTTGAATTAAAATTTATATTCCGGGAGATGTTTATTTTTGAGCGTAAAATTTATTTTGTTGCTGTATCGATTTACTAGTATGTAGCCGATACCCTAGGAAAGGAAGGTCATCCAAAGCAGGAAATATTGCCATAGCAATGTAATCCCACCCCAGGAGGTAATGTAGAGATCCTGTATATAGGATCTCTATACAAATCTAGTTTGGATTGGTGGGAGTCTGAGAGCGGAGACGCCCACCATCATTTTCTATTGTGGGAAAACCTCTTTAAATCTGTTTTAGCCTTGTGTATACGTGCAAACATTTAAGAGGATGAACAGTGCTACCTCCCAGATAACTATTTGGTGGCAGTGCCAGGTTTCAGACCTGTTCCACTGTAAGGGCACGACCACACGGCAGTGGTAAAATGCCAGTTGGATTCTGTTTAAAGAATCTGTCCGGTATCCTATCGTCTTTTGGATGGTTTTGTCTACGGTTTGCGGATTCGGCCTTAACCATTGAACAGTAAACGCTCCATCTGAAAACCTTGACGAAGATTATGCATGTTCCAAGTTTTTTTGGACGGTTTTCGGATTAGAAATCCGACCATCAGAAAATCCGAGCGGTGTAGACTACAGCTTGGATTTTCTATTGAAGTGTATGTGGATGGTTGACAGTCTGTTTTTAAATCCAAAAACCAGGCTGTGTGGACTTACTCTATAGATAGCCTCCTACTTGAGGACCATGAAACAACCTCAGCAGCTTAAGAGAAGTCTGCTGCATTTGGGGAGGGACCTCCCTCATGATTATGAAACTATAACCTGAAGTGTCCTCACTCACCTCCTCCAACGGAACTTCTCCATTTTTATCCAAGTCCATTGCCTCAAATAGATTATCAGGAGTATTGCCGAGCCAGATAAACAGATACCCCTCCGGGATACCATCTTCTCTATGGACCAGTTCTATGTCAAACTTCATCACGGCACTTGCAGGTACATCACGAGCTACAGTAAGGAAACAAAGTATTCAGGCAATAGGTCTAAAGGGAATCTCACAGATCACCAGGGAATAGATGCTGAAAATAACACAGGGGTTATGATCAGCACCAATGCCCATGTATAGAACCATCTTAAAATCTGCCTAAATACTTGTATTATTGGTTAAAGATGTTGCATTCACTGGTCACACATTGGATTAAACCTGGCTGAGGACTTAAAGGGGTATTCTGGTTTACCAAATTTCACTCCTATTGAAAGTGTGCGGTAGAACATTTCTAACCAGTCACTGGCCCCAAAAAGGTGATGCTAATAGAGGTACGACCTGTAGTTCAGTTTCAACCTTCTGGTCAGGAACGCTCAGTTGCACAACTAGGAAGGTGAGCTATGTGTCTGTGAAGCAGCAGTGGCTGGAAGGGGATGTGAACACAAAAACAAAAAAAGTCCACAATGTCCATGTTATCCTATCTTGTACGGTGGAGGGAAGAGACATTTGGCTGTAGATGAAAAATCTCAGGTACAAAGAAAGAGTTGCTTCCACCACTCGGATCTATATGAAGTAAAAATCACATGTATCCAGTCCCATTAAAAAGATAATATTAAAACATGTTACTTGGTGATGACGTTTAAGAGCCCGCAATGAGGCTCGAAACGTGTGAAATGTGTTTGTTTTGATTTTATAGCTCTTTATTGGGTCCAAATAAATTTTTGTGTGTGTATATAATATATATATAATATATTATATATAATATTATTTAATATATGAAGTAAAATCACACACACTGAAAACAACTTTGTTCCTTCAGTAACATAGGTCTGGTGCAGTGTTTTGGACATCAGGAATGAGGAACCAGATGATGTCCATCTCCCTCACTATGTACATAACCACAGCCAACAGTATCCTGTTCATCAAGACTTTTACCAGCAACAGTGGAACAACATTAAAGCAGTGGAAAGTCAATAGACTCGAGCTGAAAACATCTGGTTTTAAGATTTTGAGAAACGAGTAAGGAAACAGAATGAGCTAATGTCATCAGAAGTCCTGCAGGTCGGTTGCTAATAGCCCGGCCCGTTCTTCAGAATTATCCTCGAATACTGTAGTCCTACTGTTGAAATGCCCATAAGCATGGCCAACAGTGTAGGGTTCCAAACCAAAGCAAGAGGGGCGGGAGGTGGCGTCAGGCTTAGGCCCGTGTCTGAACACAGTGGCCCTCATTTATGATCGCTGCCTAAAAGTTAGGGTAAACTTAGGCAGTCTAAAAAATGTGCCAGATTTGTCACAGTGGCTTTTGCGACATGATAAATTACTGCAGTTTTAGACTTATTTTTGACCATTTTTTTGGCCTAACTTGGACACTAGAATTTTGGCACGTTGTGGCTATGCCCACTTCTTTGCCAAGCAATGTACAGAAAGGGTATTAAGCCCATAATAAACATGTCTGAGATGGGCGGCGCCAAAAATGCAACACTCTTAAGAGTGTTAAGACACTTTTCTGGTGCAACCACATTAGTAAATGAGGGCCAATCTCTTTCCAAAAGTCTGGAAGGTGGCAACCAAAAAATCCCAGGAAGTAGATGGGCAAACATAATAGATATCCAGTCAAAAGTAGGATGAATTATAAGGCTATATAGGGTTTTGTGTGTAGTTTACATTCTAATCACTAGATTTAAATTCAATCCACTGGATCAGGTATTCTGAAGCCTATCTGCCATACACGTAATCTAATTGCACCATCTACACCATGTTTGGCCAACTTTGGTGATCATCATCCTAAATGACCAGATCATAATGTACCTTACTAACGATCAGTCCCTTTAGAACACATCTAAACAATTCCTGGCTTGGGGTGGTAGAGACCATCAATGGGGCACCCATCTATTTTCCACCTCCTCGGCCTTCACCAAGTGGCAGTAAGTATTACTTTTTAGACACGACTTACCTCCACTTTCTCCATGTCCAAGGTGGGGAGGCACAATGACTGTCCTCCTCTCTCCCACACACATTCCCATCAGACCTATATCAAGACCATCAATAACTTTGTTCATACCCAAGGTAATCTGCTGTGGATCTTCAAATGAGTGTCTAAAAGACAATTAGATAAGTTAGGATTTTGCAATTAGATTTTATTCACAAGAAAGGGCATTGTGATGGGATGGGACCATTTGCTTTATACAAGGACACTGAGGTCTATTGTGTATGGGGTTCTGTCAGGTGACCCTCAGTTCAGGTTGTATGGTTTCTAATCTAAAAGGGTAACCCACTGTATATGCACAGAGGTGTAAGGGAAGATATAATGGACTGCGCTGTCTTCCATCTACTTTTTACAACTTAAAGAGGTGGGCTTTACTGCTCTGGGTTATATACTGGCCATAGATGTATACAGCTTTTCATGGATAGGTGCGAGAGATGGCGCAGGTAACCCCGGCTGATAAAGGTTTGAGACATGTGCAGATTTATTTTAATGGTAGGTACACTAAATAAAAGGATCCTAGAGTGGGGAAGAAGCTTTCCTCCATGTTGAGATTTTGGACCAATGGAACCCTTCAATAGCTGGTATACTCCACACCCAGCCACTGTCTTAAAGTTGGTAATTTGAGGTGCCTAACTGGGCCATCATGGCCAGCCCATTTCTTACAATGTAGTGACTGTCATCTCTGGTTCCCCAAGAGCTATGTGTTTGATCCGATACTCAAGCAAGACAATCATGATGTACAAGGATACAGATACTCACGTTGAGAAGAGCTCCGTCCCGTCCATTAAGGAACAGTTGTAGTGATACTTGATAAAGTCACCCTTTTTAGAGGTAATATTACACTCATCTGGTTTGTAGGTCACCTCTATGTCAACAGAGTCTTTGGGATTATGGAAGTCAAGCACGTGAACATCAAAGATCAGCACAGCAGATCCAGGAATACTGTTTCCTAGTTGGGAAACATTAGGGAACATTAGAGAACATCCGTAGCTATCGAATAATTGGTCTTCTGAAAAATAACGTGTAATGTACCGTGGTGCCTATAAAGTCAAAGATCTATTGTTGGGCAAACTTGAAAGCCTGCGGATAGATATTCATTCAGGAGAAAACTGGATCCTAGTTGACTTACCTGCTCCCTTTTCGCCATATCCAAGATGTGGAGGGATGATGATTCTTCTCCATTCTCCTATACAAACGCCCTGAAGACCAGCATCCATACCCGGAATAATATAGCCCATTCCAATATAGGTGTTGTATGTGTTATTTCTGGAGTAGCTGTAGAGAAGGTCGTAAGATTTTTAGAAACATAGGTCATTTATACACAGGCTATTGACAATTTAGATGTGGAAAAAATGTTTTATTACATATATTAGTAACCACTAACTTGCACTGAATATTAGGGGATCTGAAAACGAATAATGGAACAAAGATTGCAGTCTACTCCTTTTATCAGATATTTCTTGTGTGGAGAGGTCTACCCAGCAACACGTGCTGGAAGTCAGGTCTGTGTATTTAGATGTCTAGAATTTGCACTGAGTTCTCTGCTTTCTCTCTACACTTGTACACAGCCAAAGTTGTTTTTCCCCTGCAAACTGCCTTGGGTGTGCTGCAAAGGTGTTCATTGCCTTTAAGAATACTAGCCATGATCGGAGTAGGAGCATAGCTTGCCCGGTCTTCCATGCAGATGGAAAGTCAACCAATACAGCCCAGTGGAAAAACAGTTCCCTGTAGGTAATAGACTTACCTGGAATCAAACAACACTCCATTCATGAGGGTGCCATTGTAGTGGTACCGGACATAGTCTCCTGTAACAGCTTTGCGCTTACAGTTTTCGGGGAGGACTTGGTTCTGCACTGTAATCCCATCTTTGGGGTTGTGAAAGTCTATCAGTAAAACATGGAATACCAAAGAAGCGTGTGGGGGGATGATGGTTCCTAAAGAGCAGGACAAGAAAGAGTTACATTGGGAACATTGAGAAACTTTCAGATACTTCGAGATGATCCACTTTGTTTTAATTTGCATTGTACTTAGACTAGGTTATTAACATTCACTTGAAGTAAATAGTTTGTAGGTCCAATATGGAGTGCAGAATGATTTCTTATTTTAACCTTGTAGCCTTCAGAGCTCTGTTCTCACAGATAGAGCTCCAAATACTCAGTAACACATTATATTCTGGCTACCTATATCCACCCCTAGAGGGAGAACGGGAGCTTACTGGATACTATCCTACTATTAAGATAAAGTAGATTATTTCACCACTTACAGTGTGAGTAAAGAGGGAGGAACATAAGGCGATGGACTGGGCTTATAACGTAAAAATGGACAATTTATTGTAACAAAGACAGGACGGACTATGCGTTTCTCGCTCTATAAGTGCTTCCTCGGGTCCAATAACACATATGGCACTAAAACACTCTTAAAAGCATCTGGCACCACCCATTTGTGATGCGGTAATTAGCACCACTGCAATCAATCATATAGCAATTAGCTGAGCAATCATTTAAATGGCATGATTGCAGTGGTGCGAACTACAGCATGACAAGTGGGTGGTGCTAGTTGCTTTTTAAAGAGTGTTTTAGTGCCATATGTGTTATTGATTACGTGGAAATCCCTAAAGAAGCATTTATGCTGTCTATCATACATGAAAAAACTTTGAGATTCTCGGTTCACATATTTTGATCAAAAGATGTTTAAGCTGCCCACGACTTTCAACGTGATCTCAAATAGGGCAGTCCTATCCTATCTTTACCTCTCAATAGAGCCTCCAGGCCTCTCACTGGGTCAACAGATCTCCTTTATCCAGAGAGAAAAAAAAAAAATCAAAAAACACCCTACCTGCAGGCTGCACTTCTTATGACAGCCTGTGAGAGTGGGCGGGTGCAGAAACAAAATGGAGGCACCCTTTCCTCCCCATATAGGTTAAAATCAATATACACCAAATATAACGTATGTTTCTGCACAAAAAACACTTCTGAAAAAACGTATGCAAACCTGGGTGCCACTGACAGGGTTGCGGCACAATATATATATTATATATTATATATACTTTTTTCAAAAACACACACACGCACACCACTGCCAGCATGAAAGAAGCATGCTTCTTTAGGGATTTCCACGTAATGTATTGCCCTTTTTGCTAGTAGTGTGCAGGGGGTGGTACAATGTATTATATTTATATATATATATGTGCGCAACCCTGTCAGTGGCACTCAGGTTTGCATACGTTTTTTCAGAAATGTTTTTTGTGCAGAACCATACGTTATACTTGGTGTACATTGATTTTAACCTATATGGGGAGGAAAGGGTTCCTCTGTTTTGGCTTTCTGCACCCGCCACTCTCACAGGCTGTCATAAGAAGTGCAGCTTGCAGGTAGGGTGTTTTTTGATTTTTTTCTCTCTGGATAAAGGAGGGTCTGTTGATCCGGGGAGAGGCCTGGAGGCTCTATTGAGAGGGAAAAGATAGCATAGGACTGCCCTATTTGAGATCACGTTGAAAGTCGTGGGCAGCTTAAACATCTTTTGATCAAAATATGTGAACCGAGAATCTCTAAGTTTTTTCATATATGTGTTATTGGACCTGAGGAAGTGCTTATAGAGTGAGAAACACATGGTCCATCCTGTCTTTATCTTACAATAAATTGTCCAATTTTACGTTATAAGCCCAGTCCAGCGCCTTATGTTCCTCCCTTTTTACTCACATTTTGATGAAGTGGTGAAATAACCTATTAGTCGATATCTCCCCACCACACGGCATCTCTGGAAGGCAGGGGAGCAAGGTGGCTGCTGTGACTGTATATTACATGCCTGAGGAGCGTTGCACCTCCACCATTGCGGAACAGGTTAGTGCGACATTAACACCCTGATTTCTCACTTTCCATACAATCTACACTAGGAACGTCCACTTTTTCTCCCTTTTAGTACTATTAAAAGTACAGTATATAAACAGTATGTAGTCAATGGTGGTGGCTGTAGGCAGTCAGCATCTTATCGGTGTCTATGCAGGAGGTTTGATGTTCTGTTTCAGGAAAACAGTTCTTGCTGCTAGAACTATAAAGTAGGAATTGGAAATCACTATATTTTAAATCTATTTAATTAAAAAACAATTGCACATCATTTCCTTAAGACGGACAGTCCTTACCATATCCCTTTTCTCCATAGGCCAGAAGTGGTGGCACAATGATCTTCCTCCACTCTCCAGCGCACATGCCCACTAGACCTTTATCCATGCCTTTAATCAGCCATCCTGACCCCACATAGGTATCATATGTGCTAGAGCGACTGTAGCTGTAGAGAGAGCGCAGAGATAAACACACTTGTTCCCTCCTGGTGAATATTGCCTGGGATATGAAGGTATGCTTAAAGGGGTTCTCTCACTACACAGATTAGCTTTCAACATTAATGGACAGTTAAATGAAGACTTTAAATATATTGGTCAATTGATCTTATTTTAGTCATGAGATAAGAGACATTTTATGTGCTCTGAGTGCACACAGGTTTCTACCTGGTTTCCTGCTGATAACTCTTATCCGATTAGAACAGAGAGCCATGTCACTCCATGGATGGACTGAGCTCTGGAGCAAACTAATTACCTCTAACAAGATTACAGATAAGCCATTGTTTTCAGTCCTCACAGCACATGTACCTTGGGTTTACTAAAGAGATAAAATCTCCAGCACTTGTCCGTGTTTAGCTACTTACAGAGAAGCTAAATATGCTAATCACTGCTATAGTACCACACACAGTATGAGGAGACAGAGCAAGTGCAAAACTGTTTGTGACTCCGTGAAACAGCTTATTGAGAAAACCCCTTTAAGTAGAGTATTCTTTATAAGGGTCAAAAGCACTGTCCCTAAATAATAACCTTATCTGTACATGCAGAGATAGTCTGGTTGTCTTCAAATAGTGGTTCCTCAGCTGTCCTTATGTTACAATTCCCAGTATACCCTAACAGTCCATATTCTATAATACATACAGTTTTAAACTACATTTGGTGGGGATATGACCGTACCTGCCCATACAAGACATCCACCTTTGATCTTATAATCAGGGTTTTGGGCAGCTTTCTTCCATGGTTGCCGGCTGCGGCCCTTCTATCTTTAAAATTATAAAATCTACCCTCGGTGGATGTCTTTTTTCTAGCACACATTTTAACAGTAGCTTGAGCCCAAGTGGCCAGAAACTAAAAAAGTTACAAACTCCCCAGCATTGCTGAAATTAGCAACTATACACAGTTTAATGCTGAAATGGAGATAATAGCGGGTAGGTTGGGTCATCCCTTATCTGTCCAAAGAAAACGGGACCAATTTTGGAGCAGTAGAAGTCGGTTGGATCTCCTTTCTATTGACAGATACTACATTATCTGATTTTAATGGTGATTGCTCGTGGTTATTATATTTTTTTCTTTGTTGGAATTGTTCCTTTAAGTGTTAGGATATATTCAGTATTGTATTTTGAGAACTGCACTGTACTATGAATCCATTGTATCCACTGCACACTTCTTTGTTATTGAGAATTCAATGATGACTTGTAGATGTCTGTATTATATTTACAAAATACGTTAATAAAACAGATGTTGAAAGAAAAATTACTTACAACTAAATAATATTAATACTCGTGTAGCTGTATAAAACATCTAGATCCAGTCTGATGGCAACTGTGGGATCAGGAATGAAATATTCCTCTAGTGTAGAATGGTTTTTGCCTTATGGCTTTCAAAGTCTTCATCAGTAGAGGAAACAAAGCTCAAAGCTTTCCTTTACCCCTACATTATTTCATATCTTCCCCCACCTTTGGTAGAATTTGATGGACATATGTCTTTTTTCACCAATCCTCACTAAGGGGCCGTTCACACGGCATATTGCAGGGACGGATTGCAGCCGTATTGCGCGCCGTACTGCGCTGCAATACGGCTGGAATCCATCCCAGCCATTACGGTAATTCTGTCTCTCCTCCCCTCTCGCGAAATACAGCGAGCAGGGAGAAAGTGACATGTTCATTATCCCGGCGGTAAACGCGCCGTGGATAATGCATGTCTATGGGGCCGGCGGCCAGCGCCCCCGCCCCTTATTCCAGCCGTAATTGCGGGCGAAATCCGTCCCGCAATTACGGCTTGAATAAGCCGTGTGAACCGGGCCTAAGGGTGAAATGTATGATTGAGGCGCAAAGAGGCCAGTTCTAAATAGCTTTAACGCAGTGTAGAATGCGCCAAAATATATGAACCTGTTCTACTGCGGGTCATAGATTTGGCACATTCTAGTTCAACTACGACCACTCAGGCTCAGGTAGACCACTTAACTTGGTCTGGTTGTTCTAAGTGTTAAAAGGGTTGTCTCACTACATTGTTTTCTTGGTTTCATTTTGAATTCAGGGGCGTGTTCACTGGCTTCTACTAGGCTGCAGTAGAAGCCAGGTCTGTAGCTATAGCAACCAGTGCTGACAGCCTATCAGGATAGATCAAACAGGTCTGTAGCTATAGTGACCTCAGGAGCTGATGAGGTCCATACAAGAGGGGATATCTAGGAATAGGTAGGACACTGTTAATGGATACATATTGCAAAGTGACTTGTTTTTGCAAGATCTTTAACATAAAAAGCAATACTTGTAGTGAGACAACCCCTTTAAGCGCCTAGTTTTGCCGTCCTCCAGTCATAAAGGTGTAGAATTATACGGTTGTGGTGCAACACACCCAGAATGCCCCCACATCTTGGGCACCTTACAAAGTACCGTGGGCGCCACAAAATGCGCCAACTTTTGGAGTGCGCCCGCTCATACATCTAGAGAACAGGGCTGCGTGGTTTTTGGGCTGCAAGGACACCAGAATACCGGCGCAGCCCCGTACATACAGGTCACCCTAAATGACTATAAAAAAGGCTTCGTAAGCCAATGGACTAATGGCAAAAATATATGGCTGCGCTAAATCGGATAGTTACCTGGAGTCAAAATATGTCCCATCCAATAGCGTTCCATTATAATGGTATCTCACAAAGTCAGAGTCTAGGACGGTTCTGTTACATTGTTTGGGCTTTTCTAGGGTTGTGATATGCACATCGTCTAGCTTGTTCCAAACGTCCACCAGGATGATGTCAAAGTAGAGAGTAGCATCGGCAGGGATCATCCCGGCTGAGAAAGAACAAATAAGTTAGGAGACTTTTTTAGATCTGGTAATGTCAGAGGTCATCTAAGAATGACACACCGACACCATGGCATGGTAGGGCATTCAAGGACACTTACGGACTCCTATGCTGCCATATCCCAAGTGCGGGGGGACGATCAGTTTCCTTCTTTCATTTACGCACATACCCAGAATTCCTCTATCCAAACCAGTGATGAGACGGCCTATACCCACAAATCCTGCTACAGGAATCCCTCTGTCATAACTTCAAAAAAAACAATGGAGAAGTCATGTTTAAAGGACAGATTAAGATTTAAAAAATGGGTCATCATAAATTGCTGGCGAAAAAAAATGAAACTATTTTATAACCTACATTTATTAGTTTTACAAGCTGGTTTGATCAGGAGAAGATGCTACAGGAGATAAGTCCACTGCTTGTGTAGTCTGGACCGCCCCTCGCAGCTTCTGTAAGGTTCAAGGGGCGGTCCAGACTACATGGCAGACCTAATAGGGCTGACCTAATAGCAGTGGCAACTAGAAGATCATCCCTGATGCTCAATGCATTGCTAAATGTGGTTCCTGCAGAATTTTGCTCCATCTTTCTTTGTAGACATGGTCATATTGCTGCTAGGCAGAGAAGACATAGAGTCATACCAGAACATCAATGTGAGCCCCCCATCCCCATCAGTCTCTGCAGGGGTGGGTTCTCACATTCAGGTTTTTTTGTTACAGTTTTCCAAGCCAACACCAGGAATGGATACAAAAAAAAAAAAGAGGAAAAGACTGAGAATTCTACTTTTTTAAATCTATTTTTGGCTTTGGGTTCAAAAAAATGTATTTGAAACCCCGAATGTGTGAACTCCCCTTCAAGCTGTGGTCTCACGGTGCAGCAGTAACGGTTGGAAGAAACCATGGCTGTCAATGAGTTTGCCAAAATAACAATTGTGTCACTGGCAAACTTGTGTAGGTATTAGTGGTTCCATCCAAACGTGGCCGGGGCAGTGTGTGACCCTGGCCTTGGCTAGGACCATTGCATTATATTCTGCTATTAGCTGTATGTAACCTCCTGCCAGCAGAGGGCACATTGTGGAAGCATGAGAACAAAGGGGGAAAGCCCTGCTGTGACTGCCTACTAAGGGAGGGAGAGAGGCCCTGCTGTGACTACTGGGAAGGTTAGGAAGGAGTCACAATATTCTACTACTAGATGGCAACAGGGCACAGCTGTAACTGCTGGGGAGCTCTAATTTTCATTTTATACTTCGTAAACATGATGCATTTGGACATTTCTAACTCTTGGAGATCTAGGCCAGGCGACATATATCAGGGCTATGCAACTCTTGCAGGTTACACCATTGTGTTATGTAGGGTCAGCTATAGCACATTGACGCCTTCTCCCCTCTTGTGGAGACCTGCATTGACCCATCATTTCCATTGGCTCATATTGCATTCCTCACATGGTCATTTCAGATGACTAAATTATTGGCTCTTGAGGCTACACAAGGTCAGATGAGAGGTTACTGGACATTAATCCCCCTGGGGCTGAAGTTCTCTAACACAAATGAACCCATTATATGGAGGCTGTGAAGTCTGGACTTGTTCTGATGATGTCACGGTCTATAATATACTCATGTTCATACACGTTACCCACTCCTCTCTATGGTATTAGTTCCAAGGCATCTGTAGCCAAGTACAGGTCCTCGTGTAATATCATTACAAAGCAGATAGGATATCCAAATCGGGGTTAATAGAGGGGGTGGGTTTAGGGAACCTCTCAGGAACATCGGTTAATACTAGTCTTCGCTGTGGGCGTTCTTGGATAGTTTTAAGGGTAGGACTTTTATTTCATTGGACATGTTATTTGCAATATTTCTTACATCATGTGTGGTATAAAGGATCCGAGTTGCCTTGTGCCACACACAGGTCTACAATTTTTAGGTTAAGTAGAGGAATAATTTTCGACACCAACAAGGCCAATGACTAATGACCACTTATGTTCAAAGGAATACTTCAGGCAAAGCCAGTTTATCATGCAAGTATGGTGGAGGGCCTGCAATTCACAAAAACAATTAGGGGAATATGTATGAAATCTGTCTAGGTCCAAAAATTTCTTTGTTGCCCATAGCAACCAATCGGAGCTCCCCTTTCATTTTTTCAGAGCACTATATGAAATGAAAGGGGGAACGCCGACTGGTTGCTATGGCCAACAAAGAAAGTCTCAATCATAGACAGTTTTCATAGCTGAGGCCCTTAGGTCCAACATCAGGAATAACATGCTATCAACCATGACTGAAACTTTCCTTTAAGGTCCTCTGCCTCACGTGCATTTTATTAGAACAAATTCTCCCCTTGAAGAGCTGAATTAAGTGCCTCCTGAGCTGTGCTCTCCAATAGGTGGCTCTGTGTTAGATTTTATAAAAATCTTTAATGTGTATATCACTTTCTAAGAACGATACTGATAACCAAAATGGCCACCACTGCAGAGCCCCTAGACAGTGGGATATCCAAGAATGATGCCGATAACCAAAATGGCCACCACTGCGGAGCCCCTAGACAGTGGGATATCCAAGAATGATGCCGATAACCAAAATGGCCACCACTGCGGAGTCCATAGACAGGGAGATATGTAAAACTGAAGGGGCCCAAGAAAGGATTAAAATGTGACCATTTTTGGTGCTGGTTGATGCGACTGCTCCCCTTACCTGCTGGAGCAAGAGATCTTAGTAATTGATAATCTCCCCTCCATCTTCTTTCCATGACGGTTTGGCCGAGCTCCCTCACTGCTATCTGTTAACATTGTAGAGTCTGTGGACGGGGAAGCCTTGCATCGCTTCTTACACCCATTAAAGGTGTTGTCTCACCACAGACATTGATATGATTTGCCATCAAAGTCTGATAGGTTCAGGTACCAGAGCTGGAACCTGACACCATCGCGGAAGTGGGCCTCCAAGAGTGTCAGCTCAGAATGGAGAGCCGGTCGAGCTTGCTCACAACTCTCCATTCTGTTCTATGGCAACTCCATACAGTTCGTGCTCACCTGTACTCAGAACTCCGATAGAACAGAATGGAGAGTCGTGCACAAGCGAGACCGCCTCTCCATTCTGAGCCGATAGTTTTGGGGGCCCGTTCCAAAGATATCAGACTTTGATGACATATCCCATCAATGTCTATGGTTGTAAGAACTCTAATTTAATACACCCAGGTCTTTTGCAGTTTAGGAGTCTGAATAAAGTGGGATTATATGGTGAACCTGCTTTAACAGAAATGAAACTTTTAATTTTAAGTTAAATTACTGAAGTTTTGCTTTGTTTTGGGAGTAGGAGCATTAGCAGGATACAAGGAGCATCATACAGAACACTTGCGCTCTTATAACGGGACATCTGCCGCCCGCCAGCTCTGCAGGCAATGCTTGGCTCAGCCACGTCTACAAATAGAAGCCTGAATCCCACCCATCCCACATGTACACCTCCCCTATACAGAGGCATCGCCTGCTAGGCCCAACCACCACCTAACACTACACTGTGCAGACTGAAGCGTGCATCCTCTGGAACAAAGGCAATATAGCACTTACTATAAATGCAGAACTTCAGCCTACAGATGTATTACTCCTGGATATTCCCTTGGACGTCCAAGGATACAGGTTCTAATAAACCTTCATGCTGCAAATCAAAGATCCCTACCCATAGGAGCTAAAAGGCAGACGTCAGTAATATTCCCACAGACTCCCATCATCCAATACAGTCATCTCCTTCTCATAATTCGAAGATGTTTTTAATGCAAAAGTTAGAACAGCTACATTATTGCATTGCCCTGCAGGGGTCACTTCTCGAATACTAAGATTATAGAGATAATGGCCACAACTAAGAATTTTTAGCAAATCGCAATCACTTTGCTTACCATAGTCCATCGGCCTAAACGCTAGGGGGGGGGACATGTATGAAAACCATCTAGGTGTAAAACTTTCTTTGTTGCCCATAATAACCAATTAGGGTTCCCCTTTTCATTTTTTCAGAGCACTATATGAAATAAAGGAGAGCTCTGAGTGGTTGCTATGGGCAACAAGGAAAGTCTTAGACCTAGACAATTTTCCTACACGGTCTCACCACTGATAGTGATGCAAGGATGTTCCATCAATGTCCCCATTTTGGGGATCCGACTGCTGTGACCCCCATTGATCACTAAAATAAAGTGGCAGTGGGGCCAGAAATAGACTGTACTACTCGAGCTACTCTTGGTTCTACTAAACCTTTTGGAGATTGCGTAGCTGGCCCATAATAGTCAACAGCTGACCAGGTCTAGTAGAGCAAGCCAAGCAGAACCATCAGGAGCCATCATGCTTATAGTGATCACCAGGGATATGCCAATGGTTGAATGCTTACCAATATATGAGAGAGAGATAAGCCTATCAATGTCTGCAGCTACACAGCCCATTAAAGGTTGTAGCCAGACTCCTACTGGCCCAGGGGGTAACAGGGAAAACCATAGTGGACCTCTGAGCATGGCAGACCTGGAGTTTCTTTTAAACTGCATATACCTCTTTGGGGGAAGCAGAAATCCCAGCGGCGGGCCCCCCGGAATGAAACCCCAGCGGCGGGCCCCCGGAATGAAACCCCAGCGGCGGGCCCTCGGAATGAAACACCAGCGGCGGGCCCTCCGAATGAAACCCCAGCGGCGGGCCATCGGAATGAAACCCCAGCGGCGGGCCCTCGGAATGAAACCCAGCGGCGGGCCCTCGGAATGAAACCCCAGCGGCGGGCCCTCGGAATGAAATCCCACCGGTGGGCCCAAGCCACCTCAGTCCAACACTGGTTGTAGCACATGGCCCATTGGTTAAAATGGTGGCCTTGCAGGACTAGGGTCATAGGTCTACATGGTTTTCCTGGATTTTCTCACTCACTCTAAAATACTAATAGATGAATTTAGATTATGAACTACATTGGGGCCAGGGTTGATGTGGGTGATGACAAGCACTGTATAGTATAAATATATAGACCCCATTGATTGTCCCTTATGCTCTAGTAGACACATATTATACATTATAGTGATAAGGACCAATTTTACAATGGTATAGATTTTTTTTTTCTTTACATAAAATGGTGCCATCCACTACACATCCCAAAAACAAAGGGATTTGTATGGTGCCTCCATATAAAACATACGTATGGTGAGGTCTTTCCTATCACATATAAAACAAGAAGGGTCGGTTCAGTGGTACTTATACTTTTTGCCTATCCATAAACTAATCCGCCCAATTGGTCTACATCCACCACCCCCCCCATAAGGTTCTGAGGCCGCCACAACGGTATTACAGAACCCAGCTATCCCCGCCACTGACCTCCTGCTATCAGCATAGATAAAAGTACCTGGCATCAAACTTGAGTCCATCTTTAAGCGTCCCGTTGTAATGTTATCTCACAAAGTCTCCCATCTGCACTTCCCGGGGACATATCTTGGGGATGTCATAGCGATCAATAACGACATCTTCTAAGGGTCCGGATTCAGAAGAAACGCACAAAATTAGGACCTGCAGCCACAGAACGAGGCCATTGAGACTCATGTTTGCAGATCCTGTAGCCGGTCACTGCTTCCTCTCTACTGTTCCTTCATTGAATGCCAAGTCTCTGGTTATAAAGGAATTTTTGTTAACGTGGAAAGCGGGGCTTCAGGCTGCATATTTAGTTGGCTGAGGATATCTGAGCCGGGGGGAGGAGACTGAGCTTCCACAAACCAGAAATGAAGCACAATCTTCTTCTGGGTCGGGACCTAAAAGGTTACATTGTAAAAAGTTGAAGTAAAAGAAATGGTTACTTTATGTGAAAAGATCTGGGATAGTTAAAAAGTGAGAGGAATAGACTAAATAATAAAGGAACAGGAAAAAGGTGGAACTTGTCCAAATCTAGGACTGAGGGAGTGCAAGCTCCAGGGTCCTAGTGCAGCTGCTATCCAAAGCAACAGTTAGCTGAGAGGTCTGCAGCTTTGTGAAACTACAACTCCCAGCAGACTCTGAAAGGTGCATTTTGCATGCTGGAGGTTGTAGACTGCTGGTGTAGATATACAGTTGGGTGGATAGGCTGTCAGCGCTGGTCGCTATAGCTACAGACCTGTTAGATCTCTCCTGATAGGCTGTCAGCGCTGGTCGCTATAGCTACAGACCGGTTAGATCTCTCCTGATAGGCTGTCAGTGCTTGTCGCTATATCTATAGACCTGTTCAATCTCTCCTGATAGGCTGCAAGTGCTGGTTGCTATAGCTACAGACCTGTTCAATCTCTCCTGATAGATTGTCAGCGCTGACCGCTATAGCTACAGGCCTGTTCGATCTCTCCTGATAGGCTGCCAGCGCTGGTCGCTATAGCTACAGACGTGTTCAATCTCTCCTGATAGACTGCAAGCACAGGTCGCTATAGCTACAGACCTGTTCGATCTCTCCTGATACCCTGCCAGTGCTGGTTGCTATAGCTACAGACCTGTTCCATCTCTCCTGATAGGCTGCCAGCGCTGGTCGCTATAGCTGCAGACCTGTTCAATCTCTCCTGATAGGCTGCCAGCGCTGGTCGCTATAGCTACAGACCTGTTAGATGTCTCCTGATAGGCTGCCAATGCTAGTCGCTATAGCTACAGACCTGTCCCATCTCTCCTGATAGGCTGCCAGTGCTGGTTGCTATAGCTACAGACCTGTTAGATCTCTCCTGATAGGCTGCCAGCGCTGGTTGCTATAGCTACAGACCTGTTAGATCTCTCCTGATAGGCTGCCAACGCTGGTTGCTATAGCTACAGACCTGGTGTCCTCAGCGGCTTCTCACTACAGGCCGGTAGTAGCCAGTAAAGCCAGTAAGCACTACCTGAATTCAAAAATGAAACCAAGAAAACAGGACTGAGGTAAGATGAATCGATGGAGTGAGATGAGCCCTTTAATTGGTGAAAAAGCAGCGATTTCCACCCAGTGGCGCTCATGTTAGAATCCTTGTGTCAGTCCTCGCCCCTGGATCCCTGCACTAAGGGTATGTCCCCAAGGCGTATAGCGGCACGTTCTGTGCTATACGCCTGGTGTTAGAAGTATGCGCTGGCCGGTGCGTATCTGGTCCAGCCCCCATTCACTCTCACTGTCCCTGGCGTATAAGCACCGGAGAGAATTTACATGTCACTTGTCTTTATGGGCACGTACTGTGCGCCGGGGAAAACGGCGGCTACATGTATTTGCAGGGTGCATTTCAGGTGCAATGCAGCGCAATTACGCCCCGAAGTACGCCCTGCAAATACACCGTGTGAACAGACCCTTATTGTAACAGCGCATCAGCCTTGTTTAGAGTGTTCCTATAACCCCATTCTTAAAACATCCTTACATTCTATCATGTGATCCCATCTGTGATATCGTGGGCCACAAAACGCCCCAGAAAATGACCATAAAATGAGTGGTTCTTTCATTATGGCTATGTTCACATGGCTTATTTCGCTCCGTATTTCATGCCGTACTGCGTGAAATACGGGGCGAGATCCGTCCCAGTCATTACGGTAATCCACAGTTCTCATAGAGAACTATGGAATACGCCTCCTCTCCCCGCTCGGACAATACGGCGAGTGGGAAGAGAAGTGACATGTCAATTACTAGCGGCGAATACGCGCCGCAAGCAATGAATGCCTATGGGGCCGGCGGGCTGCTGGCCACCCCGCCCCCGTACACACGGCGTAATTGTGGCCGAAATACGTCTCGCAATTAAGCCGTGTGAACATAGCCTAATAATGTGTGAACCACGGATTACTGTCAGTCTTCACTGCCACTCTAGTGTTCTATTCATGAATCAGGGAGCTCAGGATGAACAGTGCCAGGGACACTGCTCAGATAGGAGACAGCTGTAGTGCGATGTAAAAGGCCATTTTCAGACATGATTCCCACATTTATCGGGTCACACTGTCTCCTCCACACTCAGCCAGAGATCTGTGTTGCATTTGTCACCATGATGTTATTTGGTTCCCTGCGAAGATGGGAATGACTTGTGGACTGACTGCAAGGGCAGGGGTTATCTCAGGGCAGCTGCACCAGTAGGTCGGCCAGAACTTGTACAGGGTGTATTGTGGGGGTCTGTGGAGGAGATACAGTTATAGGGGGTGACGAGGGGATCATAAGATGTAGGGGCCATATGGGGCAAATGCCCCATATAAAGCAATGTTTCCCAAAACCACCACATACCCCTCCCTCAGGGTAACGCCAAGGCTCTGACCACACACTGGGCACCCTTAATAAAAGCACAGCATGGTCAGATGTGACTGCATGGGGTACACATATTAGGTTGGGAACCCAGGATCTAGACAACTTACAGAGCAAACCAAATGACCATCCAAATGTAAAGGGGTGTTCCCACCATAGACATCAAAGTGAGATAAGTGCGGTTCCTAGAGGTGAGTCTGTTACCGATCTCCTGAACCAACCCCGAAACCTCCCTGTTTGGAATGTAGAGGTGGTAGGAGCGCTTCCATTGAAATCCAGCCAAGTAGAGTCGAGTGGTGCACTCAGCTGTACTCAGAACTCCCATTGAAATCAATGGAAGCATTCCGAGTGCCTCTCTGTTCAAAACAAAGAGGTTTTGGGGCTGGTTCTGGAGACAAGTGCGGGTCACATTCATGGCATATCCAGTCAATATACTGTAGCATCAATATGTATGGTGAGACCATTGCTTTAAAGGGGTTGTCTCACTACATTGATTCGTCCAGTTTTCTTGGTTTCCTTTTGAATTCAGGGGCGTGTTTACTGGTTTCTACTAGGCTGCAGTAGAAACCAGGTCTGTAGCTATAGCAACCAGTGCTGGCAGCCGATCATGAGAGATTGAACCGGTCTGTAGCTATAGCGACCTGAGGCGCTGATGCAGCCCATACAAGAGGGGATATCTATTTTCAAACGTACTCTCAGTTTCATGTTTAAATTCAGTGTTTACTGGCTTCTACTGGCCTGCAGTGACAAACTGCTGAAGACACCAGGTCTGTAACTATAGTGACCAGCACTGGCAGCCTATCAGGGGAGATGGAACAGGTCTGTAGCTATAGCAACCAGTGCTGGCAGCCTATCAGGAGAGATCAAACAGGTCTGTAGCTATAGCGACCTGAGGAGCTGATGCAGCCCGTACAAAGGGGATATCTAGGAATAGGAAGAACACTGTTAATGGACATATATTACAAAGAGACTTGTTTTTGCAAGATCTTTAACCTAAAAAGCAATCCTTGTAGTGAGACAACCCCTTTAAGGCCAAATGGGCCATAGTGGGTTGGGCAGGTAGGATCTACAGGTTCACAACAGTTTTCAACAAGGCATCTTTAAAAAGGTTGTTAATAAAAATGTACACTTGTATGATACCACTGATTAGGACTGTATTTGGGCACTTTTGGGGTATTATTAATGAGGGCTGCCATCAGGGTGGTATTGGCAGTACTACCGTCTGGGACCCTGAACAAATTTTGGACTGGGGCCCAGATGCTTTGGCTGTATGGGGCCCAGAAATTATTCATGTCAGTCCTGATTGTAATACACACATAAAAGCAACCCCCAAAGCCGGAGACAGTTACAGTATCTCAGTGATGACAGGCTTGGTAATTTAGAGCATGGGTGTTAGAAATGACATACAAATGGCGGCTGCGAGCCTCCTCTCATTGCAGACGCACATTTCCTCTATATACATTGGGAATGTCAAATCTGCCCAGTTATTCATTGATAAATCCTCCACGTCACATTTAGGCATGAGGTATAGACGGGCAGGGGCAGTGTCAGACTGTGGGGCCTGGAGCCCAGGGGCATAAATTAAAGCTCTGGGGCCCCAATGCAAAACCTGCAAAAAGGGCCCCCGTCTACTATGTGCCATTGATAATACTGGTGTAGTCGTATGTGACTGAGGGTCCTTTGAGCCCCTTCAGGCTCTTGGGCCCGATAGCTACTGCTACCTCTGCACCCCCCTATAGCAATGCCCCTGCTGGGGCCCACCCTACAGCCCACCATGCTCGGGGGCCAATGATGCCCAAAAGCCCATAAGGGGTATATTATGCTCCCCTGTGGGCCAGTCTGAGCCTGAGTACGGGCAGATCTGCCATTGGATATGCACCGGACAGTTACTACATAAGAGGACAAGATGGGCCCCTCATTATAGCGCTGGGTCCTTTGCTCCAAGACAGAAGGCCCTGTTGCATCTGGATATCCGGCGTCTGTGGTAGGCTATGTACACATCATGTCTATGGCCTCTGTGTAATGTACTTGGCAGGACGCAGATAACTCTGACGGATGCCAAATAGTGGCATCTCTCACCCCTATAGTCCCAATGTAAAAAAAAAAAAAAAGTATATGTTTTTCACTGTATCCTGTTTTTTCCAGCACACCAGCCAAAAGAGGGGCCTAAAGGACACACTATTGGCCTCTTTTAGGCAATGTAATCCTATGGACACAATTAGTGCGTACATCAGGGACTTTCCTGTCAAACGTACATTTCAAACGTGACGTGCATCTAGCCGCATATACACTCCTGGTCCTGGCCAACCAACCACTCTGCTGCCACCAGGGGATTTACATATAGGGTTATGCAAGGTTCTGTTGCAGATTCTGTCAAAATTACTGAAAACGTTGTGCAGCATGCACTACCACAACGCGTTGAACCCCACTGAAGTCAATACGGTCCATTGAGCACCATTGGTGTCTGTCATGTAACAGATCTAGGGCCACCTCTCTGACCAATGCTCCGAACAGAACCCCCTATGCAGGTGTAAACTGGGCCTAGAGGCAGCAAATCGAGACTTTTTCCAAAAAGGGAAGGAAAGCCGAGCCATGACCTAGGCAGAATGGCCATTCTGTAAGGGTAAGTTCACACGGCTTATTTTGGGGCGCATTTCGCCACATATTTAGAGCGTACTGCGCTCTAATACGAGTGAAATGCGCCCCAGTCATTACGGTAATCCACAGTTCTCAAAGAGAACTATGGATCACGCCTCCTCTCCCCGGGCGTGCAATACGATCGTATCAGCACGACTCCTGGACACCCGGCTTAATTGCGGGGCGTACTGTACGCCCCGCGATTAAGCCGTGTGAACATACCCTAATAGGAAAAAGCCGGGTGACCAACTAAACAATTTTTAACAGAAGATTTGTCATAAGATTAGAATTTAGTGATTTATTTTGGTAAATTTTTGGAAAAGTCTCAGTTTTAAAAACTGAAAAAAACAAGAGCCGATGGAGTCGCTCATCTCAGCCTATAATAAATCACTGCGCTGTTAGTTGCTCTAGAAGCACCAATGATGCGGTCATCCGATTGACTCATATGGGGGGTGGGGGAGGCTCCACTTTGCTGCCATATTGTTTTTTCATTCAGTTTTCCTCGAAACATATAAGTGAAGAATTTTGTTAGCACGATTCGAATGCAGAAGTCGCCTCAAGGATTGAGTTTTTGGGATTGTTAGGGAAAAAGTTCTTTAAAGGGAACACTCCTCTCCATACGGCTCCGAGCTTCTCCTGCACTGAGGACTTGCTCTTTAAGACCCTGTGGATTCCAGCCTCCTTCTCTAGTGAGGGCTGTGAGGAACCAGATCACATTACTCTGTGTGGATTCCTCTGTATTAACTACTTTTGTTTTAGAAAGATGTTTGCAGATGTGAGTGGAGAAAAGTTTCCTAGAGATCTACTGAGGATGACTATGTGATCCCCGAGATCTGATGCATCTCATTCGGATCCTGCAAGGAACTCAGACTATCCACTTCCATTGCATGGCCTGGAAGGAGCTCCTCTGAATGTCACCGCCAAGCTGGCAGTAAGTGGACCCTTCAGCCCCCCCTGCTAGTCTTCCTCATTTCTGGCTGAGTCTTTCTCAAGTTCTCCCATTCTTCTCTTCCAGCTCTGTATAAAGCTTCATGCAATTCTCCCGGCTGCCACCCCTACTTTCTAAACTTTTTTAAGAAGTTTATCCCTAATTTGCAAACTTTTTTGGGACCCTCATCTCCTGCAGGCACCTCCAGCTGTTGCTGCAATGCTGCCCAGTCTCTTAGTCACATTGGTCCTCTTGGTGCCCACAAGCCATTCCCAGTATGAACAGTACAGTTTTCGAGGTTTTCCGCGTTCTGAGATCAAACCTCTAAAGCCCATCTATGCCAAAGCCATGGAGCTGTATGAGGCACAGTCGTGGAGAGAGGCTAGTCATATGCTAGAGGTCAGCCTGAGACTACATCGGCTACTTCAGGACAGCGAAGCCTTCTGTGGTCAGAGCTGTATCGATGGCTCCCAAATTCCTGGCCTGGAGGAACTTCAGGGAGAAGAGGAACGTGGGGACTGGAAGCTGGAGCTGCAGTTGTTTGGACAGGTCCTATCCCGAGCAGTGTGTCTAAGGAAGTGCAAAGCCACCCTTCCGATATTCCAGCAGCCATACCCGGAGAAGGAGACCCTAAAATCCTTCCAGAGACGGGACCCCTACCAGTACCTGCACTATACCTACTTCAAGGTGAGCACCAAAAGTAGAAGATTTTCTTATATTATTTACCAATATTTCTTAAGACTTCTCCTTAGGCACAAAGGTTTCCATTCAATCAGACAAGAATCCAGACAGGTAATCATTTGCCCTTCAGAAGCATAAGCATGCTGGGCGACACCTTGATTGCCAAATTTCACTTCTTAATAGGATGATACAAATAAGCACCGTCTGAATAGGAAGGACATCCTAATTCTTGACCCTGCTAGACCCCTATCAATATTTCATAACTGACATGTCATAAGAGTCTGGGGCTACATCACCTGCCCGCTGGCACAATGCCACCTCCTGTCCTATTGAGTGACTCTGTGCCTTTTTAGGTTGTTCAATGCAGCAATATTGATGGCTACTGCACCATAATGACGTTGTGCCTTCCCATATTGATGGCCACTGCACCATAATGACGTTGTGCCTTCCCATATTGATGGCCACTGCACTATAATGACATTGTGCCTTCCCATATTGATGGCTACTGCACCATAATGACATTGTGCCTTCCCAGATCGATGGCCACTACACCATAATGACGCTGTGCCTTCCCATATTGATGGCTACTGCACCATAATGACGTTGTGCCTTCCCAATTCGATGGCCACTACACCATAATGACGCTGTGCCTTCCCATATTGATGGCTACTGCACCATAATGACGTTGTGCCTTCCATATCGATGGCACTATCACCATAATGACGTTGTGCCTTCCCATATTGATGGCCACTATCACCATTATGACGTTGTGCCTTCCCATATTGATGGCCACTGCACCATAATGACGTTGTGCCTTCCCATATTGATGGCCACTATCACCATAATGACGTTGTGCCTTCCCACATTGATGGCCAATATCACCATAATGAAGTTGTGAATTCCCATATTGATGGACACTATCACCATAATGAAGTTGTGCCTTCACATATTGATGGCCACTATCACCATAATGACGTTGTGCCTTCCCATATTGATGGTCACTGCACCATAATGACATTGTGCCTTCCCATATTGATGGTCACTGCACCATAATGACGTTGTGCCTTCCCATATTGATGGCCACTGCACCGTGATAACATAGTGACTAGTGTCCATAAAGGGCCATGTTTAGTGGTAGCACAAGTTGTCCTGATGAGTCTGCGTATATGATGTATCATCACTAAAAATGCATAAAGGTACAGTACGGTACAGCATAGCCCCAGACCAATCTATGGACGGGATATGACACATATGTGCTGCACTAATCAGACAGTGTGCATGGGCCCTAAGGCTATTTTGGCATTAAACCCCTTCCTGCTAATAAAGCAGCAATAAATTGCTTAGCAGGGCTGAAGTTGCTATGTGCTATGTCCACACTACAGTTCACCATATGAGTTAGATTAATGTTATCCAAACACACCAACCATTGTATCTAGGGGGCCTCACAACCTTCCCCCAACCCCAGGGCAGATATTAGGAGAGGGAGGGAAGGATCAGTTGGAATTCTACATGGGATATAAGCTGCCATTAGTAGTGTTTGGCATCAGCTCCACCCCTCTCCCCATCCAGAACACATGCATGCTCGGCTGAGCTGAGCATGCACGTGTATGAGGGACATCAGGCTTGTTATTCCGATAGCGGAAGTTTATGGCCATCAAAAATGAGAGTCTGGGCTTGCTTGATACCAAAAGGGTATTCATTCTATAGTATCAAATGCCAATCTCTTCCCCCATCTCCACTAATAAAATAACTGGTCAATTTACTCCAACCTGGTCTCCTCGGCCAGACCTCAGGCTTCTGTGAAAGGCCATTGTCGCCGGCTCAGTAGCCAGGTTGGTAGGCGGCCATTGTAGCCAGGTTTGTTTTAATATAAGGCTCAGTGCACACTGCGTTATTTTGAACGGATGATGGATCCGATCTGACGGAAGGGAGAACAGATGTGTTAACGAGTTCATTGAGTAATGTAGGTGGACGGATGTGCAATGTGCATGGAGTGTCCGTTTTACACTTTCTGTCAAATATGCGTTTAATTTTAACAGATGGAGGACGCAGGGCGCGGCGCTTTTTCAAGTTTAAAAAAAGTATACGTTACAGAATACGTTCTTTACAATGTAGGTCAGTGGAAAATGGATCCTAGTGTTTGTGCCCATGATGCAAACGTACACGTTTGTGTCCGTCATAAAAATATAACCAAACCTACCCACTCAAATTGCAGGGAAAACCGGATGACAGCCAATAGGAAAGCTTGTGAAAAAATTAGAAAAAAAAACGGACGTCAAACGTCTGCTCCAAACAGCGCACATTTGGCATACGTTTAATGCATATGTTATAACAAATACATTTTGACGGATAGTCAAACGCAGTGTACACCCAGCCTAACACACAGTATTTACTTGCTGATCTGCCATCAGGGATCCAAGGCTGATTCCTGCTGAGGTATCTACACAAGGACTAGACCCATTGTCATTCAGTGGGGCTAATCGTTGGCTTTTCCATGCCGTATCTACAAAAAAATAAGCAGCTTGGTTCCTCAATGGATTTTAAATTGTGTTTGTACCAAAAATCCAGATGCGATTGCATAGGATGTAGAACCTGTTTGGATGTTTATGCTTTTTCTGCGTATATTGGGATGCCCTTAACTGGGTGAGAGCTGGACCTCAGGAGGCTGGACACAGATACCCAGTATCCAGGGGCATAACTAAAATTCCTAACTAAAATCAGATGGGGCCCCGCCACCAAATGACAATAAACTAAAAAGCAGCATAAGTACCAATAAACAAATATAAATAATACCGCCATATATCAGCGAACCCACATAGTAGAGCTGGAGAGCTGAAAACCACCAACTACTTGTTCCCTACAAAAAAAACAATGGACGACATGTCCCATTAGGGCTGCACCATTTTTTTGGGTGCATCTTGTTGACGCCCTATTCTCTATATAAATGAACTGTAGTACACCAAAACTAGGTACATTATACACCAGACATGACACATTTGAATGCATCTAAAGCAGGCTCATAAAATATGCTACCAATGATATGCTATGCGCCTACATTATGCTATGCGCCTAGATTAGGCGCATCAATTATACTATGCAAGGTAGACCAGACGCCAGATTCATACATTCAGGAGCACTATACCCTCATTTAATGCATCTTAAAATTGGCGTAGCGGTGCCTCTTTTCAGACATATAGCCCAATGTTCTTGAGTGGGGCCCCTCAACCTCTGGGGTCCACAGTAGTCACTACGGCTATAGTTATGCCCATGTCAGCATCCCTTGTACTCTGGAGCATGCAGGAACTTGATGCTATGTGTATAGTGCTCCTGTTTAACCACAACATACAGCGACTAATGGTGTCCGTACACCATAGTAACCCATGGAGGTGCCATACTGTACCCATTTATGTCTCTGATGTCACACTGTGGCACAATGAGGTTTAAAGGGGTTATCTCACTACATTGATTCATCTTACCTCAGTCCTGTTTTCTTGGTTTCACTTTGAATTCAGGGGCGTGTTTACTGGCTTCCACTAGGCTGCAGTAGAAGCCAGGACTGTAGCTATAGCGACCAGTGCTGGCAGCCTATCAGGAGAGATCAAACAGGTCTGTAGCTATAGCGACCTGAGGAGCTGATGCAGCCCATACAAGAGGGGATATCTAGGAATAGGTAGGACACTGATAATGGACACATATTGCAAAGTGACTTGTTTTTGCTCGATCTTTAACATAAAAAGCAAACGTTGTAGTGAGACAACCCCTTTAAAAAGGCCTTTATGGGTGTCGTATTATGGCTCTGCACAAAGCAGAGCTTTAATATGGTGGTAGACATGATGGAGAAATCCAACATTTGAGCTTAACACACACTATAAATGTAGTGGATCTACAATCCCAGCCCGTGTCAAGTACTTAGGGGCTGCTCCCACCATAGACTCTGATGCAGGGCCGGGACAACAGGTAACCGCAGGTAGGCAATCGTCTAGGGCGCAATTGCATCCCAGGCAGAAAGAGGGGCGCAAAGAGATACGGGGTGCGCTGAATTTCCCTTTGGGGGGGATGCGCTTTGTACCTTAATTGCCTAGGGCACCAGAATACCTTGTCCCAGCCCTGCTCTGATGGCATATCCTATATATAATATGCCATCAGAGTCTGATCGGTGCAGGTCCCACCTCTGCGAGTTGCACCTATATCAGGAACAGGCCCCTAAGAATATGGGCTCAGAATAGGGAATTGGTCACACTTGCATGTGACTTTCCATTCGGTGCTATGGAAGTTCTGTACTGCCACCTGTACTCAGAACTCCCATAGAACAGAATGGAGAGTCGTGAGCAATTGTGATCAGCTCTCCATTCTGAGCAGACACTTTGAAGGGCTTGCTCCAGATATAAATATGGGTCAGAGAGGAGGGTCGCAGCTGTCAGAATATACCATCAATATCTATCATATGCCCTCAAAGTCTATGGAGGGAACAATCCTCTAAGGGAGTTTTCCCATCTCACACATTAATAGGACTGAGAGGTGAGACTCGTACTTGTCTTCAAAACTGGCTCTCTAAAGTCTCCATGTAGAATGGTGGCCAGGCACGCACGGTACTGTCCGTCCTCTCCAGAGCACAGCTGAGCACACTTGTGTGGTCACCTCTCTTGTTTGCATGGAACCTTATTGGGGTCTATTCTCAGGATAGGCCATAAATATCTAAGATGAAAATACCCCTGTAAGTATTCAAAAACAATATTTGGTTCAGCACATCCAAAAAACCTCTTGAAAAGTAAGCATGGGTGCACGCTGTTGTAGCTGTAATATGAATACACATAACAACACCAGCAGCACACTATATTAGGATACATGAAAAAAACATTCCTGCTTCAAAAAAAAAATGAAAGTTTTTTGAGGTTCTTAGTTCACACTTTTGATCAAAACTGCTTAAGCCCACCTTCGAACTTCAACGAGACCTCAATGCAGGTGGGTCCTACACTGAAGTTATATTTCTCTGTGGCCTGTCCAGCCATTTCCCCTTATATAGAATGCAAAAACAATATTTGGTTCAGCACATCCAAAAAACCTCTTAAAAAAGTAAGCATAGGTGCACACTGTCGTGGCTGTAATATAAATACACATAACAATACCAGCAACACACTATAATAGGATACATGAAAAAAACATTCCTGCTAATGTTAGTATAACGTAGTGTAGGACCCACCTGCATTGAGGTCTCGTTGAAGTTCGAAGGTGGGCTTAAGCAGTTTTGAACAAAGGTGTGAACTAAGAACCTCAAAAAACTTTCATGTTTTTTTAAAGCAGGAATGTCTTTTTCATGTATTCTAATAAAGTGTGTTGCTGGTATTGTTATGTGTATTTATATTACAGCCATGACAGTGTGCACCTATGCTTACTTTTTTAAGAGGTTTTTTGGATGTGCTGAACCAAATATTGTTTTTGCATTCTATATAGGGAGGAATGGCTGGACAGGCCACAGAGAAATATAACGTCATTGTAACGCAGTGTAGGACCCACCTGCATTGAGGTCTCGTTGAAGTTCGAAGGTGGGCTTAAGCAGTTTTGAACAAAGGTGTGAACTAAGAACCTCAAAAAACGTTCATGTTTTTTTTAAAGCAGGAATGTTTTTTTCATGTATTCTAATAAAGTGTGCTGCTGGTATTGTTATGTGTATTTACCCATGTAAGTAGTCATACTCCTCCAAGAACAAACGACTCTTTGTCAGACCCCCTCCCCCCACTACCACTATGACATCTATATGCTTTAACGGGGCATACATGAAGCATTATCCTGATGAGAAAACCCCTTAAGTCACAATGGAACTACAAATAGCAGCATGCCTTGATATTCTTACCCTGCCATTAATATTAAGAACTAGAAATTTAAGCAGAAATCTGGTTTTATTGAACAACTGGCGGTGCCTGCAGCAGATGCGCGGGCCTGATTCTAGAAGCCTGTGCGAGTCATTGCCAGCAACACATCTGATTTTGTGTTCTCCTGATCTCTGGGCTGAGGTCGGGGACTGCCACGTCTCCAGACATGCCCTGAATCTGTCTCAACTCTTCACACTTCAAATACTACAAGCAGCGTGATTCCCAGATGCTTTAACCTGCAAAACTCCACTTAGAAGTCCATCTGGGCTGCATATTTCTGCTTAAAGGGAACATAGCCTGGAATGTGCAGTCTGATGTCCTCCACTATCAGCCGGTTCAGGCTGGGACCAAATATTTTTTAGTGGGATTAAAAAAGGACACCTACAAAATAATTGCCCCCCCCATACCTCTGCTAATGAACTAACTGGGAGTCTACCTGTCATGTAAGGACTGCTCCTCTAGGATGGGCAGCAATCTCCACTGCTGATCTCTGCAGAGATGATAAGGCACCAAGCAAAAGATTCTTAAATATCATTTAACTGTGAAGATATTGTGGAGAGGAGTACAAGTCTTTTTCCAAGAAACCGCACCACTCCTATCCACAGGCTGTGTCTGGTACTGCAGCTCAGCATCATACAAAGGAGAGAATGTTCAACTTAAAGGGATTTTGTCACAATGTAAAATTGACGTGGGAAGCTTGCAAATGAAGCAACAAACATTTTCACCATTCATTATTATTAAAAATTCTGCACCATTTTTGTTTTAGCTGCTCCTTTAGTGATCCATTGTTTACAGCTCGTCTCCAGGGGATATGACCAGGGCTGAGAGCTCCTCAGTCCTGGTCGCACATGCTCAGACATCACTTCTCCTCTCAGGCAGCTACCGAGTGTTCAAACCCCAGGTGCTGTAATTCTACTCCCGTCCTCTGTACTCCTTAGTAATTAGTCAAACAGTGCAAATAAATAAAAAAGAAACCTTAATGAGCTCTGTGCATGGATAAAGAGGAAAAAAAATCCACAGGTTTGGGTCCTGCAGGGATTTGAACCTAGGACCCTTGTGCTGTGACGCAAATAGTTTACCTCTCATCTACCCACAATGCTTTACATAAACAGTCCTTTCTTTGACTACAGAGAGGAAAGGCCTGGTGATGTCATCCTGCTGGGTCACATGATATGCAATTCACACACATCACACATGCCTCCTTCTGAGCACACAGAGCTGAAGAGCTGAATTCAGGAGGTATTAAATGAGATTGTGGCAAAACCCCTTTAAATACTAGTTTTTGACATAAAGATTCATTTCTGGACCTTAAAATTGCCTGACTTCTTTTTTTCTTGCCCATTGGGGTTGTAGATTAAAGGGTTTTTTTCACCTTACATATTAATGGCAATAATATATGATCGGTGCAGGTCCCATTTCTACTCAATTTGCCAAACGGCAACTAGTCACCAAAGTTTTCCCAACTAACATCCATATAGGGCGACATGTATGAAACCTGGGGCCATCACGGCAGTTTTAAATTGTTTTAGAGGAGTGTAGAACGCATCAAAATGTACGAAAGTGTCTCACAGCACTTTATACTGGCCAGCCCTACGGAAAAAACTGTCTCGCCTACCACTATGAAATTGGAATGAAATTGTCGCGTTATGTCCAAAACTTTGCTGCATTCCTCATTTCGAAAAACTTTGGGCGCAATCGAAAACGGGCATCTATAATCAAAAATTTTGGCGCATCTAAAATGTTGTTTTGGGGGAAAATGCGCCAAGTTTGGTCGCATTCTTCAAAATCTATAGAAAAAACCGCAAAAAAAAAACGGCGCTGCCCCCTCATACATTCCCCCCCAAGCCCCAATAACTACTCTAAACTTAAAAGGGTTGTCTCATACAGAATTTGGGTTTTTAAAGGGAGAGAAATTTTTTTGGCAAAACTAAAAACCCCATCCTTTCTGGACCCGCACCTATCAGGCAATGATTGTGTAACCTACATATCCATCATGTCGTAGTGAAAAAACCCCCCCTTTTTAAATTTTCTATTGACCTAAAAATTTTAACTTTTTTAAGGCCTTTTATGTGTTTATTGTTTTTTAAACCCCCTGAAGATGCGTTCGGCATGAAACATGTGGGGGGAGCTCTGCCCTATATTTTTTAATTTGGGCACTGTGTTGGTATACTTTAAAAAGGGTATACTGCAATACCATATATTCATAATGATTCATTAAGGGTTGCCCTCCTAAATGATTATGCTTTTTTGTTAAAAATTTGAAAAAAATAAGTCTTTTTTGAAATATGTGTCCATTAACAGTGCCCTACCTTTTCAAAAAACCCCTTGTAGGGGGCTGCATCACTTTTTCAGGTCGCTATAGCTACAGACCTGTTCAATCTCTTATAATGCGCCAGCACGGTTGCTATGCTACAACCTTTCTGTCCTTCCGATAGCCCCCACACGGGTTTTGCATAGCACAATTGGTGTCCTAGCCGTGCCACTGCAGCCCAGTGGAAGCCAGTACACACACCCCTGAATTAAAAAATGAAACCAAGAAAACACGACCGAGGCAAGATGAATCAATATAGTGAGACAACCTCTTTAAGGACCATAGTAGTATATTTGGTACAGTAACATTTATAATACAGAGCACACACTTAGCCTTATATATCTTTAACTTTTACTAGGCTCAATATTAAAAATTAAGTCTTACTAGTAGTCAGTAATTTGACACTTTCTGGGTGTTATTTGGGAAAACTTTGGTAACTAGTTGCTGTTTGGCAAATTGTGTATATATTCAATTTATACCAATCCAACTATCAAGAGTATTCTGGTCTTACACTGCAATTATCTTGAGAACGAGCCCCGAAAGTCTTTAAGAATGAGAGGTGGTTGGAACTATCCCACTGTTTCAAGGTAGGCTCCAGACCCAACACATCCTATGGATAATCCATCAATATTAAATGGAAAACCCCCTTTTACGTGGGTTTGCATTTATAAACGGGCCATTTTGGAAACAACGCCCCTATCAACAAAAAATAGCCTCCAGTTTTACCCTTTATGACCCATTAATGTCCCTACAGTGGATTAGCATGCACCCCAATCACGAGCCCACACACTCTTGCCATATGTTCCCCAATAATACCGCAATTCAGTTCACCTATAATCCCTTTTATACACTAAAAAATTTTTGGTTTGGAAGTTCCAAATTTCAGACTCTCTAGGATACAGACCCTCCCCCAAAATCAGTTTGTCCCTTCAAAAATTTTTTTCATATCTGTATCCACCCCAACCATTTCTTCTAGATAAAATAAAAAGGGAAAAAGGGGAAATCTCCCCCCACACCTTCTTACAGAAGAACCCCCATCACAAATAACCTGAATACATAATTTACTAAAAGCCCTCCTGGGGGTTGATATTTTCTCATAATCGGAAGCTCAACCGTACGAGGTAAGAGGTTCTTCAGAAGAAACAATTATACGTTACCAAGACACACAATGTGCTAGTGACAGGATTTACAAGACTGGCTCTGACCAAGTCTCCTAAATGAATGGAGTACAAGGATCAGCTAAACATGGCGCTGCATAGACAAGCGTTCAGCTGATGGCGATCTTCTACCCCCCTCTACCCGCTGCTTGTATGAGTGTGCATGTATTCGCTCTCCCCCAAACATCTGCCATTGGGGAGTTATGGCCAATCAAAATTCCCTCTTATGATTTTTTGGGGGCCACTTGTAATTTTACAGAGCTATGTGTAGCCTCCCTTCTCTGCAGCCGTGCAGCAGCAGCAGCAGTTGTTTCCCTTTGTCCTATAAAACTCCAAGCCCCAGAATCCTTTGCTGTGCTTCAAATACCCTCTCCCCTCCCAACCTCCATCTCAGTGGTTTTCTCGCTTATATTACAAACTTTAGGAACCTTGACCAAAGGGGTGTGGCTTTAAAGACAGCCCTGAGAAAACCCAAACCCCTTTGGTCACCTGATCTCACGGGCCCCACACAGAGCTGTTTCCTATGTGGGGGAGACAAAAATTACGGGCTTCCTGCATAAAACACTTGTGTTTAATCAGGGTCCAAGAGAAAATGTAATAAAAGTTACAAAATTCAGACATGAAAACGTATTACAATATTAAAAAATTTTTCCCCACGGCCCCCCCTTTTAAAGGGCTCTCAATCCCACGGGGTTTTTTCGTCAAAGCAAAAAAGCTTACGCCAAAAGACTTTCGCCGCGCTTTAGACTGGAGAAACCCTTCCCCTTTTATTCAAGGCGTACAATCCGCCTGGGCTGTGAGGGCTCTAGAATGGGGGAGTTAAAGGACTTCCCCCGCGTTGCAGGAAAGGAAAACCCAAATATAAATTTTATATCCCAAACGAAAATAGGAAGATGCTGTGACAACAGTTTATTTCTTTCCAGGACATTCTAAGTGTAGGGGAGGGGATTTAAAAGGGGCTTGTGTCAATGCAGTTTGATTTTGTCACACATTATGGGCGCTAACAAAATAAAGTATTGTGGGAAAAGATTCAGATTAACTTGTTTTATATTAATTTCAAACGGTTTATTCTGGGTTTAGGAATCCTAATCAGTAACTGACAGCAATATCTGTAAGCATGCTTATAATTGGAACCCTCAAACATCTTAACCGCCCCCGGACCCTTTGCCAAGAAAACAATGGATTCAACCAATTATTTACAGTGGGTACAGAAAGTATTGCGACATTTGGTAAGGGCCAAAAAGTTAAATTTTTTTGCTGATTAATTACCCTGCCCTCCCCCCCATGTAGAATTTTTTTCAAATTTATTTAAAAAAGAAAAACTGAAATAAATGGCTTAAGTTTCAACCCTTGCCCGTATATAAACACCTTTTTACTAGTACAGCCATAGTCTTCTTAGAATGTGCAAAGGTTTCACACCGGGCTTGGGACCTCTGCCATTTTTCCTTGCGATCCTCTCCGTTCCCTCAGTTGGTGGTGAACGTTGGTGGGCGACTTTTCAGTACTGTTCAATTGGGTTTAGGGCGGCTCTGGTTGGGCCATTTAAGAATGGCACAGATGTTCTAACCACTGCTTTTGTTTTTAGTTTGGGGGCTTGGGGGGTCTTTGTCTTGTTGGGAAAATAACTTCGGCCATCGAAGGGCCAGAGCGTCTGAAGAGGTTTTATCCCCGGGTATCTCGTAATCAGCCGCATTTATTTTCCTTCATTGAAAATCGTGATGTCCCTGCAGCTGAAAAACCCCCTATAGCATGAGGGTTGTATTGGGGGGGAGAGCATGCCCGTTTTCTCCACACGTACCGCTTGAATTAACAACAAAGTTCAATCTTCATATTTCATCAGACGAGAGAAACTTATTTTTCAAGTCTGGGGGTCCTTCATGTTTTTTTTTTTGCAAATGACAGCTTTCAGATTTTTTTCACTGAGGAGAGGCTTTTGTCCCCGACTCGCCATGGAGGCGCAGTGATAGTTGACTTTTGTGGAATTTCTCCCAAAAAACTCCCCCCCTGCATTCGGAGCTTTACCACATGATCTTGGGGGTTTTCTTTACCCCTTCACCCAAAGGGTCTTTTCCCACGATGCTTTTTTGGCTGGACGGGCCCGGGGGGGAGAGTTGTGGTCGTCCCAAATTCTTCCCCTTTTAGGATTAAAGGCCCCGGGTTTTGGAAACCTTGATGCGCAGAAAACTTTTTTAACCTTGGGGCCAGATCTGTCCTCGCCACATTCTGTCCTGGCTCCTTGGCTTCATTAAACCCATTGCTCACATGCACGTGAGCTGTGGGGTCTTTAATAGACAGGTATATAGCCCCAATCGTTTAATTAAACACAGCTGGACCCAATGTGAAGTAGAACCATCTCAAGGGGGATCAGAAAAATGGACACCACGGGTTAAATATATTCCAGAAAAGGGGTCTAATATTATGACCATGGATATTTATTTTTTCTTTTTTTTAATAATTTGAAAAAATATCAATTTCTGTTTTTTTTCTTTCAAGATGGGGGGGGCAGAGTGTACATGAGCAAAAAAGATGAACTTTTTTGATCTTACCAAATGGCTGCAATGAAAGAAAGAGTAAAAAATTTAAAGGGGTCTGAATACTTTCCATACCCACTGTACAAGTTATACTGAATTTTTGTACACAAAACTTTATAAATCTTCTCAGCTCCTCCTGCTCAATAACATGATACTGGAAGATTGGACGACATTTTTATGGAGACAGTTTCCCTCTTAAAGCATCTCTGTTCACCAATACAAGGGGGTTCGCCTCTCTAGACTTCTCTCTACGAGCCAAGGAAGCTCAGATCCCTACCCAAGCCCATCCATGTATTATATGGTCAGCCATTCATCTGAATGACCGGTAATATTACACTTCCCTTGTAGTATCCAACCTCCGCTATTATAACCTCGGGTTCCAGGAGCCAAAGCTGCAATGATCAACTGATTACATCTGGAGAAGTGGTTGTTGATAAGAGATCAGGTCTTTGTGTTCGAATTCATTTCCTCATACATCTTTTTGATGGTCAAAAGTCAATTTTTTATCATCCCTATAAGGGAGAGAGGGCCCCAGCCAACAATTTGCGGGTAAGTCAGGGGTCACTGAAGCTGGGCCAGCAGCCAATCGGTGTGCAGCAGTTAAGTGGGGCACGGGAACTGGGGGGCTGCACCAAAAAATGGGCACTAAAGGAGTGTCTCACTACAAAGGATTTGCTGCTTTTTATGTTACAGCGATCTTGCAAAAACAACGTCCCTTCTATGTAATATGTGTCCATTTATGGCCCCAGTAATCTCCAAAAAATGGAGAATCTCGCAAGAGAACAAAGAGTGACTTTTGTGATCACTATATTTACTACTTTTTGCCATAGGCAACACTTACAAACTCTATCAGTTCTCTATCTCATTAAACACTAAACAGTAACTTTTATTATATCTAAACTCTTAACCTCTATACACACTATTTAAAAACCTGATCTCTATCTCCATCATTTTAACCATTTTGCTTCTGAAAGAGGAACTAACCCCCTTTCTATCAATCAAGTCTGGGTGGAACCCCCCCTATTAACAGGAGATCGCTTATATCCTTATACAGCAAAGTACCTAGCTTCAAAAGGGATCCCCAGCCAACTACTCTTGACGCAGTCGTCCTAATCATCAAGACACAGAACAATAAGGCCCCCCTTGTGACCCCGTCTGCAGTACACACAGGTACCCTTGTAGACCGCGGTGAGAGCTCACAATTTAACAAACTCATGCCTGACCTCTGCGCGTCGCATGTTACCACCCCCCCCCCCCCCCCCCCCGCCCTCCCGCCCACTACCCTGGCATTATCACGTCTTAGAGCCTGACATCACATTGTGGTCTGAGCTCACTTTCCTTTTATTATCATGTTAGGTAAGACCCCCATTCAGGTGCTCACCAATTAGCCCTCAGAGAATCCACATAAAGCCCACTCCCCCTTCCGCCATGCACACTCATAACATGTGTCTGCTGAAGCTGCCACCATGCTACACGATAGCCAACAACCTTCAGGTCAAATTCGCCATACTCCATAACGGTCACTTGTGCGCCCATCTTACCGTGTATTGCCCGTGCCAACTTCATCCTGCCCACACAAACACCTCAGCCTGACTGTTATGGGCTTCCATCTCACTTCTCTCAAATTATTCAACTGCGTTGGCCTCACCAAATTGACCTAACGGACATACTAGGCTATCACAACTTACACCGCACACTGCCATCTTTGTCAATCCCATAACCCTCCATCTCTTCAAATATCTAATATGCATATTTCATTGAGGTAAATATGAACTCCACTGTACAACTAGCCACTTGTCATAATTCATCTTCCCATAACAGCTCTTTCTCCAATGGGATGTAATATGTCATATTCATTCCAATAGATCAGCAGGCCCATTAAATACATGTTCCACTGCATTGTATAGTATGTCTTCAAGACAGAATTCCATACCACTACTTCTCTTTCACCATGTATTATTCATACTCATTTTTTAAGTAATACTGTACGGCTCTACATTGCTAGCTCTCTCCCTCCCTCCCCAGTCTGACCTCCCCAATGTTACCCATTGAAGCTTCTCACATCTCAACGATCACATCAGCAATTACCACTCTCACACCCACTCCATCCCCCACGGTAGCAATGTCAATGTAACTATTATACACTTACTACCCCAGTAAAACTCAATCATGCCACCTTGCATCCAGCTGCACTCCCGCCTCGCACTAGACCAGCCGCGCGCAAGCAGGAATAACAATCTCAACCATACATGAGTACATACATGAATAGTTCCCTTGCAAAGCAATACACATGCATCCCAAATTTTGTTAATAATGACAACTGCGTGGATTACGTGATGAATATCTGTCATCATTACAGAGTCCCAGGGACATGAGGAAAAAACAGTAGCGCAAAAGGGGAGAGGAGAAGGGAGGTGGTGAAGGGGCGCGACGGGAGTAGGAAGGGAGGTGGGGAAACAAGCACAACAACAACAAAAACCAAAACAAAACCCCCAAAAAAAACAACACATAAACTGAACTCTGCATGCTTCCATAGTCATGATATTCAAAACATGGAGTGCTACATGCCACTAGTGACCTGTGAACTTAATCACATATAGCTATCCGGTTTCGTCTTCTCAAAACAAACTTATTATCTACATCATAGTGGAACCACTCAGCCACGGATCAAATAAATTCCAAGTATCCATCATGAGAAACAGGCCTGTCATTAGGTGGTCCTTTATAAGTTGTTCAAAGTAGTTGATTCCCTGTACACATCACATCCATCTTGCCTCTTCCTGCAACAAACCTACATCCAAATCTCCCTTTCTTCTTCCACCTAGCTTTTACTCACACATGTCTGCCCGCAAAAACATCTTTCTCAGAGAGAGTCGACTATATTTCGCCGAATTTATGTACTTCCCAAAAATGTGTCCTTGCTAGTGGAAGTCTGATACCCTCTATTTTCTAATAGTACACATCCTATTTTGGAGATCCACGACAATAAAACTCCTGTATGGTTTTTTCCCACATAGACATCTTGGGGCAGGTACCACATAGTCCCCCCTCAAACCACCCCTCTGGTTTATACAATTGCATGAATTGTCTTATCTCAAATCTTCTCTTATCAATGGGATTAACCATCTCTCTCTCTCATCATTCTAATTCTTTCCATATGACAATCTAGGACAGACATGAACAGATATTGCCGAAAGGGATATTGAGCCTACCACGTAGACCTGCAACCATGTTTTTTTTCCCATCTCCCTCAAAATGAGAACAATGTAAACAAATCTAGCATCCCCAACACCACAGAATTCTTAATTTCTTTCAACTTGTCTCTCTATAAGACGTGACACTAGGGAATCTCTAGACATCACCCTCACGACATGAACTCACTCTGGTGACTCTGCTTCAAATGTTCCAATGTCTATACTCAGTAATAGTCTCTCATTTTCCTTAGCTTCTATCACCACAGGGTACCTCTACCACGAATGAAATAGTTTTTCTTCTCTTTTACTGATTAATGAAATGTCCTCTGTCACTTGTCAAGCCCTATTAAACGCCTTCCTCATAACAATTAATTTTACAGAGATACACCGCCTTCTGCCTGAAAACGTGCATTACACTTATCACATTCTTCATTGAACAAGTCCTCTAATGTAGAACAATTTCTACGAGCCCTAAGAAATTGGCCAATGGTGAATCCCCTTTTTCTGTGATGTGATGCCAACTATAGAAATGTAACACACTATGTGTAGCCGTTACTTTTCCGAAATTCTCTTGTACGAATCTTCTTATTTTCAATCCAACATCAATTTCACGCTTCCCAAAACATTAATTTTCTCCCGATGAATTACACAATGTTAATTTCATCCCATATTTGCCCAGTTTCACCTGGCTTATTCAAAGCCGTCCTTTCGGAGACGGATTTCGCCCGCCAAGTATTACGGCTTGCAATAAGTGGTTGGTGGCGCACGCACCCCAGGCCCCATAGATTATCACACAATTCACCACGATCTCGAATCTCCCAACCGTTGCTCATGGACCCCTGTCACTTTCTCCGCCAAGCGGGGTTGATCAGATAACGAGAATCCAGATCTCTATGGAAACCGTGCCCACACCTCCGCTGATGTGACCGGCCCCTACCATTGTACCACCTCATTCCTAGATATCCCCTCATGTATCGCTGCATCAGCACCACATAGGTGCTACATAGGCTTACCAGACTTGTTCACTCCATTTCCTGCCAGCACTGTGTTGCTATAGCTACAGACCTGGTGTCCTCAGCGCAGCTCGTCCGCTGCAGGCCGAATACAGATACGCCAGAGTCCCGCCAGTACAAACAGGACCCCCTGAGTTCAAAAATAAACCGAGAAAAATAGGACTGAGTGTAACGATGAAACGATGTAGATCAGATCAACCCCTTAACGTAGGGAGACCAGTGGAAGCTGGGACCTGGTCAGCTAAATGCGGTGTGCCTCAGAGGTGAGCTGGTGCTATCGATGGGACACTCATACTCACGTGATGAACGCCGGACAGGGTCTAGTTAGTTCTTTTAAGGTTTAGTTACAGCGTTCCTCAGATTTGTAAACTGGAGGACCGTTCTAGCGATCTGTCTTACTCAGTAAGAATCAGATGACTTCCACCCACCAGCCAGCAGTGGCATAGGTCAGGCCGGGGCCGTGGTATCAGCCCTAGTCACAGATTTACATGAAAGAAAAAGAGGAAGAGAGAAGTACAGGAGAGTGAAAGGAGGGGATTGTGCAAATCCTGTAATAGGTACATAGTGGGCAGAGAGTGTTGGCTATCCTGAAGAGTAATACCGAAGAGATCAGGCCAGAACGCTTTGTCCTGTACAGTCATGCCAAGGCAATCGTTAAGTGCTGGCTCAGTGACCGAAGAAACTGGAGGGAGTCTGAAGAAAGAGAGGAACGTAGAGGGAAATTGCCCAGGGAGCAATTTAAGAGAGAAAGTTTAGCACTGCACAGTATGATGAATGTGATATCCTGTGACATGTGTAACGTTCATAAGATAAGTGCCGTGAGTAAAGCCTGAAGATCCCTGGAACCAATGTTGTTTGCTGTTGCTTCAAGCGTTGTTACACCACACCTTACGACACCACCCGGTACAGCTGTCATCAACGAGTCAGGGAATGTTCACACAGCGTATTTGCAGACCGTATTTCAGGGCATAATTGTGCTGCAATACACCCAAATTATGGACCGCAAATACGATAATTCATAGCTCTCATTGAGAGCTATAGTTACCTGCCTTTTTCCCCAATGCGTATTACGTGCCGGGAGAAAGAAGTGACATGTCACTTCTTCACTGTGCTTACGCGCCGGGTAAATAAGAGCCGACAGTGGCCAGAGCATACTTCTAAAATATCCAGCGTACTGTACGTGCCGCTATATGCCTGGTGATCATACCCTTACACTCCCTTTATTCTTCAACTTAAAGGGGTTGTCTCACTACATTGATTCATCTTACCTCAGTCCTGTTTTCTTGGTTTCATTTTGAATTCAGGGGCGTGTTTACTGGATTCTACTGGGCTGGCAGTGGAGAGACCAGGGTCTGAGCCCTAGCAGCCAGTGCTGGCAGCCTAAACAGGATAGATCAAACAGGTCTGTAGCTATAGCAACCAGTGCTGGCAGCCTATCATGAGAGATTGAACAGGTCTATAGTTATAGCGACCTGAGGAGCTGATGCAGCACATACAAGAGGGGATATCTCAGGTAGGACACTGTTAATGGACACATATTGCAAAGTGACTTGTTTTTGCAAGATTTTTAACATGAAAAGCAAACCTTGTAGTGAGACAACTTCTTTAACACTCTGTTCCACATTCTCTACATAAACAAAGCTATACAATAAAATTCTGTCTTCCAGCAGCCATCACTAGGGGGAGCCTCAGAGTATACGGCATACAAAGTACATTAAGTTTAATAATATAAACAATATGCAGGAAGCACCTAAGCTCCCCCTGGTGGTGATCACAGGCAGTCAGAATATAATCATATAACACAGAATGAGAACTCTAAAGACAACATAGTATTATCTGTGTAGTTTTATCTGTGTAGTTTTGCTCTTCAATGTTCTTCCCATTTCAGATCATCTTGCTGATGTCCTAGAGTGTAAGGTGGAGTGCGAGTCTAACCTGACCCCAAACGTTGGGGGCTACTTTGTTCAAAAGTTTGTGGCGACTATGTATCACTACCTGCAATTTGCATATTATAAACGTAAGTAAACCGCTTAATTTAATATAAAAATTATATTGGTTATAGACCATATACACATTATTATGACCACCAGCTAATATCCAGAGTAATCAACATGTGCAACAGCTGGAAGAGCTGGGAGTGACTAATAAGGTCCTAGTCGCCCCCCTGGGTCATTTTGGCGGTGGGGTACTCCCCTGAAATTGTGTCGGCCCCCCCCTGGGGCCAAAACCCTTTGGAGTGCATTCCCCCCTTCACATTAAATGGCGCGTGGTGCCCTCTACATTTTTCTATATCATTTAAATTCCCAATGCCCCCTTTTTGCCCCACTCACTAAAACCCCTTTCACCACACAGCACAAACATTTCACAAGCTTTAAAAATACTCCCCACCCAGGGCCCAAAAACCCAAAAACTATTCCTTTTTCCCAACTCTTTTTATTTTTCCCAGCAAAAGGGATATGTGTGAAAGACAGCCTTTACACATTTTATCACCCCCCAAATCAAGGCTCACCATCCCGTGAATTTTTTTTTTTAAGCTAACGGGGTGCGAGGGTTTAAAGTAGGAAGTGGTCATAATAATGTGATTCAACTGTTTACAATAAAATCGAAACAAAATTTAAATTTTGGGAACTTGAAAAAAACTTTTTTTTTAAAAATTTCCCAAATATGGAACTTTTTGTTTCATTTAACGATGAAAAAGAACGCGGTTAAATTGTGTTTCCACAATTTTGCTCTTTGACCCCAGGGGATACGTGATGCAACAAAAACCCGGGGCCTACTACAAGTTTTACAAGGAGAAGTGGGACCTCGAGGACACAGATTTCAACCCAAGAGGGGGTTTAAAGGGTTTTAAACCCCAGCGGGATTTTTTTCCCCTTTTTGACCCAGATCTTAACTAGCATTTGCTTTTTTTTTTTATGCAGTACCTGTCCCACAAGGGTTATTGTGGGCCTAGAAATGATTGAAATTATGGGGTGGGCATAAATCAAAAGGAAAAAAATGAAAAAAACATATAAAAAAAAATCAAACTTAAGCATCAAATTTTGCATATCATTAGGTTAGAAAGTTTTTTGGGGGCTGCCTTCTAGAGGTTTAGGAACCCTATGCTGAAAGACAGAACTGCTAACCACTCAGCTGCATTGTAGCTATTCACAGCTCCTTCCCTTTTAAAAAAGAACTACCTTTGTTTAAACTGGGGGGGAAAGGGCTTGGTGTTGTCAAGCCTGAAAGGGTCCCATGTTTTTGCATTTCACAAAAAATCTTTCCATGTTTCCCCTTTAAAACACACGAAAGAAAAACCCAGGAAAAACCCAGGATGAAATGCCTTTGGGGGTAAAATCATTTTAAGCATACATGAATACTTTCATAAATTAAGACTCTCCTGCAAATGCCACCGACAGCCTCTATTAGCGGCAGCTTGTTGCATATGTATTTATATTGCTCCCATTGTGTTTAACAAGAGCAATGCCCAAAAAAATTGAAAAATGTGGGTTTAAAACAAAATTTTTCTCATTTATTTCTACAGCTGTGTTGTACTCGGGGTTTTGGGGGACCTCCAAAGTATGAAAAGCAATTTTTTAAACCCCAATTTTTATCTCACCAAAAACCTTTTTCTTAACTTTTTTTTTTAAACCCCTTTTGTTAGGGGTTAGGGTTTTTAACAGTTTTTCAATGGTTAATTTACTTTCTGGGGGGCCCCTGTGTGCGGGTTTGGGGCCCCCAAGCACTGCCCCACGTTCTTTCCAATGTCATTTCCCTGGGGCCTGTCATATAGTTTACCCCCCCTTGCTGAGGAAAATACAAGCTAAGGGTTCGACCTGCGGGGGTTTTTTTTTCCAGCCTGCCCCATTCTGTAAAAATGCTGCGGTTTCAGATTTATTTTAATGCTCAAATCTGTTGAATCCCACCCCTGTTCCCCCAGAGAGGAGTCAAGATTATTCATGAGCAGGCATTAGCCCCGCCCACCCACAACAAGCCCTGCCCCCCCAAATGATGATTCGGGCCCCAATTTACTGTAATAGGTAGAAAATTGGGAAAATAACCACATTTTGGGGGGGGCTAGTTGTAATTTGGGGGGGAAAAACCCCCTGCTAAAATGAAAAAAATTTTGGGGGACTTCTTCGGGCCCAAAAACCGGCTGAAAATTTGCCCATTTTTGAGCAAAAAAATCCCCTTTTAAAACTAAAAAGCAGTTTAAACAGAATAAGGGAACAGCGCGGGGAAACAGCAGGTCTGACATTTAACCTTTGTGCTCCCCTCAGCAAGGGGGCCCAAAACTATGTGACAGGTTCCCTTTAAAATAGAAAATGAAAAGTCACACTGGACCCTCGTTGAACCGCCGATCCTGGAGAATCAAAGGGGAAAAGGGGGGGGGGGGTATTTTGACAAAATTCATCACTTGGATTTTGGTCAAATTTGACCTAAATCTGAAGCGGGGAAAACCCAATTTGTTTGCAATATTTAAATAGATCTACACCCTTTTGGTTAATTTCTATGCAATTTTGCTGGCAAATTTGGGTATGGGAGGGTACTTTGGGGAAACAAAGAATTTTTATTGGGGGGGGGGGGGACCATGCTAAAATTGTGAAAGGGGGCTCTCTGGCTATTAATGGAGGCACTTTTGTTATCATTATGGGAGCTTGCTTTATTCTAAAAAAGTTTCATTAAAGCCAGTTTTTGGGAAATTTTATTTTTGTATAAAGCCCCTCGGGCCCTTTCTTTATGTGGGCAATGACTTTTTATACAGGAAGCTCTGAGATATCATAACCAGACAACACGGCACAAGGAGTTGTTACAGTTCTCCCAAGATTTCCTTTCCCCCGGGGATGGGTGATGGGTTTTTGAATGATTCATCTTTATAAGTGCGTTACGGGGGAAAGTTCATTAAAGGGGGTTTTCCCCACTACATTTTTATTCATCTTACCCCATTCCCCGTTTTCTTTTTTCACTTTTAATTTTTGGGGGGGGTGTTTACTGGCTTCCACTAGGTTTCAGTAGGGGCCAGGTCTTTTACTATTAGCAACCAGTGTGGCAGCCTATCAGGAGAGGCAAACAGGTTTTGTAGCTATAGCAAAACCGTGCCCCGGGAGGGCCCATTAGGAAAGATCAAAAAAAGGTTTTTGTACTTAGTGACCTGAGGAGCGATGCAGGGCCCCTACAAAGGGGATAATCTCAGGAAAAGAAAAGGGCTGTTTAAAGGGAAAAATATTGCAAAGTGAAATTTTTTTTTGGGAAGATCTTTTTAAAAAAAAAAAGTAATCCTTGTAGTGGAAAAACCCCTTTTTAAACAAAAGAGGGTTTTTGAAGCAAAATAATTAAAAAGGGTTTTGCATTATGAAGACTGGGGGCGGAGCAAAGCCCCAGGACAGGGGGAATAACACCTGCATAACAAACCAATTTTTGTTTTCCTTTTGATAGTTTTTGCAGGGGAGGGGGGCCCCCATCAAGAGAGCCCCTTATCCAAAACAAAGCCAGCTCCGTGAACCAGGGGTTTGACTTTTCTGAATCTAGGGGATCAGCTGTTGTTCCTCATCTGAACACTCATGGTGTCAGTCCACTGTGGCCATTCAAATGACCCATAAAAAGCCGTGGGAATTTTTAAATGGGTGATTTTAAATCCCCCCAAAAAAAAAAGGCTACTCCATTGTTGGGGGCATCGACGAGGGGGCCACCCCCTTTGACATGTACAGTATAAACATAGCAGGACATAGGGCTGAAAGGAATTGTCTTTATGAAACAAGTTATTTGCCTGTAATGACCAATTGACCAATCTGATCACTGTAACAATTTCATTGGTGAATCTAAAAAGAAAATTGATCCTGAATAGATCTGACTGTTCAGCCTCATCTTATACCCTCTGTGCCATATAATTGTCACAAATCATGCCCTGGCCGGTACCTGCTGGGTGCATAACATTTCTGTGTGATCCGCCATTCGCATTTCTGTCAAAGCCTGGAGTGCTTAACATTTCTGTCCATTCCCCATTTATGCCGGAACCTTAACATTTTGGCTTGACCCCCCATAAAACAGAACCCTTGCAAAAATGGCGCATTTAGGTTTTTTCACATTGCACCCCACTTTTTTGGAGGTTTCCCAGTATATTACGTGGTATGGTCAATGGCACCATTAAAAAGTACAGTTTGTTCTGCCAAAAATCAAGCCCCCCTATGTCTATATAGATGGGAAAAAAAAGTTATGGCTCTTGGAAGGCGGGGAGGAAAAAGCAAACACAATGGGGAGGAAAAACATGCCCCGTCCTTAAGGGGTTCAACGTTTTCCAAATGGAGAGCTTTGGTGCCTGAACACATAAGATAACAGTTGGTGGGACTAGGTGATTTTATGGGTATAGGAACCCACCAGATAATGGCCGTGGAAAGGAATAATTGGGCAGTTGAATTTCACCCGAATCTTTCGTTCTCAAGGGAAATAAGGCACCAAAAGGGGCATCTGACAGCAGCCGATTACCTTCTCCCTATTGAGCACCCATCCATGCTTGGCCAGACCTAACATTCATGTATAATGGGGAGAAGAGGAAGAATAGTTGTGGAGATATATGGCCACCAGTACTTTAGAAAGGCTTTACGTAGCTGCCCGAGAACTTCAAGCCTTATTATTCTATTTATACATAAAATCTTCCCATGATGCTCCTCACCGATAGGCGGAGGTTGAATCTATGGAAATACAAAACAATATACATACAGAAGGACATTGAACTTATGACGGCACTTCTACGAAGCGTAATATTCTGCGGGGAAAGAGTTTCCTTATCTTGGAATACCGGGTTTGCCTTTATGAACAAGACTTGATCCTTTCTTATTGTCGTTGGATTCATCTGTAGATATGGTAACTGGTATTTATTGGGATGCGTCATGGACCGAGCCTCATCCTCCAGCATCGGAGCTCTTCGGCACCAGAACTTTAGGCAACTGGGTCCCACACTTACCATTTTATTACCCTGTAATTTAAGTCCACATCAATATCCATACAAGAACCAGTGAAAACCATGATTCAGATGGTCTCTCTGAAGAAAATACTTGGGGGTCGAAGTCCCAAAATTTTAAAGGTGTTTGAACCAGGGCAAATTAAAAAATTATTCCGCCTCTTGCAATTGTTTTAAGAAGGGTGTCCCCATGAAAAGGGAAACCCTTCCCAAAACTTTTACTAGTAACCCCAAATTCCCCCCTGAGCAATCAAAGGTCAATTCCTGGCTGATCCTGCCACCCATGTTTGGGCTCAAAGATCAAGATGGGATGTATCGAAACCCCCATAGGCAAGGCAAATGCAATGGTGGGTTAGGTTTTCCTTTTGTTTGGTCAGGGGTTTTGGGTTTAACTATTTTAAATTTTGGGGCCCGGCGGCTGCATAGGACCACCCTTTTTGGGGGCCCAAATTTTCCCCTATTTTTTTGGGAAGGAAGAAAGAAAGGGGACATAATAGGTAGTTTTGCTTAAACCCTGCCCCTTTTTTGGTTTTTAAACATTGGTATGACTAAAATTTTGGTAAAATTTATTCGGGTTCGGGACCTTCTGAACCCAAATTGTTTCTGTAACCCTAACCAAAAACCTTTTCCCTAAATTTTTTGGGGGGGTTTTAAAAGGGTATTTCTAGGGGTTTTTAAAAGGGGTTTAACTTACTTCTTGGCAGCGCTCGGGTCCCCAAAATGGGGGAGTCATTTTCAAGCCCAAACACATTTAACGGGAAAGGGTGAGGGTTTTTGGGCCAGAAAAGAAGTTTTTGGAAAAAGTAAAAATTCCTTTTTAAACCCCTTTAAAAACCCCTTTAAACCCCAATTTAGGGCCCCTTTCCCCTAAATATACCTCAATGCGCCTAAAAAGGCCCCATTTTTTGGCCCGGGGAAAAGGTGCTTTGAACAAAAAAGGCCTTTTCCACAACTCATGGCCCCATGCTTTATCTTTGGGTTTGTTATGTAATGGGGGGGGCCCTTTATCGAAATAACATATGTAATTTTCCTCAAAAAAGCGCATTGCGAAAACGGGGGCGCCCAGTGGCACCAAAATTTAGGCGCTTTGGGCAAAGTGTCATGCCCGGTTTTTATGCGCCTATTTTTTGGTGTACGACATTTTAATTTTACAACAAGAATCTGGTTCAAAAGTTTTTTTTGGGGGCGAAAAAAATAACCAAAAAAATGGCTTTTGGCGTTTTGGGGACATGTCGCTCTTATTTTTAAAAAGGTTTAATGGGGTCAGGTGATATCTAGGGATAGGGTTAGAGAAAAAAAATGGCGCTTGGGACATCCTGCATTTTTTCACAAGTTCAGTTAAATTGAACGGAGACAGGTTCAAACCCAACACTTTTTAAATTTTTGCCCCTTTTAAATTAAATTGGGGTTTATTCCCCCAAAAAAAGGTCGGCCCTGTGCAAAAACCCTTCCCCTTCCCTATCCCGGGTTTAGCCCCTTAAATCTTTCCGGGGGGGGGTTTTAAAAAAACCCTAAGGGATTTCATGAGATACTTGCAGTTCCACTCTACCTGCGCCCATACTTTTCAAGGGGGTTCCTTTAAATTTTGGGGACAAGCATATGCATTACAGCAGGATAAACCAGAGATCAACCCTTGATCACCCAGAGTGTGTATCACTAGGCATAGTTTGGCACAGGGTTCTGCATGGGGCTGCCCTTTTCTGGGAGATCACCCTATTTCTCAAGAACTTTTTTGGTCATTTCTGACAAAATTTGAACTGGGCTTTGGTTCACATCTGACATTGATTCAAATCCGAAGCACAACACTAACGGGGAATTTTACCTGAAATTTTACCTACAATTCACACAAGTATTTTCTACGAAGAGACCATATTCTTGGGCCCCTATACTCATCTTCCCCAGCTCCCCAGTTCTAGTGCAGCACCTCCCTAGTCTTCTGTTGGTAGGTATGTATATAAGTCCCCTCCTTAGTTAGGTAGGTAGGTATATAAGCGCCCCCCCCCCAAAAGGGAGGTTTTGGGGATAGAAGCACCCCCATAGTTTGTTAGGTATACAAGTCCCCTCCATAGTTAAGTAGGTATACAACGCCCCTCCTTAGGTAGGTAAATAAGTTCCCTCCATAGTTAGGCAGGTATATAGGTCCCCTCCATATCAATTTGGGATGTTAAAAATCCCCTTTAATTTGGTTTAAATAGGTTTTTAAAAACACCATGAAAAAATAATAACAATATTAATACTCACCTTTGCTCGTTCCCCTGCTGAGCGCCTCACTCTTCTGAATGTCCTGCTTACCCCGCCCACATACAGTGATTGACAGCTCTCCCTGTATCAGTGTGTGTACAGAGTTAACTGTCAATCACTTTATGTGGGCGGGGTAAGCAAGACCTGCCCTTTCTCTTTTAGGATTTTCTTTGCTTTTTACTCTGAAAAAAACCAAATTTAATCCTATAACCCCTCCGTAGAAACTTTAGCTTTTTCTCCCCCTACCATATAACCCCTTTTATATCACAGAGCTCGCCTTTCCCCCTCTATCATATAACCCTTATATCACGGAGCTCAGCTCCTTCCTCTATCATATAACCCCATATTTTCACAGAGCTCAGCTTTCCCCTCTATCATATAAAACCCTTTTTTTATCCAGACTTCCCCCTTTCTATCGCTTTCAGAAGGGTTTAAAAAAACTTTTATAGTTTCGCTTTAAAAACTGCCCCTTTTTCTGCCGAGGGCAAAATTTCTATATATAACCACCAAACTTTTTCAGAATCCAGAAAAGCCCACCCTTTAAATTCTGCCACCTAGTCCCTACATACCACTGTATACAACTATGTCATGCTGGGTAATTTTAGTTTGGCACCTGGGGTCACCATCTTTAGGAAATGGGTCATGGACAACTGCGCTGTTGGCCAATCCCAATTTTTGAAACTGACCCTTTTGCTGCATTATTGAGCCTCTCTATATTTCATTTCAGATCGAAATTGGAACAGTGCAAGACATAGAACCTCCCCCATCGGATGCAGAATTTGAAGGGGAAGGTGATTATGAAGAAGGGATTTATGCCGAGTGGTGGACACAGCCCAAATCTAAAGGGGACCTGGCAGACAAACCAGAGGGAATGTAGATGGAGACCAACAGAGGATCAAGAGAAAAGTTGTATGAGGTTAGAAAACATGACTATTCTCTTCCAAAAACAGCGCCACCTTTGCCCATAGGCTGTGTCTGGTATTGCAGTACAGCCCTATAAACTTGAAGGTGGCTGAGCTGCAATACCATACAAAGCCTATGGAGAAGAGTGGCGCTGTTTCTAAAAGAGAGCCGCCATGTCTTTCTTCTCTGATACACAGTTTATTGACGGACCACACCCTACAATTTGGGACTGCAGCCAGGTGTAGGAAGATTCCTTACCTGTCATTGCTGTATGAGTCAGCCTCATTTGCAGACAACATCATATTTATCGTACCCGGGACCTGGAGGCTCATGCCAGCATTTTTGAGTAATGCGAGATATGGACACACCCGATGGTATTGTGTGAAAATAAAATGTCTTCAGTTGTTAAAATGAGAATAATAACTTAATGGACGTGGAAAAATAACATAAACCACCTGGAATGTGACAGCTTATAGTCGTCCTTGTAGCCGGTTGGTTGGGTTCATATGGACGCCAGCATCGCCCTGGTGTCAGGAGTTACAGGGGTCCTGCTGTTTATGTACCTAAAGCTTAATCATTGTATTATGGTCCAAATCTTTCTAATATACCTTCCTCACCAGTTTCAGGATCTCTGCTTGCTGTATGTGAATGAAAAAATTCCTGTTTTACATTCAGAGGCCAAAAAACTGCACACATCTAAGGCTCTGTTCACATCTGCATTGGAAATTGTGCAGGTTCCATCCCATATAGCTTTGCTTATTTTCCTGGTAAAATGTTAGACCCCATGATGGAAACGGATAGAGTAGAGGGCAAAAAGGCAATCTCAAAACTCTACACACCTATCAGGTGCTCTCCCCAAGGACAGATATTCCCCTTTCTCAGCCACTCATTGCCTCCCACCCAGCCAGCCAGTATCGCTCTGCTCAGCACTGTTGAGGGGCAAAACCCTGAAAAGGCTGAATGTAGATGAGTGATAGTGGCTTGCCTAATATCCATTTTGCTTTTCAAAGATTCAGAAGCAAATTGAGGATTTGTTACATCCAATAGAGGGCGCATGAGCTTCCCAGCTCCTTTCCCATAATGCCTTGTGATATGCAGATGCTGAGTAGAGGGCAAAAAGGCAATCTCAAAACTCTACACACCTATCACATGCTCTCCCCAAGGACAGATATTCCCCTTTCTCAGCCACTCATTGCCTCCCACCCAGCCAGCCAGTATCACTCTGCTCTACACGGATGAGGGGCAAAACCCCAAAACAGCTGCATGTAGATGGGTCATACTGGCTTGGCTAATATCCCTTTTGCTTCTCAAAGATTCAGTGAATCCGAAGCAAATTGAGGATTTGTTACATCCAATAGAGGGCGCATGAGCTTCCCAGCTCCTTTCCCATAATGCCCTGTAATAGGCAGATGCTGAGTACAGGGCAAAAAGGCAATCTCAAAACTCTACACACCTATCAGTTGCTCTCCCCAAGGACAGATATTCCCCTTTCAGAGCCTATTACAAGTCAATGGGACTGTTGGACGCGTTGTCATTCTCTATTCCATCACAGGAACAGAAAACTGGAGAGGAGAATGAAGATGTGAATAGAGCCTAAGGCTCTGTCTACACAGCACAGGTTTTTGGTTGGATTTTCAGCAGTTTCAGTATTTAGAATCTGGTAAAAATCCAACTGCAACCTGTAGTCTACACAGCACAGATTTTTTCCAATGGGTTTTTAAATCAGCCGGATTTTGGCAGATTTTAAATCTCTATCTTCCGCCCGAATCGCCGTCGAATCCCACACATTCAATGTAGTGGCCGATGACGAATCTGAAAACCGACTGCAGTTTTTAGCACAAACCCGCAGCAAAAACTGCGATCCAGCGATGTTAAAATTCCTGCGGCTTTTGGACGCCATTTTAACATACAGACATGGCCGGAGGCTGAGGAATCTTCCTATACCTGGCTGAATGCACACCGGATGGATTTTGTTGCTGATTTGTTCCATTTTCTCACCGATTTTTCTACTTCAATGGGAAAAGGCAAAATCTGACTTTAAACCGTTTCTGAGGATTTTGCCTTCTCCCATTACAGTTAATGTAGACAAATCTGCAGTACAATTTGCAGCAAATCTCTCACACGTGTATTCACCCTAAGGCTATGTTCACACGGCTTAAAACTGGACGTATTTCAGTCCGTAATTACGCGCCGGAGTGCGCAAATTACGGCTGGAATCCATCCCATTCATTACGGTAATCCACAGCTCTCATAGAGAACTATGGATTACGTCTCCTCTCCCCGCTCGCACAATACGCCGAGGGGGGAGATAAGTGACGTGAATTACCAGCGGCGTATACGCCCCCGCCCCGCCCCTGGCCACACAGCGTAATTGCGGGGCGTAATTACGCCCTGCAAATAAACTGTGTGAACCTAGCCTTAGGGTAGGTTCACACGATCAAATTTCGGCGCGCATTTCACGTCGTATTTGCGCTCTGATACGAGCGAGATGTGCCAAAATTACGGTAATCCACAGTTTTCATAGAGAACTATGGATTACGCCTCCTCTCCCCATTCTCACAAAATGATCGTATTGTACGCGCGGGGAGATAATTGACATGTCAATTACTTGCGGTGAATATGCGCCGTGAGTAAGGACAGTCTATGGGGCCGGCGGGCTGCTGGACCCACGCGTCGCGGGAGTACGCGCCGATCAGCGCGACTCCCAAACACCCGGCGTAATTGTGCGGTGTACTGTACGCCCAGCAATTGCGCCGTGTAAACATAGCCTAAGGATGTGTTCACATGCCGGATTTTAACGAGGATTTTAATGAGGATTCTGCATTGATTTCCTTGTACAAACCTATGGTCATTCATTTGAATTTGAACTCCATGGAGCGGAATAAAAAGAATGGACATGTTTATTCTTTGAGTGGAACCTTATGGGACCCTGCTCGGGGGAGAAGCTGGACTCGGGTTAGGCCTATTCCCACGTCAAAAAAATAGGTGAAAAAAGCCTCTGTAGGTGAAAATCCTCAGAAGAAAACCAAGGTATCGATTTCTGCTGAAGAAACCGCATTAAACTTTTCCGTCCGACGTATGAACATACCCCAATATTGTTCCCAGCTCTGAGTTTGCTGCAATTGAATCGAGTTGAAGGGCAGGCTCACCCAACGGATTTGCAGTGCTGAAAATATCAGCGCTGAGTCAGCGTGGACTCCACCTCTAAAATCCGCGGCAGTAAGTAGACGTGTATTTGACGCTGATTTCAGAGGCAGATTTTCAGCCTCCTCATACTCTGTGAGGATTCAGTGCGGAACCCGCCTCAAGAATTGACATAAGTTCTTTTTTTTTTTTTTTTTAACAAATTTTTATTGTTGAGGGTAGTTGTACATAGTCAAACAAAGTAATATAACACTACATAGAGCATATCTGAATAAGGTTCAACAGAGTTGTTACAGAAGGTAATGTACAAGCTTGCATAAAGCTTAGCCTCAGAATCAGAAGATATAAAAATATTAATTCAGAAGAACCCATCCCTCAAATTTTCCTTAACGCCTCCCTACCTCCCTAAGTCCCCCTCCCAACCCCCAAAACCAACACGGTGAACCAACAATCCCTAGAGCATTGACTTTAGTTCTGACACCAGATGCTACAATGTCTACCGTACACACAGAAGAAGAGATCCTACTAGTCTATATCTCTATAGCACACCCTCAGAAGCAGCATGGAGAACATTATAGAGCAGTACTGAGCACTATAAACTATGAATTAAGCTTCTAGGTCAGGGGTGTCAATCTCATTTTCACCGTGGCCTACAACAGCATTGTGGTTGCCCTCGAAGGGCCATTGGAAGCTGGGTAGGTGCCTTCGTAGGACTGCCAGAGCAACACTTACTAGAGCTTTCAGTAGCATCTCTGTGTATCTGTCTCTGCAGCTCTCCCTCCCTTCTCCATAGACTTCTATAAGCTGCAAGCAACCACGGACATATGTATAGCTGTGTTGCTAAGTACTAAATACAACCCATCTTCTGCCACAGATATTGCCACAAATACTGCCCCCCAGAAGCCATATTTTGGACCCCAAGAACCCTCACCCGGACAACAACACACAAAAAAACACACAGAACCATGTAAAAAGGAGTCGCACAGCCTCCCAAAGTTTAGCATTTTTCTAGCTTATTTTTCATTACCCATTCTCTGTGCATCACATGACCTTTAGGCCAGGGGCGTTGCTAGGGTCCTTAAAAAATCCGGGGCTCGGGCCCTTTGTGTTTTTTCTGGGTAGGGCTGGGTTCACACGACATTTTTCGCGCCTCATTGTAAACTGCGGATGTTTTTTTACAGAGAAAAACCTTCTGTTCCTGTCACTAATTTTCTGCACATCCCACACAGATCCCGTCCATCTCCTCAGCAGTCACTGTACAGTAAAAATCACCAATGACAAATTTACTTTTTCAGAACTTCTCACCTTCATATGACAATACCCCTAAACAGTCACCAAAACATCCACCTACACATGGAGCAAATCTACCAGACAAGTGATTGTTACTAAAACCCTCCTACAAAACCAAGACCCAAAACTATTACTACTTAAGGCTCAAATAATCCTGCCAGACCCTGACCGAACGCAACCCCCATATGTGACTATCCACTGCACACAGGCCCTAGAGACATATATTACCGCCATATAGTGACCATATAGTGGTAGTTACTAGTTGTATGTAGACGCTCTGCAGACATATAAGTGATTGCACTGCAGTTACATTTAGTGACTCACCGGAGACGTCTTTTCTGATCAGCGTCGTTCACTTTCCCTTTTCTTCTCCATCCGGTTCACACCTTCATGCTGATTGCTCCCGGCCAAGACTCGTCCCTGAGGATTTGGACACAAATATCTTAGAATCCTCACATTTCCAGCAACTCCTTAATTATAGGTATAGCAGTCCCCTCAGTTAGGTATATAGGGGCACTGAAGCAGTATATGGGGCCACAGGCAGATATATAGGGGCCACAGGCAGTATATGGGGGCCACAGGCAGGTATATAGGGGCCACAGGCAGTATATGGGGCCACGGGCAGGTATATAGGGGCACTGAGGCAGTATATGGGGCCACAGGCAGTATATGGGGGCACTGAGGCAGTATATAGGGGCCACAAGAAGGTATATAGGGGCACTGAGGCAGAATATAGGGTCACTGAGGCAGTATATGGGGTCACTGAGGCGGTATATGGGGGGCCACAGGCAGGTATATAGGGACACAGGCAGTATATGGGGGCCACAGGCAGGTATATAGGGGCACAGGCAGTATATGGGGGCACAGGCAGGTATATAGGGGCACAGGCAGTATATGGGGGCACTGAGGCAGGTATATAGGTGCACAGGCAGCATATGGTGGCCACAGGCAGGCATATGGTGGCCACAGGCATGCGTATGGGGGCCACAGGCTGGCGTATGGGGGCCACAGGCTGGCGTATGGGGGCCACAGGCAGGCTTATGGGGGCCACAGGCAGGGATATGGGGGCCACAGGCAGAATATGTGGGCCACAGGCAGGGATATGGGGGCCACAGGCAGAATATGGGGCCACAGGCAGGCATTATAGGGGCACAGGCAGCATATGGGGGCCACAGAGAGGGATATGGGGGCCACAGGCAGCATATGGGGGCCACAGGCAGGGATATGGGGGCCACAGGCAGGGATATGGGGGCCATGGGCAGTATATGGGGGCCACAGGCAGGGATATGGGGGCCACAGGCAGCATATGGGGGCCACAGGCAGGCATAATAGGGGCACAGGCAGGGATATGGCGGCCACAGGCAGTATATGGGGGCCACAGGCAGGGATATGGGGGTCACAGGCAGGGATATGGGGGCCACAGGCAGGGATATGGGGGTCACAGGCAGGGATATGGGGGTCACAGGCAGGGATATGGGGGCCACAGGCAGGCATTATAGGGGCACAGGCAGGGATATGGGGTCCACAGGCAGTATATGGGGGCCACAGGCAGGGATAGGGGGGCCACAGGCAGGGATATGGGGGCCACAGGCAGGGATATGGGGGCCACAGGCAGGCATTATAGGGGCACAGGCAGTATATAGGGGCACTGAGGCAGGTAAACGCGTTAAAAATAACAACATTCATACTCACCTTAACTCCCCCGGCGAGCGCGCTCCTCCGGCAGCTCCTCGGGCGCACGGCCTATGACGCGCTGTGCGCCCGAGGAAAGGCAGCGTCGCGATGACATCACATCATCGCGACGCTGCCGGCTGAGGCGCACGGGGCCGCGGCGGGTCCTCAGCGCTGTGAGGACCCGGCGGCCCCGCTGTGTCGGACCTGCGGGTCCGACACTGTCTGCGGGGCAGGGAGCGCTCGCTCTCTGCTCCGCAGAAGCCCTCAGCTGAGTGTGCGTCCAGCGGACGCACATGCAGCTGAAGGGCCAGTCGGTGCTCCAGGCCCAGGGCAGAGGCCGGGAGACTCGGGGCACAGGGTGTTTTATTCGGGGCCCGAGCCCCGAATAAAACAGCCTAGCGACGCCCCTGCTTTAGGCCATGTCCCCATGGCACGGGTTTTCCGCCCGGCGGTTTTTCAGACCGCCGGCCACCCACCCGAAAAACATTCAACCATGTACATTCTTCTATCCAGTTTTCGGACGGAATATGAACAAGTGAATGTGATGGGGGAGGGCTTTTCTCTGCTAATCACGGAGAAAAGCCGTCCTCCCGCGGCCATGTGCATGGCCAAAAACCGGACAGATACCAATCGGATAAACCGACCGGTATTTGTCCTGTGCCGTGGGGATGTGCCCATAGACATCAGACCTCCCGGGAGCGAATGGACTACCAAATATTTCAGCCAAAAGAAAAATAAGTCCCTCAAGTGCCACCCCCCTAAACACTGCTGCCCTTAGGTGCCTGGTAACATATACAGCCCTGCATATAACCTGATCCACCAGTCAGCTGTCAGTCCATCTCTTTTCTTAATATGGACTTTAAAGGGGTTGTCTCACTACATCGATTCATCTCACCTCAGTCCTGTTTTCTTGGTTTCATTTTGAATTCAGGGGCATGTTTACTGGCTTCTACTAGGCTGCAGTAGAAGCTAGGTCTGTAGCTATAGAAACCAGTGCTGGCAGCCTATCAGGATAGATCAAACAGGTCTCTAGCTATAGCGACCTGAGGAGCTGATGCAGCCCATACAAGAGGTGATATCTAGGAATAGGTAGGACACTGTTAATGGACATATATTACAAAGTGACTTGTTTTTGCAAGATTTTTAACATAAAAAGCAATCCTTGAAGTGAGACAACCCCTTTAAGGAGTCTATTTGACCTTCTAAATGACATTAAAAACTGTATTTAAAGAGTCATTTGTATACAACAATCATAAGAGGCCATATTGGCTCTGGAGAATTATCAAGAATAATGTAGCGTGTGACAACCTTGTGCCTGGGGATGTTATCAGTTTCTAGTGAATTTATCGCCTTTCATGAATATTCACGTCGCTGACATATTGCTGCAGTGAAGCACCTTGGGTATTTTTATTTTAAACAGGAAATAGCCTCGATCAATGATTCTTATCATACATGACAAATGATCTCATGCAAGTTTTCTTTAGCAGTACACTTACTCCGGGCTGTGGATTGTTTCAAGGAACATGCCGTCATTTTCGTGGTTTTTGGTGCTATATGTTGGCATTATTTATGAAATTCCCTTGGGTTCTTTTAGGTTTTTTGGATACGGCATATGATATAGACACTATGGGCCACAGGTATAAAAACTGTTTAGGTCTAAAACTCACTTTTTTGCCCATAGTAACCTATGGGCAAAAGAGTGAGTTTTAGACTTAAACAGGTTTATACATGTGGCCCTATATGGCGGTGTTATGTGTGCTGACATAATGTAAAAAAACATTAGCGATGGTTAGAGATTCCTTGCTTGTTGGCCAGCATTTGGTGTTCAGTCAGACTCTTCTTAAAGGGGTTACCGAGTTCCTATAAAAAAAGAAATACTAAGCCTCTGGTGCCCCATAAAAAATACATATATACTCCCCTTCCTACGCTCCACCACTTAAACCCGAAATAGCTGCAAACAATAATGGCACATTGAATATAGATAACTGGCTTAGGTTAAGTGTCCCTTTGTAAAAAGACTTAATTAAAAGCTGCAGGTGATGTATGCACCCACTGAGATCAATGTGTCAGGCTCAGATTGGCCCAATGAGCCCCTGAAAATTGCAGGCCTTCGGTTGTTTTTCAACTAAAATGACAGGAAAAGAGAGACAGGAATGTCATGTGCAATCATGTACAGTAGCCATAGAGTGGGCTCCAAGAACCAACTCCCCTGGTGGGCTCCAAGTACCAACTCCCATGGTGGGCTTCAAGAACCAACTCCCCTGGTGGGCTCCAAGAACCAACTCCCCTGGTGGGCTCCAAGTACCAACTCCCATGGTGGGCTTCAAGAACCAACTCCCCTGGTGGGCTCCAAGAACCAACTCCCCTGGTGGGCTCCAAGAGTTAAATCCACTGGTGGGCCACAAGAATCCACTCCACTGCTGGGTCCCAAGACTGAACTTCATTGATGGGCCCAAGAATAAACTCCACTGGTGGCCCCAAGAGTTAAGTCCACGGGAGGGCTCCAAGAGTTCAATCCACTGGTGAACCCCAGGCATCAACTCCACTGGTGGCCCCAAGAATCAACTCCACTGGTGGACCCCAGAATCCACTCCACTGCTGGGTCACAAGACTGAACTTCATTGATGGGCCCAAGAATAAACTCCACTGGTGGCCCCCAAGAGTTAAGTCCACGGGAGGGCTCCAAGAGTTAAATCCACTGGTGAACCCCAGGCATCAACTCCACTGGTGGACCCCAAGAATCAACTCCACTGGTGGACCCCAGAATCAACTCCACTGGTAGGACCCAAGAATCAACTCCACTGGTGGGCCTTAAGCATCCCAGTCGGACATGGACTATATACTGTACAATATAAATATCCTGGTTGCCCAGCACTAGTGCCCCTGTATGTGCAGGGTATATATGGGCATTGCATGGCTGCTCACCATAGCTCAGAAAAATCAGTCCATGAAAAAAAAATCTAAATTCTACAACTAAATAACACAGCCAAACCGTGCTCACATATCTGCCATATCTAGGGCCCAAATAAAAACTTTATTTTGAGTTTTTCTTGGCTGCTCAACAGCGTCTGCAAGTGAACCAGGACGCTTCCTCCTCTATATTGTGAGCCTCCCGGGCCCCTGCGGCTCTATCATATGTAGAGGAGTGGTAAAGGCGCCTATATTCCAGCCTCGTCCATCTATAGAAATACCAACATAGTCCTTGAAGTGGGCTGAAAGTGAATGAGGTCATTTATGGCTGTGGGCTCTAGGTGGCAGTGTGGCACATCCCATAATTGTCATTGTTCTCATACAAATATTTGGGACGCTTCATAGATTCTATAGGTGGCGGTAGCGGGGCAGCTTTCTAATATCTTAGGGAGAGCTAATTTGCATAAACTCCAAATAGGAAGAATACCCTGAAATCTGAAAGTAAATACAATTTAAGCTGCTATAAGTAATCCACCAGCTATTGCACAATGATGGCTGCTCAGCTGATTGGTTAGGGGTAGCAGGTAGTTAGCAGACACCATTTAGGTTTTAGAGGAACAAAAAGGTCAAATAGTAAAAAATCCTCCAATATTTGACTTGCACCGCACTTTCAGAAAGTTTCTAGAGACCTCCATAGACGTAGGGTTAATGGAAGATCTTGCTGAAATGCAGATGAATTGTTACTTAATTCAAGTAGATGTAGAAAACAGACGGGTGTGTTCGCACAGAACAGATACGCTACAGATATTCCGCCCAAACTCTACAAGATTCCTGCAACTAAATCTACATTATCAAAAACGTGCTCGCTTGGTCAGATTGCTTATGGACCTGAAATTGGAAATTTTGGTACAATTTCGAAAAAAAAAAGAGAAAAAAGGCAATAGGTTAAAAATTTGCAGTTTATCAGAAACAATATTTTAATACATTTTAACAAAATGTGAATAGTGATCAGAGCTATAGCCCACAATTCGTGGAGGAGTCTATTTAAAGGGGTTTTCCCCATCAGGCTGTTCCCAGGTTCTGCTCTGCACAGTCAGCTTCAGGCTCCCATCTCAATATTTGACAAAAATTTGATTTGGGACCATCTTCTACAGCAGCGACTGACATTTCAGCTCTTCTGTTCCTAGCTCAGTCTGTTAATGGGACATTGGTGATGGATGGGTTTACACAGCAGGGCAGAAGGCTACAGAGCTCTAAAGGGTTAAAGTTAGACAAGCTCCTGGGCTGCTGATAGGATACAGCAGGGAGTGACCATCCCAACCAAGGCTCTATAGCCTATTAGAACAGAGAGAGGTGGTTGTAACCTAGGGAAGCTTGTGTATACAAGCAGGAGATAAAAACTACTGTGACTCTGAAATCAAGCAAAATCAAAACAGCAATGTATTTGGCAATAATCTTTATTTATCTTTGTCTACTTGTTTAAAGCTAATCAATGTGGTGAAAAAACCCTCGTTGCCCGCTCCAAATTATTCTGATGTTGTCAGAGCCGTCACTTTAACACACATAGATGCTGTTTGGGCTGTTGCTGCTTTGATACCACTGAGCATATGCGTATGGGTATAAGTATAGGGGGTGCAGAGGGAGCAGTCGTTGCAGCCTGAGGGTGCCCCAAAAGCCCTTCTGCCACAGCAATGTAAGTGGCACATGGTAGCTTAGGGGCCCCATTTCACTATTTTCACTAGGGCCCAGGAGCTGCAAGTTATGTCTCTGCATATCCGGGATTCTAGTGACAGACCTTGCACCGTGGAGGTGTCTTTTTTATATGTTTTGTTGCCCATCTACTAAAAACCCAGGACCCCATTGTTCCAATGCAATAGTGCCAGCCGCTGAGCCACCATACTAACCACTGAGCCACCATACTAACCATTGAGCCACCATACTAACCAGTGAGCCACCATGCATGTATGACAAAAGTATTGATTTATTTATCATACAAGATAGGTTGGGTGGAGGTCACCCTATCAGTCAGATAGGGTAACATCAGGATTTTGCTAGAAATGTATTCTCCCTGCTCTATCTTTTCAGTTTTTTTGTCCATCCTTCATATTTTTATTCACCATCCAAATTTAGAGGTGACTGTTAAAAAGGTGTTTGGTCTCTGGCTCTGCCAGATTATCATAAGAACATATGCATGATTGGATTATGTCTACAGTGTAATTGCTTGGAGGTTGAAAGCTATCCATATCCATACACATCATTAGCATAAGGGCACATTAGTCCTCCAGAAAATATTTAAATGAATACCTATATGTTGTTTTTCAATACGGTGACTATTCCCTGTGCTCTGTTTGTATTTCTATGTATAAATAACTACAAATTGTATTGTTAGGCTATGTTCACACGGCTTATTTCTGGGCGTATTTACAGACGGATTTACGTCCGCAAATACGTCCCGAAATACGTTTCAAATAATGAAAAATTAGATTGACATTGATTCCAATGTAAAATACGCCTCATCATTCACACGAGGCGTATTTCCGCGACGTATTTGCAGGAGTAAATACGTCCGTAAATACGATCGTAAAATTAAGTCTCCTGTCACTTATTGAGGCGTATTTTGCAATGTTAATCCCCATAGTAAAGAATGGGGACTGTTTTTACGACGCAAAATACGTGCCACACTTTGTGACATGTATTTGAAACGTATTCTGGGACGTATTTGCGGACGTAAATACGTCCGTAAATACGCTCCGAAATAAGCCGTGTGAACATAGCCTTAAAGTAGTAATTTAGGTCAGACTGAAATCGTCCAGTAGGATGTTCACTTTGGTGTTCTAATTAGTATAGCACACTTGAGAAAGAGGAGTCAAAATACACAGAAGTTTTCAGTGTCCAGGGAACTTCCTTTCTCCCCTGAGACAAAGCCCCCAGGTTTAATTTATAGAAGTTCACCCAAAAAAAACAGATAAAGAGTAAGGCACAGAGCCAGTTATCAACACATTAGAAACTCTGCCTTAATGCAGGAGTCTTTTAAAGCAGTTTTATCACTACACTGATTGCTTTTTATGTTAAAGATCTTGCAAAAACAAGTCACTTTGAAAATATGTGCCCATTTAACCGTTTTCCTCCCTTTTTCCTATATATCATCTCTTGTATGGGCTGCATCAGCTCCTCAGGTCGCTATAGCTACAGACCTGTTTGATCTCTTCTGATAGGCTGCCAGCACTGGTTGCGCCGCGGTCCCCCCGCTGCCTTCTGGCAGCGGGAGGAATGCCAACTCTGCCGGGAAGGCGGGGGGGACCCCCATTAGCGGGACCCCACCGCCAAAAACGGGAGAGTTGGCATGTATGCTGTAACCACCAGCTTGTGTTCTTCCATCAATGGTTGCGGGATGTTGGTTCTCTGGGGTTTCTTTTGTGACATGTCAACATCCAACTGATGAAGCAGAAAATGTGACTCATAAGCACAAGGTATTCTGGTGCCTTAGGCAAATAAAGCATGTAGCGCCCCCACCACCCTCTCCCAATGTAAAGTTCAGCCCACTCCATACCTCTTTGCGCCGCCTTCATTCCTGGGATGAAGTGGAGCCCTAGGCGATTGCCTACCTTAGCCTACCCGTCGTCCCGGCCTTGCTCATCAGACTGAAAACTGAAGCCGAGCAGAGGTGCAGTAACCATACCCAAACGCGTAGAGTTCACTGAACTGTTGTTCAGGACACCTCTGGTAGTCCCATGGATCATTTTAGCAGCGAGCTGCTCCGCTTTCACCTCTCACGTCAGCTCTATGTGGTGCCCTGCAGTTTCCCTGCCACTTATTGCAATGGTGCGATTTGTCCATTTGTTAGACCAAACTTGAGGAAAAATTTGGTGTTATTTTTTTTATGGCTTTTTTTAAAGGGGTTGTCTCATAATTGATTGCTTTTATTTTAAAATTATCTTGCAAAAAAAAGTCCTTTGAATATGTGTCCTTTAACATTACCTACCTTTCCCGTACCCCCTCTTGATGGGCTGCATCAGACCCCAGGTGGAAAGTACAGACCTGTTGATCTTCCTGATGGCTACAGCAGGGTTTGCTATAGCTCGACCTTTTCAATTTTCCCTGATAGGCTGCCGCACTGGTTGCTATAGCACGACTGTTCAATCTCCCTGATAGGCTCCCCATTATGGTGTTATGTCAGACCTGGTTTCTATGCAGCCTAGTAGAACCCAGAAAAACACCCCCCCTAAATTCAAAATAAAACCCAAGAAAAAGGGAAAAAACAATTTAGTGAGACAACCCCTTTAGGGAGTTAATTTACGGTTCTTAGGCGCTCCCAGCCTGGCATTACTACTGGTTAGGGTAACTAGATGGGACACTGGAAGTGATGCCGTATCAGAGGAGCTGGGGAAAGATGTTATCTCCTAAAACCCCATAAAAAACCCTAACTCCAATTTAGGGTTAGGGATGATTTTTCTGGCACGATTTGCCAAAATTGTTGGGCCCAAATTTAAAAAGGTAACATGGTATGTATGAAAAAAAATGGTATAAGAGGTCATACACAACACATGGATACACACCCCATAGTGCTGGAGCTCACTGCACTAAACACATCCCTTAAAAAATAGCTAGGGTTCCGGACTTTGGGGATACAAGCCCATGCTGTCGTCTGTTTTGCAAAAGGGGGGGTTTATTTGTTGTGACTACAACCGAGAGGGTTTTTCCCGTGAAATTGATGACGGGTGAATGATGTTCTTACCCGTTTTCAGGGAAGTCATGTGGTGTAGTTTTGGAGGAGGCCAATGAATGCCCGATTAAAAGGGAAAATGGCTTAGTTGTACTTTATGACTCATTCGTTCATTGGCCAGAAGCCGTCCCATCTATCAAGTCACAGATACAGAAGAAGCAAATGGATAAAAGTGCTATTTACAGAATATACCATTGCCAATTTAGTGATTTCAAAACACTGAAACACAAATAAACCAAAAAACCGGAACCAATATAAAAAAATAAACACGTAGTCCCAGAGTCACCTAGGCTCACATAAATGCATAGTCCCTTCCCTTTTACCTTTCCAAGGGATTCAATGAAATTTTAGTGTAAAATGGGGTGGGCCCGGTGCCCACCAGTGGAGTTGTTTCCCGGGGGCCCCCCAGCGATTGTTCTGGGGCCCACCAGTGGAGTTGATTCCTGGGTCCCACCAGCAGAGTGATTCCCGGGTCCCCCCGCGAGTTGATTCCCGGGGCCCACCAGCGGGGTTTATTCCTGGGCCCCCCGGAGTTTATTTCCCGGGCCCCCCAGTGGAGTTTATTCCCGGGGCCCCCCCGCAGGTTGATTTTTGGGGCCCCCCAGAGAGTTGATTCCCCGGGGCCCCCTGCGGTTGATTCTGGGTCCCCCCAAATTGAGTCATTTTGGGGGCGTTTTTTTACTACCCCCATTTTTTTTTTTAATTTACTCCTTTATATTTTTACCTTACCCTTTTTTATTTTGAAAAAATCATACTTAATTTTAAATTTTTTTTTTTTTTTTAAAAATTATTAACCTCCCAACTAAAAAGACAAAAAAAAGAAAATTTTTTAAATTTTTTTTAAAAATTTGAATTTAATTTTTTTTTGGGATTTTGTCCTTTTTTCTTTTTAAATCATTCCATTTTCATTTTAATTTTTTAAAAATTTTCCTTTTTTTTTTTCCCCCATTTTTTTTCAAATTACCTTTTTTAAAAATTTTTAATTTAAATTTTTTTCCCCCAAAATTTTTTAAAAATTTTTTATTTTCACAAAAAACCCGAAGGGGTTTTCAGATTACGAGTGACCCAAATTAAAAATTTTTGAAGTGAGGTTTGGGGCCCGAGGGAAAACCCCCCGGAAAGGTGTTCAGGGGAAGCTGCTGGCAAAGTATTTTAAATTTGGGAAAAGGGATAAAGCAATTAGGTTTTTCCCCAAAACAAGGTTTGGGGGACCCAATTTCCTCCCTTGCGGAAAAGGATTTGGGGCCCAGGGATTATTTTAAATGGTGGGAAAAGGGGGAAGTCTTTTCTTTACTTTAGTTTTAAAGAAAAAAGTTGTTAAAAAAAGGATAAAAAAAATTTGGGGAAAATCAAGTGCAGGAATAACCCCCCAATTTAAAGGGGGTATTTTTTAAAAATAGGGGGGATTGGGTAAATGGGGGGACAAAACCGTTTGTGGGTAATTTTTTAATTAGGGATTTTAGGTTTAAAAAAAAAAATCTGATCTACCTGCATCATGAAATAGAGCAGGAGAACCTGAGCAGATTGATATATGGTTTTGTGGGAAAAGATTCAGCAGGACTTGCAACTTACTGATTGAAATCCTTGCTGTTTCCGGACTTAGGAGTCCAGTGGGCGGTCCTAATCAGTAACTGACAGCTACCTCTATGCATGTTAATACTGGAAAGACCATCACTGAGTAATACCGCCCACTGGACTCCTAAGTACAGAATAAGCAGGGATTTCAATTAATAAGTTAAAAGTTCTACTGAATCTTTTCCCACAAATCTATATATCTGTGCAACTCCTCCTGCTCTACAACAAAATGCCGGTAGATAAGACAGCACAATTACGATGACTGGTTCCCTTAAATATAACCACTCAATGCCTCCCACTCAGCTAAGCCAGCATCGCTCTGCTCTGTACTGATGAGGGGCAAAACCCCGAAACGGCTGTATACAGATGGGTGATGCTGGCTTGGCTAAAGATCCCTTTTTGCTTTCCAAAGACCCAGTGGATGAAACGCAAATTGAGGATTTGTTACATCCAACAGAGGGCGCTTGAGCTTCTCAGCTCCTTTCCCATAATGCCTTGTGATATGCAGATGCTTTGTGGAGTGCAAAAAGGCAATTTCAAATCTCCACAGGCCTATATTGGCGCTCTCCTTAGGGAGAGATCTTCCCTTTCTTAAATATAACCAATCAGCTACCAGAAAGGTACTGCATTGATTGCAAAATAAACGGCATAAGCAAATTTGCCCAATTTGCTCTCAAAATTGTGCTCTCGTGTAACTAACTCCCAATTCCAATACTGGTGTTCTACTATAGATATTGCTTCTAGGTATGAACATTAGACTGATCTAATGAGCTGCCCATCGTAATTCTATGGTTATTATGGTTTCAGTAAAATCTTTTATATGTGTATTCTCCATAATGAACACACAGACCATGGCCTATATCTGAAATCAGGCAAACACGCTTCAGAAATATTTCTCCGTGATCTCGTTACGCATTACCTGAACCCATGTGTTATTGGAGGGATGTTGCACAGCTACTATTTGAATTTTGGCCTCCACCCGTCGCCATCTGACTCCTCGCTTCTGGGACACACCTGGAAGAATAGAGACAGCACCCTGCCTTAGAGGCCTGTACATGTGCTGACGAGGCAAGGTGAGAGCATGTAACACAAGGCTCTTCTTACTCCCGGCTGCACAGGATTCCCCCATCATGAAATGAAAAAGGAGCCAGCAGGTCAGAAGTTACCCAACTCCAGACAACGTCTTCATCCGACCCTACTCAGAATGCAAGAGTGCAAAAGGCAAAAAAATTTAAAAAAAGGTTCCTTGTACTACGGCAAACAAAGTTGAATTCATCTGGTTGATTCTTTGATGGATCTGGGTAGGGTTGGGGGATTAGGTTTACATGGTACTAAAGATCGATGTATGGACCATTGAACGCTACATTTAATTGTCCACTCATACCCATAGCCAATGGCCATGGACTAGGTAACTGAATTATACAATGACCTCAAGGTCACTACAGTTAGGTGTATGGACCACTGAACTCTACATTCAATTGTCCACTCATACCCATAACCAATTGTCATGGTTAAATGAAGTACACAATGAGCTATAGTACTAATGGTCATGGATTAGGTTAAAGGGGTTGTCTCACTAGATTGATTCATCTTACCTCAGTCCTGTTTTCTTGGTTTCATTTGGAATTCAGGGGCGTGTTTACTGGTTTCCACTAGGCTGCAGTAGAAGTCAGGTCTGTAGCTATAGCAACCAGTACTGGCAGCCTATCAGTAGAGATCGCACAGGTCTGTAGCTATAGAGACCCAAGGAGCTGGTGATATCTCAGGGGGATATCTCAGAATAGGTAGGACACTGTTAATGGACACATATTACAAAGCGACTTGTTTTTGCAAGATCTTTAACATAAAAAGCAGCAATCCTTGTAGTGAGACAACCCTTTTAACTAAAGGATACATTGACCTTTAGATATACATGGTGCTACAGCTGGATGTAATGATTATTAAAGGGGTTTTCCAGGACCTCCCTACCAGGACCAGAACCTCCAAACCATCTCCCATTGAGCTTAAATAGAAAATTAACCCATACTATCATCACAGTTCCAGCGCTGACACAGCTCTAGTATTTTGTTCTGGTCCCTTACTAATGACATCACGTTCATGGATCACATGATGCTGCAGCCAATCTTCATGCACAGCATGTGACCACAGAGGTCAGTGATTGGTTGCCTCGTGATCCATGAACGTGACATCAGTAGAGAACTGAGAATGGTGGACACTGAAGCTCTGGCAGCACTGGAATGGTCATGATAAGAAAGGTAATTATGGGTTAATTTTCTATTTAAGCAAGGTGGTAGGTGATAGGGAGGCTTTAAAAGTCTTGGAAAACCCCTTTACACACTACACACAATTGTCTACTCACTCCTATAGCCAACGATCATGGACTAGGCTAACTTTAGGATACAATAAATATGGTACAGCAGTTAGGTGTATAGACCACTGAATTCTACTTTCAATTGATTACTCACACCCATACCATAGCAAATGGTCATGGTGAAATGAAGTACGCAATGACCTCTTGTACTAATCTAAGATAGGACATATGGTGTGAGATTCTTAATGCAACGTTCCAAATTCTAAAGAAATTCTGTTTGCCTGAACTTCAGTTCTCCAAAGAATATTACTCTTCAATCATGATGACCCTTTTTGGGTCATTTTTCCTACTGCTCCATTCAGCCCCATCGTACGAACCTAGGCTAAAGCTGATGACACTCTATAAATGTATCTTTGGCCCATCCACATTTTTAACAAAGGTTTATGGTAATCTAGTTGGTCCTAATAAAGTTTAGTAGATCTGGTTTGGTTTTGGTACAGTTGGGCAGAATTGTAGCAGTAGGTCTACATGCAGTTGGCAGTAGGGATCATTACAGACTTTAGTATCCGAGAACTTAACCGTCAACTCCCACCCATTGCCAAGTATTGGCTTGTTGTATCTACAGCAAAAATATACATGTCCCAATTCTATGGCCCAACCTAATATTGCAGGATGTGACATGGTATTTTTGGAAAACACAAAGCCTAAATTTCCTCCTTGCAATGTGACTATCAGTATGGGATACAGTGTTGAGATAGGACCGATATGAATGTATGTGATCTAGAGATAGTGAAGGTCACTCATCACATGTAAATTTTACTCTCGGTTTACTTAATGAAAGGAGACATTTCTTCTCAAATCACCTTGTGTGAAGAGCTGCTGAGGCATTAGGATCGAAACCAAAGAACATGAAGTTTAGCGTCTGTCAAGAGAATCAAATATCTTCCTCATGCAAAATTTGATGTTGTTGCATAGAGGCAAAAGGTTTCAAGAGAGACGACCATTTAGGTCTCCGGTGGTTTCGACGCAACCTTACATAATTTTGACACAATTTTGAACAATGTGTTCAAAAATAAAATTTAGAAAAAAATATCTGGATTGCAGACATGTTTTTACACTCTGACTTTATGGAAATTAAAAAAAGGAGCAATTTCATGGTAATAAATTAAGTATCGTATAATCAAACAGATCGAGGTAAGCACAAAATTGTTATTGTGCAGTTAAACATTGGTTCAACTTAAACTTTAAAAAAAAAAAAAAAAAGTTTGGGATGTCCTGAACCCAAAAGGGGACATGTCCTGAAACTTCTTGGACTAAGACTTTCCTGTTGCCCATAGCAACCAATCAGCGTTCCCCTTTCAATATCAAATAGACTCTGAAAAAATGAAAGGGGAACCCCGATTTGTTGCTATGGCACAAGAAAATTCTTAGACAAGACATTTTACAGACATGTCCCCCAAAGTTTTTACTCTGTCCCTAGTTCCAACTCTAAGTTGGGGTTATGGCTTCTAGGCCTTTTTAGGGACAACTTACTTCTCTGCGGTACTTCTGGGTCCAGAAGCACCATTGCTTTGATGCCACTTCTACTCCAATGACAACTTTGGGCTAATTTGCGGTGAGACCGTAAGAGACATCAGTGTGATGATGCCACTAGACCCTGAAGTGCCGCTGCAAAGGAAGTAGCCCAAAGTAGGCCTAAAAACTTCAACTGTAACCCTAAATTGGGTTTAGGGTTAGAGACTTTTTCTTTTTGCAATTTACACCAAAATTCAATTCGCGCCCACCCAAATTGAAGCACTCAGATTTGGGTCAAAGCACAACACTGAACTGGAGGTTTAATGATCAGAAAAAGATCAATTTGTCTAACACTTACTATGGCGTTTGAACCGCTCTAGTGTGTCAAGAACCCGGAAGTGAAGCAGAGCGGATTGCCGGGGAGCTCCACAGCAGCAACGGCTGGGGACAAGCAAGTATCAATTTTTTTTTATTTCCCCACTATAGCCCCATCTTTATGTTCTTTTTACATGCGTGGGCAACCCCTTTAATTTAGGTTCATCAAAAATATTTCAGGCCAGTTTCAGATAACTGTGCGTCAAGAACCCGAAGTTCAGCGATGCGATTGGCCGGAGAGCTCCACAGCAGCAACGTGCAGGGACAACATTATCAATTTTTTTTTATTTACCCCACTATAGCCCCATCTTTATGTTCTTTTTACACGCAAGTGGGCAACCCCTTTAATGTAGTTGCAACAACAATTATTTCAGGCCAGTATCAGATAAACTGAGCGTCAAAGAACCCAGAAGTGAAGCGGAGCGGATTGCCGGAGAGCTCCACAGCAGCAACGGCTGGGGACAAGCAAGTATCAATTTTTTTTTATTTCCTCACTACGGCCCCATCTTTATGTTCTTTTTACATGCAAGTGGGCAACCCCTTTAATTTAGGTTCATCAAAAATATTTCAGGCCAGTTTCAGATAACTGTGCGTCAAGAACCCAGAAGTGAAGCGGAGCGGATTGCCGGAGAGCTCCACAGCAGCAACGGCTGGGGACAAGTTAGTATTTTTTTTTTTATTTCCCCACTATGGCCCCATTTTTATGTTCTTTTTACATACAAGTGGGCAACCAGTTTAGGTTCATCAAAAATATTTCAGGCCAGTTGCAGATAACTGTGATAAGGCTGGTCCCAATGTTATTCTTAGTGGTCCAGGTGGTAGCCAGATTAGAGAACCTAAAATGCATTTACAGTTATCTAAAATTAGGCTACAGGCTCATGCACATGGCGGTATAATGTGCATGAAGTTTAGGTGAAGCTCATGAAAAACAGGACATTAATGAAGATCCATCAACATAATCTGCAGTCTGTACAGATCTATCATTGCATCACTCCATACAAGAATCTCATAGCACTTTCATATAAGCAGTTTCCCTAAATTATTCACCGCTAAACAATTCAACAATATATATATTCATTTTTTTTTATAGTTTCATAAAATGAGTCTGGTCAGGGTGGGGATCGGCTGACGTGACTTACCCATGATGCCCCTCCCCTGTTTTCCTGACTATAGCAAAAGATTTTCAGGGGAGATTCAGGGCGTAAATGGAAAAGTGATGTAACCTGTATTTCAGTCACAGAGTCGGGACACAATCTTCTAGGCTTGGTTTAAATATGGGATCCTGATGGGATTAAGGTAGATTAGAATATATTATGTTGCACACAAACAATAACAAAAGGCCGCCACCAATGCCACCCAGCACCTATTTTTCTAAAATCCATAGTTATTGCATTCTCAGAACATCAAGTTGTGGGCCATCCCATAACGTAGAACACTGTCCATCAAAGGCATTCGGTAATTGACAATAATAGAGTAATTCACAGTGCCTAGCAGAAAGTAATCGGCTCCCCTCATGAACTTTTCAACCTTTTGCACATTTCAGGCTTCAAAGAAAAAAGATATAAAATTTACATTATTTTTTTTGAAGAATCAACAAGTGGGACACAATTGTGAAGTGGAACGTATTTATTGATAATGAGTTAAAACTTTGCAAAAAAAGAAAAATTGGAAAAGCGTGGGGCGTGCAATATTATTCGGCCCCTTACTTCCAGTGAGCAACTCAAACAAATCTCCAGAAGTTCAGTGAGGATCTCTGAATGATCCAATGTTGTCCAAAAAGACTGATGATGATAAATATAATCCACCTGTGGTGTAATCAAAACTCTGACATAAATGCACCTGCTCTGTGATAGTCTCAGGGTTCTGTTTAAACCACAGAGAGCATCATGAAGACCAAGGAACACCCCAGGCAGGTCCATGATACTCTTGTGTAGCACTGTATTTCTTCCACAGATCTTAAACTGGCCTTACCCATTAGATACAGGTTTGCTGGCAGATTTGTGAGGATCAGTCACTTTCTGTAATGTGCATGGGGTCTCCAGACTCTGTTCCAATCAAAATATGTTGAGCGGAAACAGATAGATCAAGGTATGTTGTTATATCAGCCATTCCATGGATACAATTGTATACCCCGGTAATAACCGCAGCCAGACAGGACTTTAAAAAAAAAAAGCATTCGGAAGAATTGTAGGAATCCCAGTCAGATGAACAATGGCAACCTTCATAGAGTCCTGTACAGTAAAGCAGAGCCGTCTTAGCAGCATTATGGGCCCCTGGGCATAGCACTGCAGTGGGCCCTGTCTAAATACATGAAATCACACTTGGCCAGACCTCGAGCCCCTCTAAAGAACACCCATAATATCACGCCCACTTATATCCTGACACCAGGAGCCCTGCAGCATACAAGACTAATTGTCAGGGCAGGGAGCCTTTTGGCTCCCTTCATCACCATGGTTACAACTGTTTGCACAGTCCCAAAATAACACACATGCTTAAAAAAGCGAAGCCAACCAGCGAACCAGGATGTTTCTTGCATTCTGGACAACAAATACCACCTGGCCCCCCATACTTGTGGGCCCCCCTGGGCAACCTGCCTTAGTGTTCCCAGTTGGGAAAACATGGCCCCGCAGAAAAGGTCTCCAGAGGTCTTGGATGACTCTCACAACATTCATCTAACATTTTTTACAGGAATATCCAAAAGTCGTCATAGGAGCACAGTTGGATAACCTTGGCCAACTTATTTTTAGATAGGCACTAGTTGGCCAAAGTGGATTTTTTTTTATCTGAAGTATTCAGCATTTTTGTTTCTAGATTAGAAAAATTGCTGCCTTTTTGGAAAAACCGCACCACACTGGTCGACATATTTCATAAATAATGTGTACCGTGCTAACATCATGTCAGATGAAGAGAGCTGGTACTCTTGAAGGCTTACCATCAAATATACAGGCAGTCCCCGACTTACACCGTTCCGACTAAACAACTTTCCCCTAGTACAAACAGAGACTTATGAGGCAAGCAGGCACTTGTATTACCATGTCCACAGCAGATAGTATCTGTGGGAACTGACAAGATCCAGCATGTCACAACAAGCAACAGTGAGGTTAAAAAGATGTGATATCTTTCTTAACAGGGACAAACAGACAGCAAAACAAATGAAAAAAAACCCTTCCCTGCCACTACCAAAACTAAAGAAAAACTTGTGTGCTGGAGTTACATTTAATAAATGCACCAGCCCATGACCTACAGATAACAAATTCAACATAAAGGGGTTATTGCACCATTGTAAATTTGACCGTGGGGAACCTCCAAATGGTATTCTAATCAGCTTTACTAAAGTATATGTTGATTACGAAAAAGTGAAAACTCTGAGAGCTACAGTCATTTCTCACCCCACCCCCTTGATACCACAAATCTTCCTAGTGCACGACCCAGGATCTGAAAGGCCGCAGATTGCCGGTGAAATCAGCTTCTTTATCTGATGACGGCAAAATGAATGGTCTTTTAAGGCACCGGGACAATATGTTTTACCTTTAGTATACAGATAAACTAGCTAATTGATATTAGATCCCCTGCTTAATCTGAAGAAGAAGCTTTCAATCTGCTGTGTAGAATAGTGTTTCCTTTTGTATACAGCATTCACACAGAATAGTTTGATTATTTGAGTGAACATGTCACAGATCCCCTTATGCAGGCTCTGTGCTCTGGCTGTGTGCGTCTCTGTCTCTTGGCTGCGTGATTTGTTTACATTACAATAGCAGCAATAGAGACAGATAAGGATTTCTTCCAGACAGAGCAGTGATTGAGCCTGTGTCTTGCTGTATTGAATCCACTTGTTGTACTGATTTGATGTTCACTTAAAGTTTTGAGACCTCCTTGGAATCCTCACTCCCCCCTCTCCCTCTCCTCCACCCTGCAGGCACTCATGACACAGCGAGAATTAGTTTAACATCTTGCTCTCATAGCTGTGACTGAAGGACAGTAACTTGGTCTGGTGCAAATCCGCCTTAAGACCCAATCTTCGTCCCAATCCCGTTCATAAACCCGGGACAGCCAGTACACAAGTTAGCCACTAAAAGCTATCAGCTGATTTCTTTACTCTTCCACAGTATTGCAGCTCAGCCCCATTTGCTCCAATAGAACTGAACAGAATACAAGAAACGCCACAAGGACACGTATGGCAATGTTTTCCCTTTTTCCCGTCCTGTACACCCCCTTTAAGAAAGAACAATATTGGTCATAATTGCTTTGCATCGATGTACTCCTCAATCTACCCAAAGTGATATCAAGTAGTATACATTTTTTTAGGTTTTTCCTGCAAGCAGACATCAGTTGGGTGAGTGTTGTGGCTTATGGGGAAAAACATGGAAACATTTTGCAGATATAGATTCTAGAGTTTAAAATATTAACCCAAAATCTAATGTGGAAGCTTTAGAATCTTTATATTGGTCACAGTAGTTGGTGAGGATCAGGGACTTGAGGAATTCTTTAGATTTCTGTATCCTTCTGCCCTGTTGTTAAATCCCCATCATCACCATGTCCTCTCTAACAACCTCAGCCAGGAACAGGAGCAGAGCTGAAATGTCAATCCCTGCTATAGAACCTCCCACAGCCTAAACAGGAAGTGGGAGCCTTGAACTGGCTGTGAAAAGCAAGTTCTGTGACATCACTCATTTGGGAAATAGCCCATAAAATATGGTCATGCCTTAGGGTTCAGAGAATTTATTTTCTCAGTAAAGAGCCTTATGGGAAAACCCCATTGACCTTATATCTATGACTAGCTTAAAGAGGTATTACCATCTCACCGATTAGCGTTAAACATATAGGTAAATGTTAGTAAAGATTATCATCAAATGGATTGCTGTTCCAATTTTGCTTAATTTTAAAGTTAGAGCAATTTTTATTTCCCAATTGTTTATAGACGGTTTCCTAGGCTGTTTTGCTGACACAACACCTCTATGCTCTAGCAGTGGCCAGGATGGTGAAGTCACTCCCTGCTGTGTCTTATCAGCAGCACGGAAGCTTGTTTATATTTCTTACTGAAAAACTTTAACCCTTTAGAACGCTGTAGCCTTCTGTCCTACTATGTAGACCCTTCCATCATTAATGTCCCTCTCACAGGCTCAGCTAGGAAAAGCAAGAGCAAATGTCCAGTCCCTTGCTGAGAACCACACCACAGCCACAGGAAGTGGTAGAGCCGAAGCAGGCTATAGTAAAGAGCAAGTTCATGCGAGACAGCCAAATTGGAAACCCCACTAAGCTTTTGTCAAGCCATTTGGGGACCAGAGAATTCCTTATTTTCTCAGTAGGTGGTAACATATCAAATGGTTGTTGTTGAACCACCCACAGCCTGAACAGGAAGTGGGAGCCTGAAGCTGACTGTGAAAAGCAAGTTCTGTGAGACAGCCAAATTCCTTATTTTCTCAGTAGGTGGTAATATATCAAATGGTTGTTGTTGTAGCTACATCCCTGTTGGCAGATTTCTAGTTACTGTCGGTAATGACCAATAACACCCAACAGGATTAGTTGTATGTCAGGCTCCTTGCAGTTATTATAAGGCAGCTTATGAAGTGTGAATCGTCACTTTAATTGTGGAACAAGGTCGAGTTTATAAGTCTAATAAATGTAACTGTACATAACCTGAGTCAGCCTCACATTCCATTACATAATCCATTTACTGCTCTGTAATTTAGGATAAGCGGCGATTTCATCCAAGTGGCATTTGGCCCCAACCAAATTATTCATTAGGAGTCAGATAGAGGTCACAAAACGTTTCCCCGGTTAAGGAACCATCATTAAAGCTTCCCAAACTCCCTTCCATGCTTTATCTGTAACAAGCCGAGCTGCATCCCCCAGGAAACCTGCGCCGTCTAACGTGATTTATCAATTTACACTGGAACTTAATTACAAGGCGTTCTGCTACTCTGTAATGGACACTCGACTCTGTATTCAATTACACAGGAATGTTGGAGAAGTCGGCGATTTCTTGCATTGATCAATTTGCATTCTACTTGAATTGTGCTGATCACGGCTTTCCCCACTGCCCAAAAAAAAATAAAAAATCCGTATAAATAATACAACCGTATATAACTACATGATAAAGGCAAGAACAATGACTATAGTAAAGAGATGGAAGTATAGAACGTGAAAAACTTATAGGGGGTTGTCCCATCTCAGACATTTATAGTATATCAGTAGTATATGACATGAATATCTGATTCAAATGTAATGAAAAAAACAAACAGCTCCCCTTATGCATGAAGCAGGCACGCCATGTGTCCAAGAGGTGCATGGATTGGGTAATACATACGGTATATTGTTATTTTAACTCCTTAACGACCATCCACTGTCTTTTGTCGTCGGGCATTTCAGGTTGTTCGTCTACAGAGACGTCTTTTGGGGTCGCTGCAGACATTGGAGTTTGCGGCGCCCGGCGCAGGAGCACAAAGGAGAACGGGGCTGTACCACACAGCCGTGAGCCCAGCACAGCTCCTGCAAGCACCAGGGAGCGGGGAAAACCTCCGCTCCCCAGTGCTTTAACCCTTTGATTGCTGCAGATCGTCACCGCAGCGCAATCTAAGGGTTTCCCTGCTCTGTCAGGTGATCGGAACACCCGGAGACCCGACAGAGCCCGGGGAACGGCTGCACTGTCAGCCCTGGGGACCTACAGTAGCCCCAGGGCTGTCTGTGTAACGAGTCAGTGATCATGTCAGGTGTGGAAATTATCTTTGTTCCACTCCTTTATCCAATTAATGCCTTCTCCGAATAATATTGTTATTACAGCTGTTGACAGCCGGAGTTCGAGAAATACGACCCACTCCTTCAGTTTGGGACATAGATCTGCCTTTAATCACAGTAAATTACATTCCAATAGAACTTTTTAATCACATGACTATTCTATTACTGCATGATTGGTTAATTGGCGGTCGCTAAGAGACAAGTTATAATTTGCATGTACGCATGAAGCATTAGCTGAAATGACACATTCCCAAACTCTCCTCTGTATCATCTGGGGGGAGGAGGAAGGCCTTACTTTTAGCAGACACTGCATCTGTCTCAAGGAAAGCTGTGTGAGAGAAATCTGATAGTTCGATAAGGATGTATAGCAGTAAAAACTGTTTAACAAACTGTCTGATGAGCTTAATAAGATGTAATGATGAAACAGACTTTTGATGTTTTTCCCTTGACAATCAGGGCAGACTATGAGCTGTCCTGATCACTGCCTGTGTCAGTCTGACACAGATTATAATGTATTAGCATATATGAATATGCTAATATATTACCAAGTGTAAAAATAAATAAATAAATAAATAAACCAGTTCTCCCTTCATGGGATTTTAAAAAAAAAGTAAAAAAACATAAGTGTAAACAAAAAAAAATAAAAAATAAAAATAAATGTTTAATAAAAAATAATTGTGCATACATTACACACACAGAAAAACCTACACCTATTAGGTATCCACATGACCGTAATAACCTGTAGGATTAACAAGTTATTAAGTGTGAAATGTGAATGGTGTAAAAAAACAAAAAAAAAATTCAAAAATATTTAAAAACAAATTCTGCAATTATTTATAAGTGAACTTAAACTATTCCCCCATACAGTACAACTTGTCTCGAATAAAACGAGGCCTCATCCAACTGCGTCATTGAAAAAATAAAAAAGTTACAACTGTTGAAACGCAAGGAGGCAAAAACTAAAAAAAATGTTCTGGTCATTAACTACTTTTCAAGGCCCGGGGCTTAAGGGGTTAAGAAAAAACAGAACAGTGTTCCTAATGCGCTCGTTTTGTCCATGAATTTTACACTTATAGTTATATCTTATTTTATGCTTTTCGTTTGCATGAGTCCACTTAGAGGGTATGTTCACATAGCGTCTTTGTGGGTTGTATTTCGGGTCATAGATTGTGCTGCAATACGCTCCAAGTACGGTTCAAAAATACGGAAGTTCGTAGCACTCATTGAGAGCTATGATGACCTGCCTTTTCCCCGGCGCACAGTACACGCCGGGGAAAACTAAAGTGAATGGGGACCGAGCCAGAGCGTTATAGAAGTACGTGCTCGCTAGTGCATTATTCTAAAACACCCAGCGTATAGCAGCACATACAGTACGCGCCGCTATATGCTGGGAAGATGATGTGTGAACTCATCCATACATTGTTTTTTGCAAAATTATTAGCAAGGTTATTTCTGGTATTCAGATTCCGATATTTGTCCTCTGGTGAATCATGGTGGAGCATGTGCCCATTTCACATTCAATAAGTGCATATTTGTTTTTAAACTGGGTTGTCTTTTGCATGCATCAGCTATGAGGAAGAGCATTTCTGCTCGAAACGCGCCATTGTTGTGTGTGCACGTTCACTTCATGGATTTTAAATGATTTAAATAAATATTTCATGTTTTATCGAGTGCTGGATTTATACTTTGAACTTTGGATAAATATCTGATTGGTGCAGGTTCCACCTCTGGGACTCGAACCGATCTTGAGAACGAGCCCTCGATTGTCTTCATGCAGAAATGAGAGTAGGTTTCACTTGCACAGGACAATCCTTTCTGTTCTATGTTACTTTCCAGTACAGTCAGGAACACTTGGAACTTCCATAGAACAGAATTAAGAGTACTGTGCAAGTGCAACCTGCTCTCTGTTTTGCATAAAGACTTTTGGGGTCCATTCTCGATGCTATGTGCAGGTCCAGAGGTGGAATCTGCACCCATCAGATATTTCTGGCATATTCTATTGATAGTATTGATTCAATTGATTGATGTCTGAGACGAGACCACCACTTTATTGGGTCTCAAACATATTCCAGCTAATCCCAAAGGTGGAGAATAGCCAGGGGAACATGTATGAAAACGGTCTAGGTCTAAGACTTTCTTTGTTGCTCAAAGCAACCAATCAGAGTTCCCCATTCATTTTGTGATCCATGTGGCACTAAGGGCCACATGTATGAACCTGTTTAGGTCTAAAACTCACTTTTTGTGGTAACCTACGTAACCTACGGGCAAAAGAGTGAGTTTTAGACCTAAACAGGTTCATACATGTGGCCCTAAGTGTCTCTTGGCCTAAATCACCCATTACATGGACAGCAGTTGATTTAGAGGGTACTGTGTTAAGAGGACTCCATTGCACAGACTTTAAACCATTTGAGTAGACCATGCCCCTACCTATTGTAGTGTTTGGTAACCTGCTCACACCTTTAGGCCCTGAACCTAGTATACATTTATGTGGGATATAGTATCTCTCACAGTGCTAAAACAAAGTTAACCAATACTTCCCTCTCCCCTTACCACCATTCTAGCGTGATGTCATCAGTGAGGGACCGGGGAGGGCAATGGAATGGAGCTCCGACAGCGCTGGAACGGTTGTGATGGGTAAAGGTACACTACTGTTCAAAAGTTTGGGGTCACTTAGAAATGTCCTTATTTTTTAAAGAAAAGCACAGTTTCTTTCAATGAAGCTAACATTAAATGAATCAGGAATACACTCTATACATTGTTAATGTGGTAAATGACTATTCTAGCTGCAAACGTCTGGTTGTTAATGCAATATCTACATAGGTGTATAGAGCACCATTTCCAACAACCATCACTCCAGTGATCTAATGGTACATTGTGTTTGCTAACTGTGTAAGAAAGCTATTGGATATTTTGAAAACCCTTGTGCAAGTATGTCAGCACAGCTGAAAACAGTTTTGCTGATTAGAGAAGCTGGTTGAGAATCTGGAGCATTACATTTGTTGGTTCGATTAAACTCACAAAATGGCCAGAAAAAGAGAACTTGCATATGAAACTCGACAGTCTATTCTTGTTCTGAGAGATGAAGGCTATTCCATGCTAGAAATTGCAAAGAAACTGAAGATTTCCTACAACGGTGTGTACTACTCCCTTCAGAGGAGAGCACAAACAGGCTGTAACCAGAGTAGAAAGAAGTGGGAGGCCCCGCTGCACAACTGAGCAACAAGACAAGTACATTAGAGTCTCTAGTTTGAGAAATCGACGCCTCACAGGTCCTCAACTGGCAGCTTCATTAGTACCCGCAAAAACGCCAGTGTCAACGTCTACAGTGAAGAGGCGACTCCGGGATGCTGGCCTTCAGGGCAGAGTGGCAAAGGAAAGGTCATATCTGAGACTGGCTTATAAAAGGAAAATATTAATATGGGCTAAAGAACACAGACATTGGACAGAGGAAGATTGGAAAAAAGTGTTATGGACAGACGAATCGAAGTTTGAGGGGTTTGGATCACACAGAAGAACATTTGTGAGACACAGAACAACTGAAAAGATGCTGGAAGAGGGCCTGACGCCATCTGTCAAGCATGGTGGAGGTAATGTGATGGTCTGGGGTGGCTTTGGTGCTGGTGGAGGTCATGTGATGGTCTGGGGTGGCTTTGGTGCTGGTGGAGGTAATGTGATGGTCTGGGGTGGCTTTGGTGCTGGTAAAGTGGGAGATTTGCACAAGGTAAAAGGGATTTTGAATAAGGAACGCTATCACTCCATTGTGCAACGCCATGCCATACCCTGTGGGGGGGCGCTTGATTGGAGCCAATTTCATCCTGCCACAGGACAATGACCCAAAGCAACTTCCAAATTATGCAAGAACTATTTAGGGAAGAAGCAGGCAGCTGGTATTCTATCTGTAATGGAGCGGCCGCGCAGTCACCAGATCTCAACCCCATTGAGCTGTTGTGGAAGCAACTTGACCCTATGGTACGCAAAAAGTGCCCATCAAGCCAATGCAACTTGTAGGAGGGGCTTCTGGAAGCATGGGGTGAAATTTCTCCAGCAAACTAACAGTTAGAATGCCAATGGTCTGCAACGCTGGAATTGCTGCAAAGGGAGCATTCTCGGACGAAAGCAAAGATTAAAGTAGAAAATTATTATTTCTAACCTTGTCAATGTCTGGACTATATTTTTATTCATTTTGCAACTCATTTGATAAATAAAAGTATCAGGGAAAACACAAAATTGTCTGGGTGACCCCAAACTTGTGAACGGTAGTGTAAGTATGGGTTAACTTTCTATTTTAGCACATTGGGAGATTTTTTTTTTTTTTTTTAGGTTTGGAAAACCTTTTTAAATTTACTTTGCAGGTAACTAGTTACTCTAAGGGCATGTCCCCACTGCACGGGTTTTCGGCCGGTTTTTCAGGCGGTTTGCGGTTTTTCAGACCGCCTGAAAAACCGGCCGAAAATGAGCACAATTGAGCAAGCACCATCTTCCGTCCGAAAACCGGACGGAATCTGTGCTTCTCAATGGGCGGGGGGAGGGCTCTTCTCCGCTCATCGCGGAGAAAAGCCCCCCTCCCCCTCCCACGGCCGTGGGAATGGGCGCAAAACAGGGCAAATACCGGCCGGCAAACTGACCGGTATTTGTCCTGTGCCGTGTGAACGCGCCCTAAGAATTCTGGCTCAATTTGCAAGAAAAAAAACTAGTGTCCATGCCTGGTACCCCATTTATTATAGGTTTTATATACTTCTCTGTGCTTTGTTCAGCAAGGGTTGTGGCTTAGAAGTAAATGGATTTTTTTCTAATGCGCAGGGTATGGCTTAAAGCATGATATGGTGTGCCAGAAAAAAAGCACCAAAATTCTGGTGCAAAATATACCAACGGACGGGTGTTATAAGGTAAAATAAAAGTGTTTACAAGGTTGGTGCATCTTTATACAGCATAAACTCTGACTCAACAATCTAAGTACTGGAGAAGATTAGTAAATACGCCCCAATATGCAGTAGAATGGCAGCCCTACTAGAGTTATACAGCTTCTATCAGTTCTGGCTAGAAATCCATTAACACCCATTCATAAAGAGGAGTCTAATCCACACTAACAATGATTACATTTCATAGGTTTCACTGTTCCTCCTCGCCCGGCCTGTGCCAGCTCTCTATGGGAACGTCTGGCAGGGCCAGTGGATGCGCCCAGACAGGCCATGAATCTCAGATACTCAATTCATGCACACCCCTGGGTGGAAATCAGCGTCTGGATGGGAGAGGCTTGGAAACATTTGGAACACTTTGCTAAGATACAGCCACAATTCTAAACCTACATCTGCTTTTAGAGAAAAAAATAAAATAATCTCACAGGGGTTGTCGAAAATTAGAAAAAAAAAGGGTCGGCATTTTGCCAGAAACTGTTTCCCTATCTATGTGTTTGGAATTGTAAATGACTGAGGCAGCGCTGCAGTACCAGACAAAGCCTAAGAACCAGAGTGGCGCTATGCCTGGAAGAACAGACCATTGTCCAATTCTGGGCAACATATTTGTAAGCTGAATTCAAAATGGACAATGGGCGCATTATCAGATAATAAAAGCAACTTACACAGTACATAGGCTGGACTAAGAGGAGCTGCAGGAACCAATGAACAGGATTGCTGAGAAGTATAGTGGGGTGCAACCTAAATCTTCTGCCTTTGGTGGTTTACCGAGTCCACAAAAAAAAAAAACTAAAAAGGGCATTTCCCACAAGGGTGTAGCTGGGGAGCGCAAAGAGGGTTGTCTTTCTGCACTTTTCACTTTAGAAGCAAGGTTCTTTTCGGGGGCATCAATCCAGGCTCAGACTGGACCACTAAGGGACAGGGGAACCTCCAAAAGGCCACATGAGCATCACAAGCCTGGGGCTGACAGGGACAGAGAGGCAGAAAGATAGAGTGCTGTATGTGCGGTCAAGAATCAGCTCCACCGGCGGGCCCCCCCAGGAAGCAGCTCCACCGGCGGGCCCCCCAGGAATCAGCTCCACTGGTGGGTCCCCCCCCCCCAGGAATCAGCTCCACTGGTGGGTCGCCCCCCCCCAGGAAGCAGCTCCACCGGCGGGCCCCACCAGGAAACAGCTCCACCGGCGGGCCCCCCAGGAATCAGCTCCACCGGTGGGTCCCCCCCCCAGGAAGCAGCTCCACCGGTGGGTCCCCCCAGGAATCAGCTCCACCGGCGGGCCCCCCCAGGAATCAGCTCCACTGGTGGGTCCCCCCCCCCCAGGAAGCAGCTCCACCGGCGGGCCCCCCCAGGAATCAGCTCCACCGGCGGGCCCCCCCAGGAATCAGCTCCACCGGCGGGCCCCCCCAGGAAGCAGCTCCACCGGCGGGCCCCCCAGGAAGCAGCTCCACCGGCGGGCCGCCCCAGGAAGCAGCTCCACCGGCGGGCCCCCCCAGGAAGCAGCTCCACCGGCGGGCCGCCCCAGGAAGCAGCTCCACCGGCGGGCCCCCCAGGAATGCAGCTCCACGGGGCCCGCCCCCGGAAGCAGCTCCACCAGCGGCCCCCCAGGAATCAGCTCCACCAGCGGGCCACCCCAGGAATCAGCTCCACCAGCGGGCCCCCCAGGAATCAGCTCCACCAGCGGGCCCCCCAGGAATCAGCTCCACCCGCGGGCCCCCAGCAATCAGCTCCACCTGCGGGCCCCCCAGGAATCAGCTCCAACAGCGGGCCCCCCAAGGGAATCAGCTCCACCAGCGGCCCCCCCAGGAATCAGCTCCAACAGCGGGCCCCCCAGGAATCAGCTCCAACAGCGGGCCCCCCAGGAATCAGCTCCACCGGCGGGCTCCCCAGGACCCAGCTCCACCGGCGGGCCCCCCCGGGAAGCCGCGCCCCCGGCGGGCGCCCCAGGAATCAGCTCCACCATGGGCCCCCCAGAATCACCCACCGGCGGGCCGCCCCAGGAAGCAGCTCCACCGGCGGGCCCCCCCAGGAAGCAGCTCCACCGGCGGGCCCGCCCCGGAAGCAGCTCCACCAGCGGCCCCCCAGGAAGCAGCTCCACCAGCGGCCCCCCAGGAATCAGCTCCACCAGCGGCCCCCCAGGAATCAGCTCTGCCAGCGGGCCCCCCAGGAATCAGCTCCACCGGCGGGCCCCCAGAAATCAGCTCCACCAGCGGGCCCCCCGGAACACTCACCAGCGGCTCCCCAGAATCCAGCTCCACCGGCGCCCCCCCCCCCCCCCCCCCCAGAATCAGCACCACGGGTGGGCCCCCCCCCCCAAGGAATCAGCTCCACGTGGACCAGTATCCCAGTCCAACACTCCATCAATCCCTTGCTGATGCAATGAAGGTGAGGCCGGAAAGTGTCTCCAGCTTATGTGATATCCCTCCGACCTTTCAGTCGTGGAGGGGGGAGCACTTTTAGTGGTAAATGCTTCTACCCTTCCACCCTCATCATTCTGTTTGGATGCATTAAGCATTTGTACATTATCAGAATATAATGAAATATGTTCCCATACTTCACCTATTCATGTGGCACCAAAAACTTCTTACCTATAAACATGAGGGGGCGAGTCCGTGCATTCCATCAAGTCTAGGGTTAAGTGAATCCAGGCTGCCCCCAGGTACAGGACCAAGGGTCTCGGAGCTGAAGCGGATGAGGTGGACCCTGGAATGCTGTCTGGCCTTGGCTCGCAGCTGTAGGATGGGTTGTGTGTGGGTAGCAGACAGCTGCAGGGAAGATTGATGGCCGTCTCACAGGCTCTGCAGATAAATGCACATTACAGATGCATTTTATCATCCTGAATAAATAAACAGCTCTATAGAACAACAGTCCCTGTCCAGGGCACAATTTATCGGGTAGACCGATGCCACGAGGAGAAGAAAAACAGACACAATGGGCGCGTATATCAATATTCTACATTATCTGCCCACTATACTTATGTCAGGATAATAATGCACGCTGCACAACATTTTCGGACTTGTGCTCTTCTGCAATGCCATTTCTGGTTTTCTCTTCTTTCACGGGAACAGAAAACTGGAATAACGGCAGTGCCAAATCCCTTACACTAATGCCGCACAATGGACCCTAGTGTCCATCACGGTGTCTGTCCTTCAAATGGAAAAAATAGTGCTGCATGCTGCGCTACATTTCCCGCCATCTCTGATGGTATCAGTAATGGAAGCTCTGAAAGGAACCTCCAACACAAATGTGAACTGGCCAATGGCTCAACCCTCGTCATTATGTACTCACCGCTGTCGGCAGAGCTTCTCTTGTGCTGCACTTCTCTGCAACTCACTGCCCCAGACCATTAAAGGGCTTTTAGAGATTTTGGGTAACTACTGGAGAGGCTGGGACTGGCCCATACTGACCTGTTTCAGCTGCACCGTAGCAGCAGTGTTCCCCGACGGTCCCCACATAGCTACTGTATGTCCCGTATATCATACAGGGAATGTTCTGGATTTCTGCAGCAGATTCTTTGGAGAAGTGAGAACAAGATACAAGACCTATCTCAGACACCTAATTTAGGTACTACTCAATGTTTTACAACAGGGACACTTAAAGGAGTTACCTTCCGAAAATCAATTACCACATATCCGAAGGCTAAGGGAAAACGGTATGATTGATGGAGGTCCCAACCAATCACAGCTGCGTCCTATCCACCAGTTTTCTTATGTAGATCCTGCATTGAGGAGGAGTCTGAATAAAATGGGGGACCCAATGCACAAAGCAACTCCATTTCTTTTTTTTTTAAGAGGCCAACAAGAACAGCCGAGTACAAACCTCAGCTCTATTAGGGCGGCTCCACCACTCCATTCGGGCCCCTCTATACTACGAACAAGCAATGGGGACTCAACAAGTAACTGAGGATCCCCATTCTAAGAAAGATGGGGGTTCCAGTGTTCTTACATTTACCACCTTCATATGATCATGCAGCTAATCATCGATTAGCAATCTACATTAAAAAACAAGTTCAATCAGGTGCCATTACTACAGGTAATGAGTGGAGGACAGAGGAGCCTCTTACAGGAGAAGTTACAGGTCTGTGAGAGCAGAAATCTTGCTTGTTTGTAGGGGACCAAATACTTATTTTCCACCAGAATTTGCAAATAAATTCTTTCCAAATCAGACAATGTGATTTTCGGAATTTGATTTCTCATTTTGTCTCTTATAGTTGAGGTGGACCTATGAGGTTAGTTACATGCGCCTCTCTCATCTTTTTAAGTGGGAGAACTTGCACAATTGGTGGCTGACTAAATACTTTTTGCCCCCACTGTACACTGGTTGGGTAGTAGTTTCATGCAGTTTTATCTATAACCCCCTGGACTAAATCAGCACAATGTTCTTATCCCATGAGTCCTCCTGTTGCGTTCAGATTGTAAACTCATATGGGCCGGTACCTCTCTGTCTATCTCTCACTTCTCCCTGTAATTACTATTCCCATTGGAACGAATAAGGAATAAGTTACCACTATATAAATATATATTAAAATAATATTCACTGGCCAGGATAGTCTATAGGTCTAGACACTGGCCGTGCTGTATGCCCAACGTGTAGCTGATGGGAGGGCGATCTACAGCTAAATGTAGGTCCTTAATTCAAATCATTCATTACAATGGGGATTTGGCAACATTAGATAGTAAAAATGTCCAATATTGCGCAATTTCTAGTAACATTTGCATGGCTTATTTACAGAAACACATTCCCCTGCACTTTAATAAGGGAATGAAGAGGTTAAAGCGTCTCAAGTTCTAGGACTGTGCTCTATGTGCAATGCCATCACTTTCTTGTCAATTCCCCATAGCCCTGAGAGGGAGACGCCTGTAAAGTGAGTAATTCTGCCCCTTGGCTTCCTGAAGGAGTATCTGCAAATCCATTAGGAACATCGTAGACACATTGACCTTGAGGCTCCTTTCCGCTCATAACACCAAGCTTATCAGATGAGATCAATTGACTTCTCCCCTACAGATCCCCATGGAGAACGGATCTTTGAATGGTCCCGTGAACAAAGTGGTGGAGGGAAGTCGGTCATATGCCACCAAGTCAGCTCACAATTATCTCTCCCAACATTTGCACATTTGACTAAGCATGCACGTGTTCTGGAAAGAGCGAGGGGAGTTAGACCTGCGAAGGATCTCTTATCTGTCCCAAGAGCAAAAGAATCGGAAACGTTGAAATCCAACTTCCCAGTCCTTCTCTTCCTGTCGTCCAGTCCTATCAAAATTAATCTGAGTGTATGTCCAGCTTAATCCTTAGGCTGCTTACCAGACACTACAGGGCTATAGAGGCAATGGGGAAGACTTAGCAGGACTGTTGTAGGGACTGGTGTGGTTCTCCATAAAAGGTTATCTCAAATACAACCTATTTTCATATCCCATTATAAAGCCTATGTACGTAATAGAAGAAGTGGTCTCCACATGGAAGAGGACATCTCTATAAACCATAGTGGAGACCTGTTAACATAGGGTGTTTCTTACTCTGACCCATCTGGTGCCAATGGTTGTGCCACACATATTGCAAATATCAAGGTAGAAACCAGTCCATGTAGAGAGGGAAGAGATCTAAAAGAATTCGAGGACCACAATTGCCTGGTACTACATATCTTTTCCATCAGATAATCTGGGATCAGATCGCAGTGTGCTGAAATGCTTAGTATAAGGGAACTACTCAGAATGGAATTATGGTCATCATGCAAGTACCGAAATTTATGGGAACGAATATCCAATAGTGCGAAACCAACAGGTACACAATGTCTGTGTTCACATGACTAAATTTTCATACAGAGTCCTATGAAGATTGTTTGTTAAATCCCCGTCCCATTACTGTCAATGAGAATCTGCACCATAGTTCATCCATGTTCAAATACGGACATGTTTTCTTAACAGACACCACATTGAATGGACAAATATGGATTATCCCCTTTAAATGCAGCCAATCTGCGTCATGTCACAAAGCAAAGGGTATGTTCTGGATTTCTGCAGCAGATTCTTCGGGGAAGTAAGAACAAGATACAAGACCTACATCACGCACCTAATGTAGATACTACTTCATATTTTACAATAGGGACATCTAAAGGAGTTACCTTCCGAAAATCAATTACCACCTATCTGAAGGCTAAGTGATAAAAGTATGATTATCATACTTAGCGCCCTATCCACCAGTTTTCTTATGGAGATCTTGCAGTAAGGAGGAGTCTAAATAAAGTGGTGTAGCCTTATGCACAAAGCCACTTTACTCATTAGGACGAGTACAACTCTCAGCTCTTTCTGGGTGGCTCCATTGCTCTACTCGGGCTCTTCCTCGAGTCCAAATGACCCACTGTATGTAAAGGGCTTGTTCTTTAAAAGAGGTTATCCAGGAGTTTAAATATTTCATAGAACACTATGTCAGTGTCAGTAGTTCTCCATCATCTCTTTCCTACAAGCCCCAGACTGCATTGCAATCTTGGACTTCCCTCCACAGTTATCATTGCTAGGGTCTAAGTGCTTACATAAGTGTGTTTGCTCTGTGCTTGCCGTCATGATAATGATAGCTAGGACTCATGAGTCACTATGTAAACTGTACAGTGCTGCAGTCATCATTTTCATGACCAGCAGTACACAACCCCCCAGCTCTGAACTGCCGTCCTCTGCTCCCATTACTAAGTACTGCCAGCAGGACTCACAGATAATCAAACAGTTTCCCCTCCCCTGTAATTACTTCTATTAATTTGCAAACTACAGGCTGGAGAGAGTGAAAGCAGTCAGATCTTTCTCTGCTCAGGTCACGCCCACTACAGGGAGTGTTCCTGAGCTGAGCCCTGCTTCAACACACCCCTACGGAGTGATAACAAAATAGTCATTGAGTCCGCTTGATCAATGAACGGCACATGGTTTGCAGGGATTGGGGGAGATGGGAGACAAGGCTCTTTGCCTGGTTTTGAACAGCAGGACAGGTAAATAAGTCATGAATTACAAGGTTTAATATATTACAGTTGTGAGCTCTATAACAAATGAAGAAATAGAACCCCTTTAACAAGTTGCTGCATTTGAGAAATCCCCTTTTTTTAGAAGGAATCCCCCAAAACGAGCTGCTCATATGGTGCCTTGCTGCTGAAAACCTGAGGTCAGGCAGCAATTTCCATGCAGCGCCACCATTGGTGAAGTGAGGAATTACATTCGGCATGTTGGAATCAATAGACCGTCCATATACTATAGACGTGCTGGGTCCTCATAGGAAGAGTGATGCTTTTGGTAGCCAATCTCCACTTTGGCTACATGATGGAGGTCCAGAATGAAGCACACTCTCTATTAACTCTTCATGCCCTAAAAGGATTATTTATTATCGTTTTTTTAAACCCTGTAACCTCTTTATTGTAGGGTTTTTTTTTTTTACTATTAAAGAAACCACCACATAAATTCTCAGGGGTTCTGCAGAGCTGGAGCTGGCATTAAGGCTTTGGTCAATAGTCCCATCATCGTCTTCATACCCGCGGAACAATCCATCTGTAAATCTTCTGACAACGGTCCGATGAACATGATACAATTACCCCCGAATCTTTACGATGGGGCTAAAAATCCTGCATGAGAAGCATGACCTAGTTCTTTAGCCACCAATAATGAGTTCCTCTGCCTTGGAATATCTTGTCTAGTGGGTTGGAGGATTGCACATAGTCTTGCCTCAGTACACAGGACTCTCAGTCTTCTGAGCGTAGACACTGCAGGGTTGTATTACACATGTCTGGGGAATGCAGTTGGGCCGCGTATGTTTAGTGGAGGAGGTGGAGTTCCACACACATTTGCAGAAACTGTGCATCATTTACACCTGGAGCAAAACATGCAGATACAAGACAGAGGAAAGCAGCAGAGAAGATCATTGTCCATGTATCATCTACTGTATGGGATGTTAATGTTACTTGTCGTGTAATAATAGTAGGAGTATAATTAGAGAATATTCTATAGTACAAGGGTGGGAAACGTCCAGCCTACGGGTCATATACGGCCTGCAAAGTCATTCAGTCCATCCCTATGCTTGATGTCCCCATATCAGCAAAAAAGTGCCAGAAGCTTCGGAAACCAGCGCATGCGCCGTAGTAGACCTTGCTCAAGTTTTACCTTCTGGATGTGCTACTGCGCATGCGTTGCTCTCCGAAGCTGCTGGCACTTGATGACTCAGGGACATCAAGCGCATCAGTAACTGCTATAGTCCATGCCATTTCTGCTCTGATATGCTACTGCACATCTGGATAAAAAGGGCATGGGCATCATGGCATGTGGGGAACAGAGACTTGGGCACACTGCATGTAAACTTGGGGGGACATCCAGTACTTTAGTTACAGCTCTCATTCATGTCTTTTCTCCCCAGATGGACTGTAGCAGGGAAATGGCATAGATGAGATTTGTTGCTGATGTACTTGTTCAATCAGAAATATGCATCTGCGCTGAGGAGCAATTTCAGCGTCATATTAGGGGTCAGTCAAAAGTTTGACCAAATATAGAAACTCCTTTTTAAAGGGGTTGTCTCATCTCAAAGTTTCATAGGTTGCATGAATGAAGTAATGCTGCTTTGCTCTGTCACTTCCTGGTCAAACTATCTGTAATTAGCATATGAGTGTATTCAGACCTCTCTGTTTATTAGTCCAGATTAGCTAAATTACCTTCTCTGAGGTCCAGAGAAGCTTCTGAGCTAATGTAAACAGTAGAGTAATTAGTCTTTTGTCTGAAAGATCAGATAACACACAAGCTCTCACACTGCTGGCTGAGACCTGTGTGATGACATCACTCCCTGCTATCAGATAGAACAAACAGCAGGGGAGAAGGAGTACACAGGTCGGTCACTTGGGAAACCAGAAAGCCCTCAGAAGGTGATAAAATAATTTGTAGCTGTTTAACAAAAAAAGATGAACAAAACAATGTATTTGGAAAACGTCTTCATTTAGTGTTCCCTACATTTTGAAAGCTAATCTTTGTAGTGAGACAACCCCTTTAAGTTGATAGTTTTGTATAACCTGGGAAATAGGTTACAAATCTACACATGGACTTTGGCAAAAAAAAGGGTTCCCTACTCCCGCCATAGTAGGACCTGAATGTAGCAACTTAAATTATCTAAAACTAAGATCAGATCAGCAAGATCCAAACAGTGTTCCCACTATGGCGCTGCGATTTGCCACCAAGACTAGACGGGCCTGGTGTCTGTTTCCCACTTCTCCATTCCGTGTAGGGGCCCTTCACATTCACTTCTGTATACACTAAAGTCTTTATAGAGGACCTGTGACCTCTCCTGTAAAGTCTATTTTAGTAAATCCTTGTGTTCCCTGTGATATAACAATTCTGGAGCCTCTTCTCTTATATCTCTGTGTTGTGCTGTTCCTCTGTTTCCTTCTAGAAATTCATAAATGAATCTGTCAGCTGGGTGTTACCATTCCAGTTTTCAAGAGGCGTGTCCCTGCACACCCGGACTCTGTCAGAACTGACTGAAGCGATACACACCCAATTGTTAATGCCCAGTTGACGGATTGGTATTAAATTTCTAGGAGGACCAACAGAGAAACATCTAAGAAAATATGCTCCGGAATTATTTAATTTTATTCAGTATTTAATAAAATGTTATGCAAACACAACACAATATCAGCAGCTCTCTAAAAGCACTAAAAAAAAAACAAAAAAAAAAAAGTCAAAGAGGACATAGGAACATTCTTGAAAAGCATTTCTGATACTTTGGAATACATGAAAATTTTGAGGTTCTTATTGCACATTTTTGATCAAAACTGTAAAAGCCCATCTACCGTCGGCAAGGTGACTTCAATTCAGATGGGAACCTACGCTATATGTTACCTCCCTTGGTGTTTGTTCAGACCTCCACATTTCAGGGAGAGAAGATTCCACCTATAACCTGATCTGATTAAAAACAGTAGTGTAGATGGGTGGGAGTGCAAAAAACCAAGATGGGGCCAGCCACTTCCCCATGCATACAGTCCAAAAACAAAATATGGTCAGCACATCCATTCTGAAAAATGAGTCTACAGGTGCACGCTGGTGTGGCAGCCAAAAGCAATGCAAACACAACACTATATCACTAAAAACAGTCAGACAGGACATAGGAACTTTCTTGAAAAGCATCTCTGCTACTTTAGAATGCATACAATTTTTGAGGTTCTTATTGCACATTTTTTTATCAAAACTGGAAAAGCCCATCTACCATCGACAAGGTGACCTCAATTCAGGTGGGAACCTACGCCATATGTTCCCCGCTATATGTTCCTATGTCCCCTTTGACAGCTTGTTTAGTGCTGCTGATATTGTGTTGTGTGTTGCATTGCTTTTGGCTGTCACACCAGCCTGCACCTTTAGATTCATTTTTCAAAATGGATGTGCTGACCATATTTTGCATTTGAACGTTAATAAAATGTTAGGAACATGTCAGGAACAGTCACAGATTCTCTTTAATGTAGCATCTGGCAGCAGTATTTTTAGCAAAAAAAAAAAAAAAAAAAAACACGTAAAAAACCTCCCTAGGGGAAAGTGCTGCAAAAGTTCTTGCCACCCAGAACCCAATAAGGCCTTTAGTTGAAGGCCTCACAGCAGCCTCATGGGGAGCCTCCAAGCTATGTGCAACCAATAATCCTATAACAGTCTGACTGTCAAGGCTTAAAGTGGGTTTCAAAGACTTTTAGAAACCTCCCTACCACCTCCTGCTGTGCTTAAATAGAAAGTGAACTCGTATATACCTCTCCAATCACCACTGTTACAGCTCTGCCGGGGCCCCATAGCCCCCCCGTTCACCACTGATGACGTCACGTTCATAGATCACATGATGCTGCAGCCAATCACTGACCTCTGTGGTCACATGATGTACATGCAGTCATGTGACTGCTGAAGCCTGCGATTGGTTGCAGCATCATGTGATCCATGATTGTTAGTACGTTTGATGGACATAGTAATATGATAAAAAGTGTCATCAAAAAAACACTGGCACATTTTAGCCAGTGATATAAAGTATGGGAGATTATTTAAAAATCAACCGTATTTTATTTATTGAAAAGGTCGTACTGTAGCCAGCCACATTTTAACTAGTGATATACAAATTAAACAGAACAAAAAACAAACTTTTATTATTCCGCAAAAGAAAGGCACACATCCTTGCTATAATTGTCAACATTGTAGCGCTATAATCAAAGGTTCATTTGCATTACATCCTACAAGTGGCAAGAAAATGTATATCAATGGATCATATACAGTACAGACCAAAAGTTTGGACACACCTTCTCATTCCAAGAGTTTTCTGTATTTTCATGACTATAAAAATTGTAGGTTCACACTGAAGGCATCAAAACTATGAATGAACACATGTGGAATTATATACTTAACAAAAAAGTTTGAAACAACTGAAAATATGTCTTATATTCTAGGTTCTTTAAAGTGGCCACCTTTTGCTTTGATTACTGCTTTGCACACTCTTGGCATTCTCTTGATGAGCTTCAAGAGGTCGTCACCTGAAATGGTCTTCCTACAGTCTTGAAGGAGTTCCCAGAGATGCTTAGCACTTGTTGGCCCTTTTGCCTTCACTCTGCGGTCCAGCTCAGCCCAAACCATCTCGATTGGGTTTAGGTCCGGTGACTGTGGAGGCCAGGTCATCTGGCGTAGCACCCCATCACTCTCCTTCTTCGTCAAATAGCCCTTACACAGTCTGGAGGTGTTTTTGGGATCATTGTCCTGTAAAAAAATAAATGATGGTCCAACTAAACGCAAACCGGCTGGAATAGCAGCCGCTGCAAGATGCTGGGGTAACCATGCTGGTTCAGTATAATCCCCAACAGTGTCACTGGCAAAGCACCCCCCCCCCCCCCACACCATCACACCTCCTCCTCCATGCTTCACGGTGGGAACCAGGCATGTAGAGTCCATTCGTTCACCTTTTCTGCGTCGCACGGTGGTTGGAACCAAAGATCTCAAATTTGGACTCATCAGACCAAAGCACAGATTTCCACTGGTCTAATGTCCATTCCTTATGTTCTCTCTTCTGCCTGTAGCCTGTCCTTAGCAGTGGTTTCCTAGCAGCTATTGTACCATGAATGCTGCTGCACACAGTCTCCTCTTACCAGTTGTTGTAGAGATGTGTCTGCTGCTAGAACTCTGTGTGGCATTGATCTAGTCTCTAATCTGAGCTGCTGGTAACCTACGATTTCTGAGGCGGATGAACTTCTCCTCCGCAGCAGAGGTGACTCTTCGTCTTCCTTTCCTGGGGGTGGTCCTCATCTGAGCCAGTTTCTTTGTAGCGCTTGATGGTTTTGGCCACTGCACTTGGGGACACTTTCAAAGTTTCCCCAATTTTTCGGACTGACTGACCTTCATTTCTTAAGTAATGATGGCCGCTCGTTTTTTCTTTACTTAGCTGCTTTTTTCTTGCCATAATAGAAATTCTAACAGTCCATTCAGTAGGACTATCAGCTGTGTATCCACCTGACTTCTGAACAACACAACTGATGGTCCCAACCCCATTTATAAGGCCAGAAATCCCACTTATTAAACCTGACAGGGCACACCTGTGAAGGGAAAACCATTTCAGGTGACTACCTCTTGAAGCTCATCAAGAGAATGCCAAGAGTATGCAAAGCAGTCATCAAAGCAAAAGGTGGCTGCTTTGAAGAACCTAGAATATGACATAATTTCAGTTGTTTCACACTTTTGTGATAAGTATATAATTCCACAGGTGTTAATTCATAGTTTTGATGCCTTCAGTGTGAATCTACAATTTTTATAGTCATGATGAAAATACAGAAAACTCTTGGAATGAGAAGGTATATCCAAACTTTTGGTCTGTCCTGTACATGTGACACAAAAAGTGTGGTTTACATGTTAAAATGTCCGTGCGGTAAAGGCTATGTTGGCCAAACCACACGCAGTGCTAAGGTCAGACTTAATGAACATCGTTCCAGCATTAGGATGGCTTTAAAGAATCGGGTTGTTGAATAAAATACTGAGTATAGAAAGAAATTTGGGGAGAGCAGTGTAGCTAGACATTTCCTAGAGTATAAGCATAACGTCTCAGAGTTGCGCTGGGTTATTTTGGAAGAAGTTCAAGGAAGGGAGGGTGAAACACTAGAGATGCCTCTTTTACGATGTGAAGCAAAATGGATATATTTCATGAATACGATGTCTCCAGCCGGCCTAAACTAAAGTTTTAGTCTTGAGGTATTTTTGTAGTAACGCAATGTAAATTGGAAATCTTTTATGATGTTTTGATATATATGTTTTTGTATGTTAGCGGTATAAATAGTGGGATGGAAGTAGGCTGTCCACGCTTGAGAAAGGGGGAGGGATTCTCCCGAAACGTCGCGCGGTTGCGGTGTACCCACCCGTCTGTGTGCTCCGAGATGGAGACGCCACACTTTGCTGATGCATGAGGAATGTTTACTAGAGTTACCTGCCACTCATGACTATGATACATTGAAACCGCAAGTATCTATCTTGTTTTGTTTGCAAGTGAGTATGTAAAGTCTTTCATTAAATGACAAGTTTAATATTCACACCTGTTACTTATTGCAAGTTTATCCATGAGCATGATATCATTAGTGAGGGACCATGGGGGAGGTGGCGAGTCTTGGGAGACCCATTTAATGATTCCAGTCTACTCACGGTTTTAAAGGACTTGCCGAGAATCAGAAAAACATGGCTGCTTTACCTCAGAAATAACATCATGCTTCATTCTGGGTTGAGTCCACTATTGCTGGTCAGTGCTATTGAAATCAATGAGTCTAAACTGCAACAACACACATGACCTAGGGCAGATCTCCTGTTCTCTTATAACTCTGGGTTGTGCTGTTCCTCTGTTATTCCTCCTAGAAATGTATGACTGAATCGGTCAGATGGGTGTTACCATTCGTTTTCAGAGGGGCGTGTCCCTGCACACTGTGACTGCCAGCGCTGATTGGACAATGTGAGACTATGCAAGGACACGCCCCCAGCTGGTAACGCCCAGCTGTCAGATTCAGTCATACATTTCTAGGAGGAATAACAGAGGAACAGCACAACCCAGAGTTATAAGAGAAGAAGCTCCAGATTGTTTATTACCAGAATGGTTATTCCCACATAAGGATTTGCTAGAAGAGACATTTAAGGAATGGCTACAAGTAATCTGAAGTCCACGTCCTCCTCTTTTACATGGCTGTTTATTGGATAAACAAACCTTCATGGGAATATTTGTTTCTGATTTTTGTCTCATGTAAAAGGCCCCTTGATCAGCTGAGAAATGGTCACTGCATCTATTATACTGAGGAAAAATAAAAAAAAAAGAAAAAAATTGTTGACCGAAAAACTGCTCCAATGATGAAAGTGAATGGCCGCAGGAACGGTCATAGTTATGAGAATGATTCCCTGTGTGGTCGCCCGCCCCCCTAATAAATGGCCTGTACATAGACTCCTTGTACGACCGCCAAACAACTTTTGGGGCAATTATCTGCTCATGTAAAAGCACCGAGTCTGAACAACTGGTGCTAGTTCAGGGCTGTCATGAAAAAGTGTGAATGCATCTCGTGGCCCCCCTCACTACACCAGTCCCATAGTAGCTGTGGGGCCCGGAAGTTATGTGCCGCAAGTATTCCACTTCCAGTAAAACAACCGCTATCTGCATTGTAGCTCATTAAACAATCTGTGTTTACCCTGGAAGCCTGAAAATATGTGAATAAATAGAACAAGATGTATGAACAGATGAGACAACGGCGCTAATGTCACAGTATCAACCAGCCAAGCTCATTAATGGCCAATGCATCACAGTCTGCCCACTATAAATGACTAAACAGTATGTAATCAGGTGATTAAAGAGGACCTGCCTGCTCCCCGGACACGTCGCATTCACTAAATACTTGCCACATAAAGTAACAATTCTGGAGATCTTTTCTTAGGCTGTGTCGATACGGCAATGTTAAAATGCTGACAGTATTCGAACATCGCCGTACCACAGTTTTTGCAGCGGGTTTGTGGCCCAGTACATAGAACTGTACTAGAATCCGCCGTAATACGTTGGATTATAGAACATGTTCAGAAATAAAACAGAAAATCCGTGCACAGGTTGGATTTTTTATTGCGGTCTATGGGGCACCAGTTAGGGTATGTTCACACGGCGTAATTTCGGCGCGCATTTGCCACGTATTTGTGCTTAAGACGCGGCGAGATGTGTGCCGCAATTACAGTAATCCATAGCTCTCATAGAGAACTATGGATTATGCCTCGTCCCCCCACGTGTACAATACGATCGTACTGTACGCGCGGGGAGATAAATGAAGATCTATGGGGCCGGTGTGCAAACCCCCCCCCCCTCCCGTGCTTTGGGAGTACATGCTGATCAGCGCAACTCCCAAAACACCCAGAGTATTGCGGAGCGTACTGCACGCACCGCAATTACGCCGTGTGAACATAGCCTTACAGTCAGATTTGAGGATTCTAAATACTGAATCCACTTAAAAATCCGACTAAAAACCAGTGCAGTGTAGACAATGCCTCAGTTATTCCTCCTGGAACTGTATTAATATGAACTGAATAGTGGATGTTACTTGTTGTCAGTAGATTATTTACAGTTGAAACCAGAAGTTTCCATCCACTATATTAAAACACACATCTGCATGTTTTTCTCACTGTCTGACATGGAATCAGAATAAACCTTCCCCGTTTTAGGTCAATTAGGAACCAAAATTATTCCTATTTGCCAAATGCCAGAAAAATGACAGGGAGAGAATTTAAGACATTTTTATTATTTTCTGCAAAGGTAAAAGTGTCCATACATTTCATTAGTATTTGGTAGCTTTGCCATTAAACTGTAGGACTTGGGTCGATCGTTTTGGATCCTTCCACAAGCTTCTCACAATAGCTGGTAGGAATTTTGGCCCATTCCTCCTGACAGAATTGGTGTAACTGAGCCATGTTTGGAGGTCGCCTTGCTCGCACCTGCTTCTTTAGCTTTGCTCATAAATTTTCAATAGGATTGAGATCAGGGCTGTGTGATGGACACTCCAGAACATTGACTTGGTTCTCCTTAAGCCACTTTCTAACCAGTTTGGCAGCAGCTTAAGGTCATTGTCCAATTGGAAGACCCATTTCCACACAAGTGTTAACTTCTTGGCTGATGTCTTGAGATGTTGCTTCAGTTTTGACACATAATCTTCTTTCCTCATGATGTCGTCTATTTTGTGAAGTGCACCAGTCCCTCCTGCTGGAAAACAACCCCACAACATGCTGCTACTCCCAAGTTTCATAGTTGGGATGGTGGTCTTAGGTTTCCAAGCTTCTCCCTTTTTCCTCCAAATGTAACGATGGTCAATGTTGCCAAACAGTTCAATTTTAGTTTCCTCAGACCACAGGACTTGTCTCCAAAAATGTAGGTCTTTGTTCCTGTGCATTTGCAAACATTAATCCGACTTTTATATGTTTGTTTTGGCGTAATGGCTTCTTCCTGGCAGAGTGGCCTTCCAGCCCATGTTGATATAGTACTCATTTCACTGTGGATAATGACACCATCTTACCAGCTTCCGCCAGCATCTTCTCAAGGTCTTTGTTTTTGTTCTTGGGTTGGATATGCACATGTCGGACCAAAGCACGTTCATCTCTGAGACACAGAACCCGTCTCCTTCCTGAGCAGTATGATGGCTGGACATTCCCATCTTGTTTGTACTTGCGTATAATAGTTTGTGCGTCAAGATGGAGGTTCCCACCCAAGTCCCACAATTCTCTTCCTGATATCTTGGCTGATTTCTTTAGACTTTCCATGATGTTACCACAGAAGCAGTGTGTTTCTGTGTGATAAAAATACATCCACAGGGGGTGTCTCTAACTCAGATGTTGCCAATAAACATAAATCAGAAGCTTCCAAAGACATGACATCATCATATGGGCTGTCTCAAATTGTTTAAGTATAGTAATTCTAGTGGATGGAAACGTTTGACTTTGCAGAAAGTAATAAAAATGCCTTTAAAAAAATGCTCTCTCATTATTCTGGCATTTGGCAAATATAAATGATTTTGGTTCCTAATTGACCTAAAACGAAGAAGGTTTATTCTGATTTCATGTCAGATAGTGAGAAAAACCTGCAGATGGGCTTTTTATATAGTGTATGGAAACTTCTGGTTCCAACTGTATCTACAATGAGTTGGGACACATCCTATTGAGGATTTCGGCCTAATGTATGAAAACTGTCTAGCAGTAAGACTGTCTTTATTACCCACAGCAACCAATCAGAGCTCAGCTTACATTTCATATAGTGCTCTGAAAAAATAAAAGATGAGCTCTTGTTGCTTGCTATGGGCTCTGATTGGTTGCTATGGGCTCTGATTGGTTGCTATGGGCAACAAGGACAGTCTTACTGCTAGACAGTTTTCATACATTAGGTCTTTATTCTTTTAGCTCCATGAGCAAAAGGAGGCGGCCATGCTTGCCAAGTTCTCCCCCCCCACTCAGGATTTGGAAGTTTGGAATATACCTGAGCACACTCACCTGGCTATATTCGGAACTCCAATAGAAATGAATGGGGAGACCTACGGAAGTGCGGCCATCTCTCTGTTCTCTGAGGCCAACTGGTAGCCAGTTACGAGCTGCTCTCAGAGAGGATTCTATAAGATGTCAAAAACAACTATTTTTATATGTCCTGTTAAGGAATTCTCAATTCTTTAGGGTCAGTCAAGTCTCCATTGGTGTTCATTAGTTTTTACTTTTGTCCCGGGGGAAATTTATGAAGGTTCATAACAATTCCACAGTTCTACATCAGCTGTTTGATCACAAGAAGCGCCGTAGATCTGTCTCCATAACACAGGAAACAGCTCTGCGAAAAGCCCGGGAGATCAGCTAACCAAAGGGATGTGGCTTTGTCAGGGAAGCTGTAAAAGCCTCACTCCTTTGGCCCTCCCTCCCAGGACTTTCAGCACAAGGGAGAGAACAGAAGTGTGTCCTGAAACGGAGATAGGAAGGCAGACAAAGCACAGAAAATGATACTGGGGTTTGTAATTTTACAGGGAAAGGGGAAAAAAAAACTTCCATACAGGAAAAGCTGCTGCAGAGAATGGAGGCTACATACAGCACAAAAATGCACAAAGGAGAACAGATCACAGGGAAATGAGGACTCAAGCAAGACATACGATTTTTGTTAGTTTGCTTCTCTGGACAACCCCTTTAAAGGTCACATGGTCTAGATTCAGAATGGAACCTTCAAAACCATATATCATATACATGTCCCAAATGTGAGGTGGAGCCTCAGTGTTAGGCCATGTTCACACAGCTTAAAATGGGCCGTATTTCGGTCCGTAATTACGTGCCGGAGTGCGCAAATTACGGCTGAAAACGTCCCAGTTAACTACGGGAACCCACAGGTCCTTTATAGAGAACTATGGATTACGTCTCCCTCCCCCCGCTCGGCAACAAAAACAGCCGCGGGGGGAGATAAGTGACATGGAATTACCAGCAGCGTATACCGGGGCCGCTGGTAATGAAAGTCTATGGGCCCCGCAGGTGCCGGCCCCCCGCCCCCCGCTTTCCGCCCCCACGGCATAATTGCGGGGCGTAATTACAAACCCGCCGTTAAGCGTGTGAACATAGCCTTACGGTATGTTCACACAATGTATTGCGGCGCGTACAGTACGTGCCGCAGTACATCATGTCTTTCGGGAGCTCACGCTAATATGCGTGTACTCCCGAGGCGCATATTACATATGTAGAAATATATGAACTATAATGTTGTGATTGAGTGGTTTAGAAATACAAAAAATTTTGTGACACACCTGTGGGGCGATTACTCACTACACCCCTGGATATATTCCGTAAGGGGTGTAGTTTCCAATATGGGGTCCTTTTTAGGGGGGTTTATTAAGTTTTAAACACCTTAGGGTGTCCCCAAACCTGAAATGGCCCCTAAATAAATGGTAATGAAAATGAGACCCCAGAGTCCGGTAGGTGCTCCTCCTATTCTGGGGCTTGTGGTTGAGCCAAAAAATGCACTAGGGCCACAAAATGGGGTAAACTCTGAAAAACGGGCGAATCTGGGAATCAATATTAAGTTGCATTTCCCTGATCACATTTACCCTATTTGGTGACAATGTATAAAAATTGAAAATCTCAAAAAAAAGTGAAATTTTGAAATTTCTCTTCCACTTTGCTTTAATTCCTAGGGAAAAACCTAATGGGTTAATAAACTTCCTAAATTTCTGTTTTGAATACTTTAAGGGTGTAGGTTTCTTAGATGAGGTCATTTATGGGGTAACTAACATACAGGTCCCAAAAAAGTCACGTTAGAACTGGGACTGGTCCTCTAAAAAATGTATATTGCAAATTTTGAAAAATGTGAAAATTAACTACTAAATTTCTAAGCCCCCTATTTCATAAAAAAAAAAAAGACATTAAAAAAAAAATACCCAAATTTACAGGAAAAGGGTAATGCTATTTTCAAAAACTATTTTGAGTGGAAAAACCCTATCTTTTTTTTCTGCAAAAATTTTTTTGAATTTTAAAAATTGGAAAAATTTTTTTTAAATTTTTCAGGGATTTTTTGATTTTTTTTCCCAAAAAAAACAAGCTTTTTTTTGGCCCAAAATTTCTTAACATTTTAAAAGCCCCAATTGTAAACGGGAAAAAACCATCTTTAAAATAAAAAGGGATGGGGTTAAAGTGTAAAAAAATTTTATTCTCACAAAAAGGGGGACCCCTGCCCTCGTTTTTCCCAAAAATGGGGTTTCGTCAGAGAGGCCAAAACTGGCTGGGCCCGGAAAAGGGGGTTAAAAAAAACTGCGGGCCCTTTTTTTCATAGATATTTGCAAAAAATTACCATTCCCCCCGAAAAAAAAAAAAAAAAAAAAGCATAAACCCCACAAAATAAAAACAGTGCACCCCCCCCCAATATAAATACCCCCCCCCCCCCCCCCAAAAGAAAAAAAAAAAAAAAAATTATTAACCCCCCACTTCTGACTAGAGAGGGGTTGGCCCTTGGGTATCTAGAAAACCCCCTGGGGTTTTTCCCCCCTTTTTTTCCTACCCTTCCTTCGTCACCAGCTCCCCCCTGCGCCCCTGACTGTGGCTCTCAAGGGCCCATTCCTCACAAACATCAGCTCAGTTATATTTACAAATTGTGTCTTGTCACGCAATATTTATTTTTAAAAATGTTTTTGCTTATTTTTGGAAGAGTTCTAGAACACCCCCTCCCCTCCAACCACTGCCCCGGGGCTCAATGCTCAGTTACCGGCTTCTCCTTACACAAACCACAACACATTCATAAATATAGATGAAGCGAGCGCTACGCACGCCGCATGCCCATGTAAAGTCAAGAGAAACAGATTTATAAATAGAAAACAAAACAAGTAAAAAGAAACATGTGGATGAGCGAAAGCTCCGAAAAACAGTGAAGAAGAGGTCAACTCCATTTAAAGGGGTATTCCCGCCACATAGCTACAGGATACATAGAAGTGTCTGACAGAGGGGAGTTCCACCTCTGAGACCTGCACCTATGTCCAGAATATCTCACCCCTTGTAATCCCCTAATGCAAACACTGACTGCGGATAGATCACATATCTATTGTAAATGTGCCCATACTCAGCCCAATAAGCAGCTATACTCTGGCACATGCACGCTCAGCTTGTCTGTGCATGCATGTGATAATGGGGAATGCTGCACATGCGAGCACAAACCACTGCAGCCAATGGATGACTGCACGGTCACGTAAGTGATGTACGTAATGTCACCACTGGGGAACACCGGAGCTCCGAGGTGGCTGTAGAGGTAAGTACTGGGGAACACCGGAGCTCCGAGGTGGCTGTAGAGGTAAGTACTGGGGAACACCTGAGCTCCGAGGTGGCTGTAGAGGTAAGTACTGGGGAACACCCAGGGGCCCCAGTGGCCGTAGAGGTAAGTACTGGGGAACACCTGAGCTCCGAGGTGGCTGTAGAGGTAAGTACTGGGGAACACCAGAGCTCCGAGGTGGCTGTAGAGGTAAGTAGTGGGTAACACTGTAGCGCCGAGGTGGCTGTAGAGGTAAGTACTAGGGAACACCAGAGCTCCGAGGTGGCCGTAGAGGTAAGTACTGGGTAACACTGTAGCTTCGAGGTGGCTATAGAGGTAAGTACTGGGGAACACCAGAGCTCCGAGGTGGCTGTAGAGGTAAGAAAGGGGAACTCGGAGCCCGAGGTGGCGGGTAGGTAAGTACTAGGGGAACACTTGAGCTCCGAGGTGGCCGTAGAGGTAATTACTGGTAAAAACCGTAGCTTCCGAGGTGGCTTAAGAGGAAAAGTACTGGGGAACACCGGAGCTCCGAGGTGGCTGTAGAGTTAAGTACTGGGGAAAACCATGCTCCGGGTGGCCGTAGAGGTAAGTACTGGGGAACACAAAACTCCAGGTGGCTGTAGAGGTAAGTATGGGGAACACCGGAGCCCCGAGGTGGCTGAGAAGGTAAGTACTGGGGAACACGGCTCCGAGGTGGCGTAGAGGTAAGTATGGGTAACCCCCGAGCCCCGGGTGGCTGTAGAGGTAAGTATGGGAACACCGGAGCCCCCGAGGTGGCCGTAGAGGAAAAGTAACTCGGGGAACCGTAGTTTTCGAGGTGGCTTAGAGGTAAGTCCCTGGGGAAAAACCGAGCTCCGAGTGGCTGTAGAGGTAAGTACTGGGAAAAACCCGAGCTCCAGGGGGGCCCGTAGAGGTAAGTTTGGGAAACACGGAGCGAGGTGGCTGTAGAGGTAAGTACTGGGAACACCAGAGCCCCAGGGGGCCCTAGAGGTAAGTCCCCCGGGTAAACACTTTTAGCGCCGAGGTTTGGCTGTAGAGGTAATTATTTGGGGAAAACCCAAGCCCCCGGGGGTGGCTGTAAGGAAAATACGGGGGAAAACACCTGAGCCCCAGGGGGCCCTTTTAGAGGAAATACTGGGGAACACCAGAGCTCCGGGGTGGAGTAAGGTAAGTTTACTGGGAAAACCACTGTAGCTTCGGGGGTGGCTTTAGAGGAAGAACGGGGAAAAACCAGACCTCCGAGGGGCTTTTAAAAGGTAAGTCCCTGGGGAACCCCCAGACCCCCCGAGGGGGCTGTAGAGGTAAGTACTGGGGAAAACCCCAACCGGACTCCGGTTTGGCGGGTAGGGGAAGTACGGGGGAAAATTTTTGGAGCCCAAAGGTGGCCAAGAGGTAATACTGGGTAAAAACTGTAGTTTTGGGGAGGGGGCCGTAAAGGAAAGGGTATTTGGGGGAACCCCCGGACTCCCGGGGGTGGCTGTAGAGGTAATATTTTTGGGGAAAACCCCGGACTCCGGGGTTAACGTGGGAGGTAAGAAAATTTGGGGAAAAAACCCCGGAGCCCCGAGGGGGCCCCTTTAGAGGTTTTTTATTTTGGGGAAACCCCCAACAGCCTGAGGTGGCTGTAAGGAAATTTATTTTGGGGAACCCCGGGAAAATCCGAGGTAACTAGTAGAGGAAAAGTCCCTGGGGAACACCGGGGGCTCCCGAGGTGGCCGTAGAGGTAAGTACGGGGGAAAACTGGAGCTTCGAGGGGGTTTGAAAGGTAATACGGGGGAACACCGGAGCTCCGAGGGGGGCTGTAGGGGTTAAGTATTTGGGGAACACTGAAACGCCGAGGGGGCCCCGTAGGGGTAAGTACGGGGAACCCATTTGGGGGCTCCGGGGTTGGTGTGAGTTAAGAAAGGGGGGGAAAACACCGGAGCCCCGAGGTGGCGTGAGGTAAGAAATTTTTTGGGGAAAACCCCAGCTCCCGGGGTGGCTGAAATTTAAATATTTGGGGAAACCCCGGTTTTTCCCGGGGTTGGCGTATGGTAATTTCGGGGGGAAACCCCCGGAGCTCCAGGTGGCTGTAGGGGAAGTATTTTGGGGAACCCCCCCGGAGCTCCTAGGGGGCGAAAGGGGTAAAAAACTGGGAAACCCACCAAAAGCCCGGGGGAGGTGGCTGTAGAGGAAAGTACTGGGGGAACCCCCCGGAGCCCCGGGTGGCAAAAAAGGAAAAGGAAATTACGGGGGGAACCCCGGGAGTCCGAGGGGGCTGTAGGGAAAAGGGTAGGGGAACCCCGGGAAAGCCCCAAAGGGGCTGTAGGGGAAAGTCCCTCGGGAAAAAACCGGGACTCCGAGGTGGTTTGTAATTTTAAAGCCCGGGGGAACCCCGGGGAGCCCCCGGGGTTTCCCTGTAAAGGTTTAAGTACTGGGGAACATGTAGCGCCGAGGGGGCCGAAGGGGGTAAGTACTGGGGAAACCCAAAAAAAAGGGGGGGGGTTTGGGGTGGGGGCTGAGAGGTAAGTATTTGGGGGAACATTTGGACCCCGAGGGGGATTTTAAGGTAATTTTTGGGGAAAAACTGGAGCCCCCGAGGTGGCTGAAAGAGGTAAGTATTTGGGGAACACTGAGCTCCGAGGGGGCTTTAGAGGAAAGTACGGGGGAAACCCAATGTAGCGGGAGGGGCCGTAGTTGAAGGTAAATTTTTTGGGGGGAAAAACCAAGTCCGGGGTGGCTGTAGAGGAAAGGGTCCCGGGGGAAAAAATGGAGTTCCCGAGGGGTCGGGAGGGGGTAAAAAAATGGGAACATTTGGAGCCCCGAGGGTGGCGGGGTTTAAGGTAAAAAAATGGGGAACCCCCAAGCCCCGAGGGGCCGTAAGTAAGTCCCGGGGGAAAACCCCTGGGGGCCCCGGGGGGTGGTTTGTAGAGGTAAGTACGGGGGAAACACCAGATCAGGGGTGGTGTAAGGTAAGTACTGGGGGGAACACGGGAAAGCCCCGGGGGGTTTGAAGAGGAAAAGAAAGGGGTTATTTTTTTATTTTTGGGCGCAGCCCCCGGGCCAAACCGGGGGACCCCAAAAAATTTTGGGACAACCCCCTTCGAGGAAATGGAATGTTTAATTTCTGTCCCTCCCCTTTTTTTTCCGAAACCGTCAAAAAGCCCCAAAGGGCCCCCAGCAGGACCTCGTGTGTGCGGGCCTGACAAAAACCCAAAAGGCAACTAAGTGCGGGGGGGAAAGAGAAGGCTTTGGGGCCAAGTGCCCCCCACCCCTCCACAAAGAGGAAATTTTCCCGAAATGAACCCAACGAAGGTTTTTGTGCTGGCCCCAAATGCACGAGCTTGGAAAACAAAAAGGGGATGTCAAAATAACCCCGGGCCCCCCGGGGGAAAAAATCAAAACGGGGATTATTGAACTTTTAAAAAAACCAGATTTATTTCCCATTATTTGCCCAACTTTCCCCCTTAAACAAAAATTTTGCTCATTTTTTTTTTAAATTTCAGAGCGCCCTTTGGGTTTCTAGGGCGCTGAAACATTCGTAGGTTACATAAAAAAAATTGGAATAAACAAGACAAAGTGACGAAAAGGAAAAACTAAAAAAATGGTCCAGGGGGGAGAGGGGGCCCCCTGCCCGTGAGGGTTAAACAGTCAAACAGAAAGGGGTATCCGAAAAGGTGCCGGGGGGTTTTAAAATCGGGGTGCCAAAAAGGCGTTTTGCACCATATCCCCTCGTTTTGCTCTCCATGGATAAAGGGGCCCGATTTACGGGATTTGGGCAAATAGGGATGATTAGTTTTTATGGCAGTAATCAAAAATTGGACCCCCAATGTTGGAAAGGGGGTTGTCTTTCCCCCCCGATGAGTAAAACTTTTTTGCTCCATCAGAAGTATGCACATTGGTTTTTCAGGTGAAAATCATCCTGCCAAAATGAAAGGGGGGGGGCGACCATTTCGGGGTGATTTAAACAGTTCAGAAAAACCCAGGGTATGGGGCCCTAGTGCGGATGCCCCGGGCCAACCTCTGCAAAAACCCAACAGTGTAGGGGGGCCCCGAGTAGACGGATGTAAAACCCGAAACCCTTGTTTAACCCTGCTGTGTATGGGGGCCTCGGAGCAAAAACGGATTTTCACTAAAAACCTCTGCAAACCCCCTAATGTGTATGGGGCCCTGGAGCTAGGGGTTGCCCACCCAACCCCCTGCCCCCTTTCGTGTAGGGGGGGCCCTGGAAGCAGAGGGATGTAAACCTTGCACCTTGCTCCCCCCCAAACTGTGTTTTTGGGGGGCCCGGGAGCAAGGGGGTCCTGCATCTCGGGTAACCCTACTGTGTATGGGGCCCCAAGCAACAGAGGGTTCACTGAAACCTCTGCTAACCCAAATGTTTGGGGGGCCCCCAAGACCCGACAATGTCAGGGGCCCTTTCTGCAAACCCCCAACTGTGTTTGGGGCCCCAGAGCAAAACCATGTCACCCCACCTCTGTGACCCTTTGGGTAGGGGGCCCCCGGGAAAGGGTGGAAAGTCACTGCACCTCTGCAAACCCTACTGTGAAAGGGGGCCCCCGAACAGAGGGAATGTCATGCCCCTTTACAAAACCCTATGGGAAAGGGGGCTCTGGAGCAGGGGGATGTCACTGCACGTCTGCTAACCCAAAATGTGATGGGGCCCCAACGAGGGAATGTCACCCCCCTCTGCAAAACCCAAATTTGTGAATGGGGCCCCGGGGCAGAGGGGAAGTAATTTCACCTTGCTAACCCAAATGTGTATGGGCCCCAGAGAAGACAGTTTCCCCTGCCCCTCTTTTTTTAAAACCCCAAAGTGTAGGGGGCCCCCGAAGAAAGAAAAAATTTGTCCCCTGCCCCTCTACAAACCCTACGGTGCTTGGGGTTTCTGGAGCAGAAAAAGATGTCATTTGCACCCTCTAAAAACCCCCTACTGTGTTTTGGGCCCCAGACGGGACAAGGGTCCACGCACCTCTGCAAACTTTTACGGGGTAGGGGGGCCCCCAAGAGCAACGGATGAAATTTGCACCTTGCTAAACCCTACGGGGTTTAAGGGCCCCCCGGAGCAGACAAATTGTCAACGCATTTTCTGAAAACCCAAACTGTGTAGGGGGCCCCCAAAAACAGACGAAAGCCCCTAAAAACCTTCTCCCTAACCCTTTAACGTGCTTTGGGGCTCGGGGCAGAGGGTTGTCACCCCAAACCTCTTGTTTTTTAAAAAATACTTTTTTTTTTGGGGCCCCCGGGGGCAGATGGATGTAAATGCACCCGCTAAAACCCTATTGTGTAAGGGGGGCCCTTTGGGGGGGAAACGGTTGTCATTTTGAAACCCTCTGTACCCTACTGGGTATGGGGCCCCGGAGCGGACGGATTCACTGCACCTCTGCAAAACCCTATTTTTTATGGGTCCCAAGCAGACGTTTTCCCAATTTGAAACCTTTTCCTTAACCCCACTGTTTTTGGGGGCCCCCCGGGGGGAAGACGGATGTCACTGCACCTTTCCCCAAACCCCAAAAATGTTTATGGGGTCCCAGAGCAACCAGTTTGTCACTTGCACCTCTGCAAACCCTACTGTTTGGGGCCCGGGGGAAAAATGGATGTACCTGAAAACCTCTGCAAAAACCCCCTTTTTGGTAAGGGGCCCAAAGGGGAGAAGGTCACTCCCCCCCTTTTCAAACCAACTTTTGTTTTGGGGCCCGGGGATGCGAATTTTCCAATGCACCTTACTAACCCAAAACTTTTCATGGGGTTTCTGGAGCGGGCGATGTCAACGCACCTTTTAAAAAACCCTACTGTTTAGGGGGGCCCCGGGGGCGGGAACGGATGTCACTGAGCCACTCTAACACTACTGTGTTTTGGGGCCCCAGAGCAGAAGATGTCCGGAACCCATGCAAAAACCCAAAGGGTTTTTGGGGGCCCCGGAAGCAGACGGATGTCACTCCCTACCCCCTGCAAAACCCTACGTGAAAGGGGCCCCACCCGCCCCGGAAAGTAAACGCCCTCTGCAAAACCCTATTTGGTAGGGGGCCCCCGGTTGAGGTGTCCGGGCAAAAACCTTTTTGCAAACCCTTTTTTTGGGGGCCCCCCCCCAAAGCATCGGATGTCATTGCACCTCTGCAAACCCCCAAATTGTAAGGGGGTTTCCTAAAAAGAAAGATGGAGGGCCCACTGCACATTTTAAACCCAACGTTTTTGGGGCCCCCGGGAAGAAAGGACAGATGTCCCCTAAAACCTAGTTTTCCCCTTTAGGAAAGGGTTTCCCTGGGGGCCAATGGATGTCACCGCACCCTGCTACCCCCTACTGCTTTATGGGGGCCCCCCCGGGAGCAGAAAGATGTCACAAACCCTTTTCCCAAATGTTTGTTTTATGGGGCCCTGGAGCGGGGAAACACCGAAACCTCTGCAAACCCCTAGGAAAAAGGGGCCCCCGGGAAGCGAAAGATGTCACTGAACCTCTGCAAACCCCAAAACTGTGTAGGGGTTCCGGGACGTTTATATCACTGAAAACCTTTTAAAAACCCCTACTGTGTATGGGGCCCGGGAGCAAAACATGCCCAATGCACCTTCCCAAAAACCCCCAACTGCAAAAGGGGCCCGGGGCGGGCAAAAGTCATGAAACCCTGAAAACCCCTTTAATGTGTATGGGCCCCGAAGCAACAAAATTCCTGAACCCCTGCAAAACCCCTTACTCCCATAAGGGCCCCGGGAAAGAAAGAGGGAAATTCACTTAAAACCCCTCTGCTATCCCTACTGTGAAAGGGGGGCCCCAGGGTAAATATTTTCCTCCCCAAATGGGGGGTTTGTATGGCAAAATAATGGGGGCCAAATTTATTTCCAGGGCCACTTATAAAAACCTTTTTTTTTTATTTTTCTAATTTTTGGGGGCCCAAACCCAATCCCAAAAAAAAAGGGGCATCTACCTAAGTCCCTGTCTACTCTATGGGCGTGGGGTCCCAATCTCAATTTGGGGGCAAAAAGGGGGGGCCCAAAAAATTTTGGCTGGGGACATTTTTGGGCTTTTTTGGGGGGCCTAGGGAGGGGGATTGGGGAAAGTGCTGGAAAAGGGGGAGTCTGGGGATGTTTTTGTGGAAAAATTCTACGGGGACATTTAGGGGGGGCCGGGGGGGACGAATTTCATTGATTTGTCAAGGAGAAAAAAAAGGGAAAAAAAGACCTTGGGGAAAAAGACATGTTTTGGAATTTTTGGGCCAGTTGGAGAAGAAAAGGAGAAAAAGAAAAAACCCCTTTCAGAAAGGACGCCCCCTTTGTGAGTCCCTTTGTCGGGGGGAAATTTTCTTCTGTTTGATCGGGTGCTGTTTTCCCAAGAAATTTTGGGGTTTGGCCCTTTGGGGGTGGTGTCGCCCTTTTCAAAGGGCTCTATATGGGGGTTTTGGTTGTTGTAGGTTATACCTGAGCTGGTGTCTGACCTCTATGTAGTCTCTATATGCGGTGGTTTTGTAGGTATACCTGAGATGGGGTCCTGACCTCTATGTGGTTCTATATGGTGGGGTTGTAAGTTATACCAGGCTGGTGTCTGACCACTATGTGGTCATCTATATGGCAGGTTGTAAAGGGTTTAAACCTGAGCTGGTGTCTACCTCTTATTGGTCTCTATATGGCGTGTTGTAGGTTATACCTGAGCGGTGTCTGACCCACTATGTGGTCTCTATATGGCGGTGTTGTAGGTTATACCTGAGCTGGGGTCTGACCACTATGTGGTCTCTTTATATTGGTGTTGTAGGTCATACCTGTGCTGGTGTCTGATCACTATGTGGTCTCTATATGGTGATGTTGTAGGTTATACCTGAGCTGGTGTCTGACCTCTATGTGGTCTCTATATGGCGGTGTTGTAGGTTATACACTGGAGCTCCGAGGTGGCTGTAGAGGTAAGAACTGGGGAACACCAGAGCTCCGACGTGGCTTTAGGGATAAGTACTGGGGAACTCCGGAGCTCCGAGGTGGCCGTAGAGGTAAGTACTGGGGAACACTGGAGCTCCGAGGTGGCCGTAGAGGTAAGTACTGGGGAACACCGGAGCTCCGAGGTGGCTGTAGAGTTAAGTACTGGGGAACACCGGAGTTCCAAGGTGGCTGTAGAGGTAAGTACTGGGGAACACCGGAGCTCCGAGGTGGCTGTAGGGGAAGTACTGGGGAACACCGGAGCTCCTAGGTGGCTGTAGGGGTAAATACTGGGGAACACCAGAGCTCCGAGGTGGCTGTAGAGGTAAGTACTGGGGAACACCGGAGCTCCGAGGTGGCTGTAGGGGAAGTACTGGGGAACACCCGAGCTCCGAGGTGGCCGTTTGGTAAGTATGGTAACACTGTAGCTCCCCAGGTGCTGTAGAGTAAGTACTTTTGGAACACCAGAGCTCCGAGGTGGCTGTAGGGGAAGTACTGGGGAACACCCGAGTTCCTAGGTGGCCGTAGAGGTAAGTACTGGGTAACACTGGAGCTCCGAGGTGGCTGTAGAGGTAAGTACTGGGTAACACCGGAGCTCCGAGGTTGCCGTAGAGGTAAGTACTGAGGAACACCAGAGCTCCGAGGTGGCTGTAGAGGTAAGTACTGGGGAACTCCGGAGCTCCGAGGTGGCCGTAGAAGTAAGTAGTGGGGAACACCAGAGCTCCGAGGTGGCCGTAGAGGTAAGTATTGGGGGAAAACCAGAGCTCCGAGGTGGCCGTAGAGGTAAGTATTGGGGAATACCGGAGCTCCGAGGTGGCTGTAGAGGTAAGTACTGGGGAACACCGGAGCTCCGAGGTGGCCATAGAGGTAAGTACTGGGGAACACCGGAGCTCCCCAGGTGGCGTGTAGAGGAAAGTAGTGGGGAACCCCAAGCTCCGAGGGGGCTGTAGAGGATTTGGGGAAATGGGAGCTCCGAGGTGGCTGTAGGGTAAGTTTTTGGGAACACAACCCCCGAGTGTGCTGAAGGTAATTATTTTGGGGAACCCGGGCCCGAGGGGGCCCCTTTAGGGGAAAAGTCTGGGGAACACCGGACCCCGGGGTGCTGAAGGTAAGTACTGGGAACACCAGAACCCGAGGTGGCTGTGAGGAAAGAAAAGGGGAACACGGAGCTCCGAGGTGGCTGTAAGGAAAGTACTGGGGAACCCCAACTCCGGGGGTGGCTGTAAGGTAAGTACTGGGGAACACCAAGCTCCAGGTGGCTGAGAGGTAAGACGGGGGAAAACACCGGGACTGGGGTGGTGTAGAGGTAAGTAGGGGAACCTGTAGCGCCGGGTGGCCGAGAGGTAGTCTGGGAACACCAGACTGGGGGTGGCCGTAAGGTAGTACTGGGGAACACCGGTTTCCCGGGGGGGTTTAGAGGTAAGTACGGGGAAACCCTGAGGCCGAGGGGGCCGAAGGAAAAACCCTGGGTAACACTGATGCCAGTGGCTGTAGGGTAAGTAAAGGTTATATTTACTTTTGCAGCAGTCCGGGGGGCCTTCCCAGGGTTTTACAAGTTTTTACAACCCCTTCGAGGCAGAATTTTACTCGCCCTCCCCTATGTTTTACCCTGCCCCCAATAAGCACCATGGCCCAGAGGCCTCGTTGGCAACTACAAAAACCAAAAGCAACTAAGCGCTGGGGGAAAGAAAGGGTTTTTTGGGGCCAACTGCCCCCCCCTTCCACAAAGGGCCCCTTCCGAAAGAATCCAACAGAAGAGTTCTTGTGCTGGACCCTACGAGCTTATGGAAAAACAAAAAGGGTTTTAAAATCCACCAAACCCCCAAAAGGGAAAAAAAAATGCTGGATTTTTGAACATTTCTAAACCAGATGATCACATTATTATGACCACTTCCTATTCCCAGCAGCTTTTCCATTTTTATTTATTTCAGAGCCCCCTTG
>JAODAL010002058.1:0-208038 GCA_025379985.1 Phyllomedusa bahiana | reverse complement strand
GTTTTTGTGCACTTTAGTTGAACGTGTTGGGGTATGTATGTTTGGAATGTTGGTTGGAAAATTAAAAAGGTTATTTATTACTGTTTTGTATTTTGTTAATAAAACGGCTGCTGTGGCCATTCAATCCAATGCCATTGTTGAGTTTTTATTCCGGTATTGGTGGGGGAGGGGGACTGGGATGGTTGGGGTTAGATGGTAGGTTAGGTGCCATAGTCGGCACTGCCTCTGGGTCAAGACGGGGGCCGGAACCTGAGCGAGCGTAGGGGGAGGAGACCCCCCGCATGACCCGGCGTGACGCATCTATTCCCACTACTCTATTTAAGGGCCACATAGAATAAAGGAGGATATGCTAGGCTTGAATATATCTATGAAATGATTTATGTTAAAACTTTGAAGTCATGAGTCCTGCTCCATCCACCTAGTGTAACTGACAGCTCACAATATGCACACTCATACGCGTGAATAGAGATTCAGTGCACAGGCTAATAGGTTCTCTTTCTACGTATTTCTCACAACTGTTTTGATTCACGTGTCTATATGAAATGATGCAACCTCATATTGAGCAATGATGTACTAAATGCCCTGAGCTCAGCAAAATACATTGGTAGCAGCTGCTGGACTTAGCACCATGATGGAGGGTGGCTTTATTAAGAGAAATTGCGTGAGAAAGACACGGCTGGATCCATTCTGCTGCTAAAAAGGAATTGCACAATTGTAAGAATGGATAATGCAGGAAAAGTAAGTTTATTATTATGTACGAATTCCCATAAGATACAATGAGATATTTTTTTTAAAGTCTCTATAGAGCTAAGCAATTGCTTGATCATTTTTATAATAAATAGAAAAAGATTACTGCATTGCTATGTATTATGCTTGTAGCCTATTAGACATTGCCTTGGCCAGAGCCTTACAGACTTAACTATGTGGTAGATTTAGAGGTGATTATTTGGCCTCCGGCTGCAATGGCAACAATCCGTGCCACATGATCGTGTTGTGGTCACCACTTTTGCCTTTCTCTGGGTCATCACTGTAGGGTTATAGGTTGGACTTGATGGACCTATGTTTTTTTCCAACCTTACCTACTATTTTACTAGGTGGGGGTGTTAAAGGTTGAGATGGGGAGCCCCTTTCAACCATCTGCTGCGGATGGTATTGACCATGGTGTCTAGGGGTTTAAATGGCTGGAATCAGAGCTAGCTACAATTGTGGCTATTGTGTTGGTAGGACAGCTGTACATTACAGCCAGCTCCTCATGTTAGTGGCACTCGGGAGATTTGCCAACTCCTCTAGGAGTCTAGAAGCGCTTCCCCTTTTCCAGGAGTCATCCAGGGATTCTGAGAGAGTTGGCAAGAATGGTGTATAATATAGTACAGTCAATGGGATCTATCAAGTGACAGATTTTGCACTGCTGTTACTTTTCAGTTTTCTGTTCCTGTAATGGAAAAAACATAGGTGTGGACCTAGTCTGACATTGATCCATACTCTAGTCATTCTCCCCATAGTATCTTTTACTGCACCTAAAGACGCATTTATACATAATGGAAGACTAAATCTGTCAGGATGGAATAGTCCTTCAGACAGCTTTCATCAGGTACTATAATCTCCTACTGCATAACTTCATTGCAGGTTATACGATGCCGGGCAGCTGTTGCTTGGAGCGCACGTCAGCCACTTACCATTGAAGAAGTTGAGGTGCAACCACCAAAAGCCCATGAAGTTCGGATAAAGGTAATATGCTTAGTGTTTGCTACCTAAAGAATTAATCTAAGGCACTTATGTATTAGAAGTGTTTTTTAATGTAGCAGATATGAGTTTGTCATTGGGCAGGATATGACACAATTTTAAAGTGTTATATACAGCAATCCACAGGATAAAGTTAAACCTACTGTACTACTATACTAAACGTAGTTTACAAAATATCCAAGTATATGAATATATAAGTATACCATAAGTAGAGTGCTCATTACTGTACCATGCAGTGACGTTATATAGCTGATGAAATAATTATTTTAGTGCCTACAGTTCATAAATGTGTTCGTATGCCAAAAAAGTATCCTACACTGTGACAGATTTTGTCTTAGGCCCGCCACTTTGAAAATGATATGAATAACAACGAATGAACTGTGACTTTTTTTTGGCATTAGAGCTACATAAATGCGTCGTATCGTACAAATAGAAAACACAATATCAGTAGCACTCTACAAACACTAGGAAACATTCCAAGGGAGCATAGTAATTTTTTGGAAAAGCTTTTTTGCTACTTTCAGATCAGGTTATAGCTGGAATCTTTTCTCCCTGAAATGTGGAGGTCTGAACAGACACCAAGAGAGGTAACATATAGATAGAGTAGGTTCCCATCTGGATTGAGGTCACCTTGCCATTGGTAGATGGGCCTTTACAGTTTTGATCAAAAATGTAAACTAAAAGCCTCATATATTCCAAAGCAGCAGAAATGTTCTCTTTGACTGTTTTTTAGTGCTTGTAGAGTGCTGCTGATATTATGTTGTGTTTGCATTGCTTTTGGCTGCCACACCAGCATGCACCTATATCATACTTGCCAACTCTCCCGATTTGGGCGGCGGGGTCCCGCTATGGGGGGTCGTCCCCCCCCCCGCCCTCCTGGCAGAGTTGGCGAACCTCCCGCCACCAGCAGGCAGCGGGGGTTCTTTAAATGGCCGCGGCGACAGAGTAGCGCTGGTGCGCTACTCTGGCGCCGCCGGTCCGTTCCCCCAGGCGGGTGAAGCGGCCGCAGCTGCCGCTTCACCCGCCCGGAGTCTCGCTGTGCAGGGAGGAGGCAGGGGGAAATTTCTCCCTCCTCCCCTCCTCCCCTGTATGTCGGGCGCCTGTGCGCGCTCTACATACAGGTCAGCGGCGCAGGGGAAGTGAGGCGCGGCTGCACTCAGTCCCCCTGCGCCGCTGAGGAGATCGGTCGGGAGCTGGCAGCGCTGCAGGAGCCTGGTGAGGTGAGTGGATTTTATTATTTTATTTTTATTAGCTGTACCTGGCTACAATGTACCTGGCAACAGAGGGGGCACTACCTGGCTACAATGGGGGCATCTACCTGGCTACAATGGGGGCACTACCTGGCAACAGCAGGAGCACTACCTGGCAACAATGGGCGCATCTACCTGGCAACAGAGGGGGCACTACCTGGCAACACAGGGGCCACTACCTGGCAACACAGGGGCCACTACCTGGCAACAATGGGGGCACTACCTGGCAAACAATGGGGGCACCTACCTGGCAAACAATGGGGGCATCTTCCTGGCTAACAAATGGGGGCACCTACCTGGCTCACAAATGGGGGCACGTACCTGGCTAACAAATGGGGGCACCTACCTGGCTAACAATGGGGGGCATCTACCTGGCTACAAATTTGGCTCTACCTGGCTACAGAGGGGGCCTCTACTTGGCTACAGGGGGGCATCTACCTTGCTGTAAGGGGCACTACCTGGTTATGGGGGGTCACTACCGGGCTATAAGGGCATCTATCTGGCTTTCTTCCAAAGCCATTATGCAGTTAGGTGGAGTGGGTGTGGCTTTTTGAAGGGGTGTGGCATACCGACAAGGTGGGCGTGTCCATGCAAACTTTTGCCGCTACGCGCGCCGCCCCCTAAGGTCTCCTGCTTTTTCATTTTCAAAAGTCGGCAACTATGACCTATATACTTATTTGGATGTGCTGACCATATTTTGTTGTTTTTTTTTTGTACAAATTGGCATAGACATAGAAGTCCCAGGAAGAGTGGAGCAGAAAACAGTGTTGGTCTTGTCATTCTTTTTGGCCCAAATCCTTTAGGATAGGTTCACATGTTTTATTGCAGGCTTATTACTTTAAAAGTACTTGTAAAACGCTCCAGCCAGCCCTCATCCACCTTTATTTTCCCCAGGGTATAAGCGCCGGCAAGAAGTAACATGTCATAAATCTTTCTCTCACCGCTCAACACGCGCTGGGAAAAGCACAAAATCATAGCACTCAATGAGTGCTATGATTTTACCGTATTTGTGCAGCGTACTTAGGGCGTATTGCAGCTTGATTACGTGCCAATGTACGGCCCCCAAATACGTCATGTGAACACACCCTTAGAATGTCTTACATGGTGCGCTCCATTATTTCTCTTGTTACCTCCATCACAAACTGCCACAGCAACTTTCATACACCTGGGCCATTGTCTTTATAATCTGGATGTAAAGAGAGCACTCAACAATGAAATAAATATAGCCCTGCAGCGCTCAGATGGTGCAAATCTACCAAAGTACTACCCCACCCCCTTTCTAAGGTATCTGCTTTTCCATTTTTGTATATGTCATCTATCTACTCCCGCCCAATCGTATGTCTACTCCACCATCTTCATACAACATATACCAGTACCCTCCATGAATGTATCTGTATTCTCCTCACAGTATATATGATATATTAGTACCCTCCACAGATGTATCTGTACTCCCATCCCTGTATATATCAAATAATTGCCCCCTCTTAGGTATTAGTGCTCCCACCTCAGTATATGTCATGTATCTGCATGCCCCACAGATGTATCTGTTTTTCATATCTCTGCCCCTATGAAGTATCTCTATTTCCACCTCTGTGTATATCATATATTTACTCCCCTAAGGTGTATGTCTCTGCTCTGTGTATAGCATATATCAGTATCCTGCACATAGGTATCTGTATTCTCCTCTCTGTATATATCATATATCTAATCCCCCCTCAGATTTATGTTTACTCCACCCTCTGTGTATATTTCATGATGTATCTGCATTCCCCTTTTTGTATATATATTATATATCTGCACCCCTCCTCCCCCCATGGATGTAGCTGTATTACCCTCTCTGTATATATCTTTGTGCCTGCTGATGAGAGGCTGCCAAGAATTCCTCATCCTCACCAGGGCCAGATACCGTTCTCCAGGTCATATAAGGCACAGATATTTTCCAGGCCAAAGTCCAGATCTGTGTCCAGTAAAAAGTTGATCTCCGTCAGATTGCAACAAACATAGTAAACAGTAATTAACATTGCGGTTGATTCTCTTATCAACCAAACTAAGCACATGAATATACGGTCTTAAATGGCGCCTAAGGTTCGAGGCGCCTCATATCTTTGTTTGGCGTGCTGTGGAACTTTGGTACTGTGGGAAACGTGTATTTGACATACAGCAGTACATAGTTGCCAACTTTTGAAAATGAAAAAGCAGGAGATACCAGTGGGCGGCGCGCGTAGCGCGTTGTGGAAAAATTTGCATGGCCACGCCCATCTTGACGGTATGCCACGCCCCTTCAAAAAGCCACACCTACTCCACCTAACTGCATAACGGCTTTGGAAGAAAGCCAGGTAGATGCCCTTATAGCCAGGTAGTAGCCCCCCATAACCAGGTAGTGCCACTTACAGGCAGGTAGATGCCCTCTCTGTAGCCAGGTAGATGCCCCCCTTTGTTAGCCAGGTAGATGCCCCCTTTGTTAGCCAGGTAGAGGCCCCCCATTGTTAGCCAGGTAGTGCCCACTCTGTAGCCAGGTAGTGCCCCCATCATTAGCCAGGTAGTGCCCCCATCGTTGGCCAGGTGGTGCCCCCATTGTTAGCCAGGTAGTGCCCCCATTGTTAGCCAGGTAGTGCCCCCAGGGTTAGCCAGGTAGTGCCCCCATGCCCCCATTGTTAGCCAGGTAGTGCCTCCATTGTTGCCAGGTAGACCCCCCATTGTAGCCAGGTAGTGTCCCCATTGTAGCCAGGTAGTACCCCCTTTAGTAGCCAGGTAGTGCCCCCATTAGTAGCCAGGTAGTGCCCCCATTGTAGCCAGATAGTGCCCCCATTGTTAGCCAGGTAGTGCCCCCATTGTTAGCCAGGTTGTGCCCCCATTGTTAGCCAGGTTGTGCCCCCATTGTTAGCCAGGTTGTGCCCCCTCTGTTGCCAGGTATTGCCCCCATTGTAGCCAGGTAGACCACCCATTGTAGCCAGGTAGATCCCCCATTGTTGCCAGGTCGTGCCCCCATTGTTAGCCAGGTAGTGCCCCCTCTGTTGCCAGGTTTTGCCCCCATTGTAGCCAGGTAGACCCCCCATTGTAGCCAGGTAGACCCCCATTGTAGCCAGACAGTGCCCCCCTAAAACTAATAAAAATAAAATAATAAAATCCACTTACCTGACCAGGCTCCCGCAGAGCGGCCCGCTCCCGGACATCTCCTCAGCAGTGTCACAGGGGAAGTCAGTGCAGCCGCGCGTCACTTCCTCTGTGACGCTCACATGTGTGTACGGCGCACAGCGGCACCGGACATACAGGGGGAGGAGGCAGGAGGGAGCGCTCCCTCCTGCCTCCTCCCTGCTTAGCGAGACTCCGGGCTGGTGAGCGGACCCTGCGCCCGCTTCACCCGCCCGTGGGAACGGACGGCGGCGGAGTAGCGCACCAGCGCTACTCCGGCGCCGCGGCCATTTAAAGGACCCCTCCCGGCGGGAGAAATGCCAACCCCCCCGGTAGGGCGGGGGGGGACCCCAAATAGCGGGACCCCCCCGCCAAAAACGGGAGAGTTGGCATGTATGCAGTAATAGCCGACACACCACAAGCCTTGCAGATGGGTGCTACTGGCTTGGCTAATATCCCATTTCCTTTCTGAAGTCTCAGTGGAAAAAAAAGTCACTGAGCTATACTTACAGCTTCAAAGGCTGATGGATACACTGAATCCCAGCAGTAGGCGACTCTGGCCCTATTGCTGCATGGGAAAAGATAGCAGGTGCCGTTAATTAATGGGCAAATGCTCTAGGTACTAGTTCACACCAGCATGCAAAAAACCACAGTATAATACAAGGGGAGACTGCTTAAAAAAAGCAACAATACCAATGAGAATTGCATATGGATAAAGCGATACAGAGGGTAACGCCATCTGTACAGTTATACCATGCTGGGTTTCAGCTTATATCTCCCACAAAAGAAATGTGGGCAAGCTGCCCAGCACTTAGAAGGTACACTGCACAAAATACTTGTACCCTAGGCTCCCCGGTATTTTAGGGCAAAAAGATAACATGCTGGAAAAAATATCAAGATATGAGGTATTAGTTGATGGATACACTGAATCCCAGCAGCAGGCGACTCTGGCCCTATTGCTGCATGGGAAAAGATAGCAGGTGCCGTTAATTAATGAGCAAATGCTCTAGGTACTAGTTCACACCAGCATACAAAAAACCACAGTATAATACATGGGGAGACTGCTTAAAAATGCAACAATACCAATGAGAATTGCATATGGATAAAGCGATACAGAGGGTAACGCCATCTGTACAGTTATACCATGCTGGGTTTCAGCTTATATCTCCCACAAAAGAAATGTGGGCAAGCTGCCCAGCACTTAGAAGGTACACTGCACAAAATACTTGTACCCTAGGCTCCCCAGTATTTTAGGGCAAAAAGATAATATGCTGGGAAAAATATCAAAATATGAGGTATTAGTTGTTACAGTAGCTACGGTACGCAAGCTCGCAAGCCAACGGCAAGGCTCCTCATCTCTTGCGAGTCCCTACACTATTAAAAGGAAAAAAAACAAAATCACAGAAAAATGGGACATGAATTACCAAAAAGTCACTGAGCTACACTTACAGCTTCAAAGGCTGATGGATACACTGAATCCCAGCAGTAGGCGACTCTGGCCCTATTGCTGCATGGGAAAAGATAGCAGGTGCCGTTAATTAATGGGCAAATGCTCTAGGTACTAGTTCACACCAGCATGCAGTGCAGTGTACCTTCTAAGTGCTTGGCAGCTTGCCCACATTTCTTTTGTGGGAGATATAAGCTGAAACCCAGCATGGTATAACTGTACAGATGGCGTTACCCTCTGTATCGCTTTTTTCCATATGCAATTCTCATTGGTTTTGTTCAATTTTTAAGCAGTCTCCCCATGTATTATTACTGTGGTTTTTTGATGCTGGTGTGAAACTAGTACCTAGGAGCATTTGCCCATTAATTAAACGGCACTGCTATCTTTTCCCATGCAGCAATAGGGCCAGAGTCGCCTACTGCTGGGATTCAGTGTATCCATCAGCCTTTGAAGCTGTAAGTGTAGCTCAGTGACTTTTTGGTAATTCATGTCCCATTTTTCTGTGATTCTGAAGTCTCAGTGGGTCAAATGCAAATTGAGGATTTGTAACATCCATTAGAGGGTGCTTGAGCTTTTCAGCTCTTTTCTCAATGCCTTGTGATATACAAAATCCGATTAGCACATCTGTTTTGAAGAATAAACGTATAGGTGCACACTGTTGTGGCAGCAAAAGCTATGAAAAAGGGCTTGTTCACACGGCGTTTTGGATCCTTTTTACGGATCCGTTTTTGATAGTTGAAAAATGCATGCGGAAAGCGGATCCATAAAACGCAGCAGTTGTTACTTTATATGGATCCGTTTTGAATGCTTTTTCACCTGCGTTTTATGCATCCGCTCTCCGTATGCGTTTTCAGAATGAATCTCTCTCTCCTCCCGCAGCCCCGTCTCCAATTCAAATCTCCCGCACCTCAGCCCCGGCTCCAATTCAAATCTCCCGCACTTCAGCCTCGGCTCCCATTCAAATCTCCCGCACCTCAGCCCCGGCTTCCATTCAAATCTCCCGCACCTCAGCCCCGGCTTCCATTCAAATCTTCCGCACCTCCACTGTCACTGCTCCCACAGCCGCCGCTCACCTCTGATCCCCCTGCGCAGCCGCCGCTCCACCTGCGCTGCCGCCGCTCACCTGTGCTCCCGCCGCTCACCTGCGCTGCCGCCGCTCCACCTGCGCTGCCGCCACTCACCTGCGCTGCCGCCGCTCCACCTGCGCTGTCGCCGCTCCACCTGCACTGCCGCTGCTCACCTGCGCTCCCGCTGCCGCCGCACACCTCTCCAGCGATCCCCGTCCAGCCTCCCACTGCGCTTTTCGCATCCGCTTTCAGGATGCAAAGCGCCGCTGATACGTGCCCGGAGTGTGGAGCGCTTTTGGACAGGTGCCAAAAGCGGACTCCATTATCTCCTATGGGCTTTCACTTGCGTAAACCGCAATAAGAATTGACATGTCAATTCTTAAAGCAGATGCGAAACGCGCAGCGCAGGAGAGCCCTCAAAAGCGCATCGCTGATCTCCCGTGGGAAGAGCGATGCGTTTTTGCCATTGAACTCAATGTTAATCACACTGACAATTGTTAGATCCGTTTTGCGGATCCGTAAAACGGATCACAAAAACGCCGTGTGAACAAGCCCAAACACAATACAATATCAGCAGCATTCTAGAAACTCTAAAAAAACAGTCAAAGAGGACATCATTTTTGGAACAGCATTTCTGCTAATGTGGAATATATGAAAAAATTTTAGGTTCTTAGTGGTAGTCCCCAGCTTGGATTATGCACTCCGCCCACCTGCACAGGTTTTTTAATCAGATCAGGTTTATAGCAGAAACCTTCTAACCCTGAAGTGTGGAGGTCTGAACAGACACCTAGAGAGGTAGCATGTAGCGTAGGTTCCCACCTGAATTGGGTTCACCTTGCCGCGGTAGGTGGGTATTTACATTTTGATAAAAAATGTACACTAAGAACCTCAAATTTTTTCATATATTTCACATTAGCAGAAATGCTGTTCCAAAAATTCTTATGTTCTATTTGACTGTTTTTTAGTGTTTCTAGAGTGCTGCTGACATTGTATTGTGTTTGCAATGCCTTGTGATATGCAGATGCTTAGTAGAGGGCAAAAAGGCAATTCAAAACTCTACACACCAATTTGGTGATTTCCTCATGGAGAGATGTTCACCTTTCTGTCTGAGCCACTCATTGCCTCCCACCCAGCAGCCATACATCTGATCTGCTCTGATAAGGAGGCAAAACCTCAGAAAAACAGCTGTATGCAGATGGTGCTACTGGCTTGGCTAATGTTCCTTTGTTTTCTGAGACTCAGTGGGTCAAACGCAAATTGTGGATTTGTTTTTATTATTTATATAATATATATTATATATATTATATATATATTTATTTTTACTATATATATTATATATATATATATATATATATATATGGTACAAACTGCACATAGTCTTGGTGTACGACAGCTATATCTAGCTGTCGTACACCAAGACTATGTGCAGTTTGTGCCAAGCACGACATATTGGAATGCACTTAATTTATATGCCTAAAATATGCTATGCAAGGTATACCCCACTCCAGACTTATGACAGGTTCATACACTCAGACGCACTATACACTCATTTAATGTACCTTAAAACTGGCACGGAGGAGCCTCTTTTCTGACATGTCACCTATAGCATCTAGTAATGTACATTATACAACATTTCACTCACCATATCACTAGGTGTGCTAGCTACTAGAGTGTTCATGACCTGCAATCCCGATGTTGGGCCAGGGGAGATATGTATGAAGGGGTCAGTTTTAAAGTTCTGCCGTTAAATGCGGCAAAAGTGATTAGTCCGCCTAATATATGGCGCATCAAATGAACATGTTTGGTATACTGTGCGCCTGGCCCGACACTTTGTAATGTACCAAAGATGTGGGGGCATTCTGGGGACGTGTTAACTATATAGGGCGACAAGTCAGAATTGGGCTTCGCCAATTTTTTTGTATGCTTTGCACCAAAAAACTGTTCTAAAAACTGCAAAACACACAAAAAAATGGCGAAGCCCAATTCTGATTTGTCGCCCTATATAGTTAACTACAAATGTTTGGAGTAGGGCTAGAGGTGGAGGATATATTATATATATCCTCCACATGCAGTTTGCAACAATATCCATGTATTTCATGCAGATTTGTTATCAATTTTACAGCTTGCAAAAGGTAGAATGTAGGGTAAAATCTACAGAACGAGCATGCTGCAAAAATGAAAATCCTCGGCTTGCTCTTGCTTTGTTGCCGATTTTTCCCCCCCCAGTATATGTAGATATATTTTTCTGCTATGTGTGGCTAGGGTATTAAAACAATTATGACAATATAGACATAGAAGTGGGGTTTTGGAGTCTGTAACTTTGACCAGAAATCTGCACTGAAAAAGAACGGGGCCGGACCATAGGTGGAGCTGGGATCAGGGGAGGCCCCCGCATGACCCGACGTGCTAGCCCCGCCCCCTCATGATGGCCCCGCCCCTTGCATTGGCCATGCCCCCTCCGGCCCGGGGGTGGCGTTCGTCCGGGTGGGGGCTGGGTAATTTAAACCGCGCCCTGCACGGAGCAGGGGATCAGAGGGCAGGCTGGCCAGATTGCAAAGTCCCACCCTCCCTCCCTTAGTTTTTTGGGGGAAGCAGACAAGTTTTTTTTTTCACCCCCCCGGATTTGGGGGTTTTTTGGTGTTTATAAAAGGGATCTTTTCTGTAACAGTGGCGGTAGGCGGGGTGGGGTCCTTTGGAGTTTGTGGATATCGGTGGGGGAGGCAGATAGAATCTGTGTCTCCCCTTGTATTGGTGGCACTTTGAGGAATGGTTGGCGAAGCGGGGGCTATGAAGGGCGGTTGTCTTGGGAGATGGTGGAGAGTGGTAGCCACCTGAGGGGCTTTTTGGTGCCCTTGAGATTCGGGGGGTGACGGCTGGAGGGCAAGGTATAGGAGATCGGTAACATCGGCTTTCTGCCAGACCTAAGTTAGCTCCTAGGACCTCAGCCCCATGGTTATGGATAAGGTTTTGGAGTATTCCTTGGGTTTTGATGGGACAGAGGTATGCCGGGTGATACCTACAGTTGGAGATTTGTATATGTGTATTTATGTTTATAAAACGGCCGCTGTGGCCATTTCATCCAACCCTTGTCTCTGTGTCCTTTTTTCGAGGTTGGGTGAAAGAATTGGCGCAGTGGGGTGGTAACAGGTCCGTTGGTTGGAGGAAGAGGGGGTGGGGGGAGATAGGCGCTGCATGGGGTCATGTGTGACAACTCTACTACTAAACCTTAAATAGGTTTTCCACTTAATAAAAAAAAAATGAAAACTCCTGAAGCCCCATTAAAAAAAAACCCTATACTCAACCATCTTCCATTCCAGCACCACATCTCCCCAGTCTTCTGTTTTCATTCATGTTCTTCTGAACGGACAGATTACTACTGCAGCTGTTGATGGGCTGCAGCAATCGCCTGCATCTACTTAGATCATCATTCAGAGCTGTTCACTTCTAAGGAACCGAAGACAGGTGAAGATAAGTATAGGGTTTGTTTCCAGTGGGGCTCTAGGAGCATTATATTAATTTTTTGGGGGAAGTAGACAATCCATTTTATCATCTCCAATTAATCTTATTATTTTTATTGTATACAGATAGTGAGTTCAGGAATATGTCGGACAGATGACCATGCATTGCAAGGAGATATGGACAACATATGTTTTCCAGTTATTCTTGGTCATGAGGGAGCTGGAATTATTGAAAGTGTTGGCGAACAAGTGACAGAACTAAAGCCAGGTAGGAGTAAGAATTTGAATATATGAGCATGGATATGTTTATGTGAATCGTGGTTTAAGATATTGGCAGTACACTCCTCTTATTTATTGTTAGGTGTCCGTCCTAGATTTCAACAAAAAAGGTGGAAAAAAAATGCAACACGCTGTACTTTTTTCTCCAGTCAAATGACCGATACTATGATGGATACTCAATGAACTCCATCATAGTCAATTGGGTACAGTAACTCAGTCGACATCAGTTTCCGTTATTTAACAGATCCTGCGTCATCATTATTTTCAATTTTCTGTTCTGATAACAGAAATAACACAGGTGTGCACATAGCTATGATGTTATGAACACACACACTCTCCACATGAACTGGAAAACAAAGTGCATGTTCACACACAGAGAAATAGCTGCAGATAAGTTACAGCGCTTAAAGGGGTTTTCTCGTTTCACCATTTGGCAGAAGTTTATGCTGGTTGCTAAGAGCAGAGCTTGTGAAATGAAGGGGAGCGTTTCTCCTCCCAGCAAGGAGTATCTTCTCTCACTGCAGACACACCTTACACTGTGCACGTGAGAATTCATTCTATGTGCGCTGGGGGAAGGGAGAGGTTCTCAGCTGACTTTGGAAGTGAAAAGTCAAGTAACTCGATAGTGTATAACTAAATTTCTCACTCTCTCTACATACTTTGTAATTAGAATGGGCATTTGACATTCAGGACTCTCGGAAATATGGGTGATTTTTTTCCTCTCTGTCTCTCACACAGTGATATATCCTGCAGATTATTACACCTCTGGGCTCTACAGATCTGCAGAACAAAACTATATACTTTATTTGTTTGTGTTTACATGGGAATGCACATGGTCTCTCTCTACTGCAGGACCTGTGATCGCCGTCAGTGAAAAGCTCCCACTCCCTCCACTTACCACGACGCACCACCACTGCTAACTGTCAGTGAAAATCTCTCCCTTCCCCTACACAGATTGTGACACCTCCTCTGCTTGCTGTCAGTGAAAATCTCTCTCCTGTGCACATGTTCCCCTGCACACTAACGTCCACGGACCCCCTTCCCCTGTCCCCCCCTGCCTTGCCTATCGCCTGCCTTGTCCTGCAACCCCCATCCCTGCCCTGGCCCCCTACCCCTCCCTGCCCTGCTTCCTGGCCCTGGTCCTGATCACGACCGGGGGTGAGAGCTGGGCGTAACCCGACTGGAGCTCAAACTTCATTACCAAGCACTAATGAAACAGCCCGTTCTCTTAAACCATAGCACTTTGCTAATGGTAACCAAACACATACATGTTTACATTTTTGGTCCCCTCATTTTAAACTATGATCTACGTAGCGAGAAAACCCCTTTAAGTCTTCTTCTTGATTCTTAATACAGTGTATGTGCCTTATGCATAGGTCAATAAGGTTGTTAATATGAGCTCTAACTTGTTGTAACCAGAAATAAATAAATTCTTCAAACTTAGAACGTGAAGAAGAAAATAAAATGGGACAGAGGATTTTTACTTTAAGTAAATACTGCTTGATAATTACAGACTGAAAACTTTGCAACTTTCTAATATTCAGTTATTTGTATTTCTAAACCTTACTAGTTGGAAACATGCAATTCTTCCATATTTATATCCAGAGGTTAAAACTAGTGTTGAGCGATTATTATCGACAAAGTTGAAATCGGCAAGGTTTTCATGGTGATCAAAATTTTTAGATCATGCGATAATTAAGGCTAAAAATCTGTGAATCATCTATTAAGATTGCGCCATTTCGGCGCTTCCTGTAATTTTTGGCGGCCAGGCAATTACAGATTAGAATTAGAGCAGGGTGAGATGTGTGGTGCTGACGTTCATGACTGGGATGTGTATGGTTGTGATTGGCTGGATAAAATCACATGACATCATTTTAACTTAGAAAAAACAGCCCTTCCTGTTCAGCCTTAGTGTCTCTCGGGTCTCATAGGAATAGGACGTGCGCTATGCCTGTGGGGCCAAACAGCTCAGCCGAAATTATTTATTTCTGCTCAGAGAAACCTTACTATTAGCATGTGTTCCTTCCAATTCTGTTAGATTAGAGTTGGAAGATTTTTTTGTAGTTAGGTAGAGAATTTAAAGGAGCATCTTCCGCTGAATAGTCACGGGGGAGTGGGGGGGGGGCCCGCGGAGCGAACACAGACAAGCTCTATAAAGAAACACTGGATAATGTTCACCAAGAATTAGTGTAGACTTGCCACTGCAATATCTTTATTATTAACAGTTTGCTATTGTATTATTTCCTGGATATTGGGCAGCCTGCATGAACTTATTTAGGATACACCATCATTTCTAGTAAAACTGCAGGTCTCTGTGTTAGGTGAAACTCCACTTTTATTTTCAGTATACATTCAGAATAGGTGTTTCTTTTTCAATTGAACCCATTTCCACCTTTGTTCAATATATCACTTTGCAACTTAATCTGAAAAAAGCCATTTTATAGTCACCACAGGTGATTGAAAGCTGCAAAAATAGTGTTATTATACGAAAAACATAACAGATATGTGTTTTTTTGACTTGGCGAACTACTGCTTTGTTCATTGACGCCAGCTTGCCGTAAATCTGAAACCAAGCAATTTTATTGTCAACACAGGTGAATTGAAAGGCTGCAAAAAATACCGTGTATTATACGAAAAACATAACAGATACGTGTATTTTGCACTTTTGCCCAGTCCAGAATTGTTGATAGAGAATCGTTGAGTTATATTTGAATCCGCAATTTGTTTGATTAGAGGGGATTTGTGAATAGCTGTTGATTTTGCCGTCTTTCTTTTAAATAAGAGACATTCAAAAACTATTCCATACCATATCAAATTTTTTATATTTCTGAAATGGTGTGAAATGCAGGTGGAAAGCGACGCAAGGCGGGGGTAGCACATGGAGGTAAGAGGTACGAGAGAGGGGCTCCTTCCAGTGCTGGCGACAACACGCTGCCAGCGGATCGTCTCAGTTGCAGGATCCGTCAGGACTGGTCATCGCTGGGTCCATGGCCTGTGAATTAAGGTAACGAACATCGTCGCAAATCTGTCCTTCAGTGGTTGATGCAACTGAATCCAGCAGTCTTTCCTCCTCGTCCTCACAGTCACGGCCCACAAATGTCGTCATCAGAATCATCAGCATCCGCCCAACATGAAGCACCCCAAATGTCAACTCGTGTCCCCCCCCCTTGGATAATCCAGGGTCTGAAACCTCTTTGATGACAAAAATGCGGGGGGGGTCAAAGGGAGTTAAAAGATCAAGAGGATATTTAGTTGCTTGAGCCCTTTTTCTAATCCCTAAAGGGGAGGAGAAGGAAGCCGGTCAATGGGCAAAAACCCGGGGGGTCGGCAACGCTTGCGGCCCTCTTGCTTGTGGCCGCAGCTTCGGGATGCGAAAGTCAGGGCGACCAAGTCCCCTGTGTTGATGATGTGATGATGACGAATTGGGGATCCATGTGGTTTTTCCGCAAAATTTGCTTCGAGTGCTTCATCAGGGACGAGGAGGAAGACGATGGGGTGTGTAAAAAAGGGTCCCGCCACAAAAAGGGAGAGGGCGGTCGCAAAAGTCCGCTGTATGATTCCTCACCCAGGGTCAGCCAAACCCCGCTCCCCGCTTTGCCGTCAAAAGGTCCAGGATCTCAACCGGGGCCTTTTTTTGAGAAACCCTTGATTCCCCCGCGATGTCTATGCCGCCTTTGCCATAAACGCATAAGTAGGGAAAGGGAACCTTTAAAGGGGGGTTAACCACCCCAATGTTAGTACATGCAGCGAATGCATGAGTTAAAAAAGGAGGGGAACACTTGGCCAAAAAAGGCCAGACCCACGCCCGGGCCCCCAACCACTTACACCCTCTGCTCCGCCTCCTCCTCCCCGCCCCACCAAACGTTCCCCAGTGCCCATTCTTAGAGCATGATCAGGGTCAGCCCCGCTTTTAGCCTCCACCCTCGCCCAAATCCACCACAACACCCGAGACCATCCTCCCTTCTCCCTTCCCCCGTTTGACGCCTGCCGCCGTACAGGGCCAGTTAGCGCCGCCTTTGTCTTCCGGTTTTGGGAAAAAAGAAAAAACTTTAACCAAAAACCCTCCCAAAGCCAAAAACCCGAATGTCGGGATTGCCCGGCTTTTGGTTGGAAATGTTGCCTTTCCGTCTGGGGGACACAGATGGGTTTCCCCCACGTCATGGCCCTTGCTGCCCCCCAAAAAAACCAGATGCCGAGAGGATTTTTTTGCCAAAAAAGCCTCCCCGCCCTGGGCCCGCCCCGTGTCATCTAAAAATTTTAAAGGCGTTGTCTGATCTGTGGGCCGGAAAAGTTCATTTACCAGACACATGGATAGTAAGCACGGCCCAAGGGCCCCTATTCTCTGGACAGCTCCTGGGGTTTGTGGGTGGTGTCTTGGGGGGGGGGTGGCTCCAGGTCGGCCACGCTCTTCAAAAACAGGGTGGGTGCGGGGGTTTTCCCCCAAGGTCCTCGGGTGGCATACGTGCCAGAGAAAAAATAAAAAAAATTATAAAAATAAGTCCGCTCCCCTTTTAAACATAAGCTCGGTGTGGGTAGAGCTGGTTGTACCCCACCGCCCAGGGGTTTTCACAACTGCAGAAAGAATGCGGGAAAAAAAACCGCTCACTATCCACCGTGAAGTTTAAAAAACTTGATCTTTTTAATTTTTTCTTTAAAAAAATAAAGTTAGAAAAACCCAATGAAAACCCGCATGGGGGGAGCGTATACTAAGACGGTTTTGGGGAAAAAACAGCTGACGCTTTCAAAAGAAACCTTTCTTAGTGTAGCTACACTACAAAGGCAACGATGTAAAAATGGCCCCCAGAGAGAGTCACGTGTTTGACCCCCCCCCAAAACCATTGAACCCTTTAAAACTTTTATAAATTTATACAAAAAAAAAAACACAAAAAAAACAAAAAAAACCCAAAAAACAAGGAGAAAAAAAAAAAAACACCACAAACAAAGATTCCCCATAAAGAGTAAACCATTGGCATCTCTATGGGTCCAAAAATTTTTTTGAAATCCTGGTGGAAAAAAAAGTGCTTTTTCTTTCCTGGAATAGAGAAGGTGACGATTATTGGGGGCGGGGTTTTTACCCTAAATTTTGAGAGGGAATCTGCTGGTTTTCGAAAATTTAAAACGAGGGTTTCCCGCTGGCTTAAATATTAAACAAGAATTATGTATTATTATTGGTTTTCTCATGTTATTTTAAGCCATAAGATGTTTCCCCCCCCCCTTTTTTTTTCGAAAGCGTCACTGTTTTTTTTCCCTAAGCCGTCATTGTAACGCTCCTCCCTGCATGGGTGTTTTTATTGGCTTGTCTATCTTTGTATTTTTTAAAAGAAGAATTAATAAGCATCCCAAAATTTTTTAAACTCATCACGGTGGAAATTTTTTAGCGGTTTCCGCATTCCTTTCTGCATCCCAGGAAACCCAAGGCGTTTTGAAATTAATTTCTTGGGACCGTCCCCCCAAAGGTCAGGGGTTGTGGGGCTCCCGCAACGAGAAACCCAGCCGGTGGGTGAAAGAACCTTGTGCCAGGCAAGGGGGTATGAGATACGGGGGAAATTGCTGGCCGCCCTTAAGTCGGGAGGGTGGAGCACATCCCTTTCCCGGACATGTTTTTGAACCTGGCGTCAGAAATTTTTAAAAACTACTCGGGGGTTTGGGCTGCCCCTGAAGAAGGCTCGAGGTTGAGTTCGCACTTCCGCCGTTCGCACCTTGCTTGCCCCCCCTGGGTGCGTTGCAGCGTCAGTCGGCCCTCCCCTCAACCGTTCATTTTTGCGGGCAACAGCGGAATTCCGCTACAAGTGAACTTGGCCTGAAAAGCAGGGTGCGGACCCCGGGGTGTTGAGCCACCGAGAGTGGAGGCAGGTGAAAGACTCTGCACCATCCTTCCCAGTTTTAAGGGAAGCCCCCAAAAATGGTCGGGTTGGCGGACAATGCCCTTTGGGTCGGGCCATGCATTGGGGTTTGATCTTATTTTTTGGAACGATCTTTTGACACCCCTGAAAAACAGGTCCCCCAAAGGACGGGGAGGGACGGAAAAAAAATGGGGGACACGGAGCCTTTCTCCCCGGCCCAAAACCACAACCCCCCAAACATTTTTCCACAATTTCACGGTCTTCTTTGGGCAGTGTTTCGGGGCCAGAGCAGTGAAAGGTGGCGAATAGCCCCAAGGGGGGCATCATCTCGGAAAAGTCAGGGTTTGGTTTTGGGGAAGCTGTGCCGGGGGGCATTTAGGGGGAGGAGGAGGTTTTCCAAGAAAAACCGACGTTACGCTCCCCCTCCCTTTTGAAAGGGGTTTGGCCCGCAAAATTTAAAGGTGGAAAAGGGAAAGATGAGTTTTTTTAGTGCCCTCAACCCAGAGGTTTGGGGAAATAAAAGGCTCCTTTCTCCCCACATGAGTGTTTAAAGTTCCTTTTCCTCCAACATGTCCTCGTTTTTAAAGGCCTTCAAAATAAAAAAACAGTTACGGGGTTTGGCCCCACCCTCCTGGATCCCCGGTACAAAACAAAACTCGGGCATTTTCCTTTCCCAAACCCACCCAAATTGAGAGAAAAATGCAGGAAAGGGAAAGACCTTGCTGATTGATCAACTGGAGACATCTTTTTGCTTCTGCTTCATTTCCCTTTCAAATTTTCACGGTGGGAACAAGCCAGCGACTTTAAACACAGTGAGTCCCAAAAGTCCCCGTAGCGGCAGCAGCAGCGGGCAAGGGGGAAGCCTAAGGGGTAAAACCTCGGGGCAATCTTTTTTTTTTCCCCTCACCCAACCATGCAATGCGGGGCACCCCATAAAACACCCAAGGACCAGTTAAGATCTGGTGCCGACTATCTGCGCCCCCAAAAACCCCCCAATTTTTTTTGAAATTGTTCCGGACCCAATGGCTTCGGGGTTTTCCAAAAAGGACGAAGGGCCCGGCTGGCTGGGCCCCGCCTTAAGGTTTTGCCCGGGCCCACAGCGGCTTCATATTGAGGGGGCCTTCAGAACCCCGGAGGAGTCTTTTACAGACAAACGCATCCGGTTTTCCCCCACAGATAAAGGGGATCTTTTTGATTTTTCATAAAGATGAATCAGGCACATCTCTATGAGTTGGGGCCCCCAAAATTGCCAGGTCACCGTTTATTTGGGCTGGTTACTTCACATTCCTCCCCAAACAGAAATGGCCCTTGAAAAATTTATTTTTAAAATGTTTCTTTTCTTACTGAAATTTTTTTCTCAGCCCCCAACATTTTCCTTTGGGGGCTGGTTTTGCTGTAAAGGAAACCTGAAAAGTCACCGGGTTTTCTTGACAAAAACCATATTCCTTTTACTCCCCCCTTCACTTCAGAATTTTTCCACATTGAAAAGGGTTTTTGGGGGTCATGTTGCCTCAAAAAATTTTTAAAACAGTGGTTTGAGAATTAAATTTTTAAAAAATTTTTGGGGGGTTTAAACTTGCTGTGAGTTAACCCAAAAATTTATGGTTTTTGGGGAAACAAAATGGGGTTTTTTAAAAGTGGAAATTTCCCCTCAAAATTTTTAAAAACGGGGCGGGAAAAGGGTCATATTTAAAATTTTTTTTGGGGTCATGCTCCCTTGAAATGCAGCAAAAATACAGGCCTATTAAAAAAAATTTTGTTTCTAATAGACATTTTTTTCACAATTGTAAAAAAGTGGCTCATGGGTCTTGTTTTAAATTTTTTTGGGGGGCATTTTGCTTTTACATGCGTATACTACGGGCCCTATTATAAAAAAAAATGTTGTTTCTAACAGACATTTGTTTTTCCCAAAATTTTCCCCCAAAAAAGGTCAAGGGTCATTTTTTGGGAATTTTTGGGGGCATTTTGCTGTGAAAATGCAGCTTTTACTCAGTCCTTTTAAAAAAAAAATGTTTTTTTCTAACAGACTTTTTTCTTAAACAATTGCCCAAATTTGGGGCTCTGGGGTCTGTTTTGCTTTTTTGGGGGATTTTGCTGGTAATTGCAAGTTTTTCTACGGGGCCTATTATAAAAAATGTTGTTTCAAAAACAGACATTTTTTTCTTCACAATTGCCCAAGAGTGGCTCAAGGGTGATGGGGGCGGGCCGAAAAAAAAAAAAGGGTAGGACCCCTTTTTAAGGGCACTTTATCAAAATATTTGTTTTTGCAAGATTTTAAAAAAGCTATAAAATCCCTTTTATTAAAGAAAAACCCTTTTTAATTAAAATTAAAAAAAAGAAAAAACAAAGACAGGGGGGGTTTCCCAATCCTATTTTAAAAAAATCTTTTTCTAGAAAAAAATACTAAAAAAATTGCTTTAAAAAATAGTTTTTAAAAAAAAATTTCCTTTTAATTTGGTACAAGGGAGGTACGGGAAAAAACTTGACCGGGATGTGGGTTTATTAAAGGGACATGGAGTATGAGAAAACAGACAGAGAACAAAGGTCCCAGAGCCCCAATTTCCTCCAGCACGTTAAATTAAAATGGGGAAAAGAATGCCAAGAAAAAGGGGCCCCGGGGTTGTAACGGGAGCTTTTTAACCACCAGAAATTTCCCAATAAAAGCTAAATTTGGCCCCGAAATAATACGGGGGGAAAGGGCGTACCCAGGGTATTGACTGGTACTGAGGAAGGTGGATTCTAAAATTTCCGTTTCCCGCACTCGCTTCAGTAGGGACAGTTTTCTTTGTGCGTCATCAGGGCTTTTTAAACCCCAGCGTGTTAAAAAGATAAACGGATGCCACCCTGGGCTTCACCGCACCCACTGTAATCCCCGGGGCCCGGGTCATGCTTTTGGCAAAAGGACAAGTTTTATTAAATTGTCCAGGGGGGAACTAAAATGGGGGTTTTAAAGACCCCTTTTTTTCCGGCCCCTTTTTAAAACGGGGGGCAGCCCGGGTTTTTAAGGGTTTTTTTACTGGGGCCAAGGAAAACCCATAGTAAATTGTCCATTTCCCCAACAAAAAATGGTGGTTGAAAGACTCCTTTTTCCGGCATTTTTTTAAATCGGGGGGTTCGACGGGTTTTGGGGCTCTTGCTGAGCCCTGGCCCGGTATAGTTAATGCCCGTTAAACAAAAATGGTGATTGAAAGATTTCTTTTTTCCGGCCTTTTTTTAAAATTGGGGTTTCAGACGGGTTTTAAAGGGGTCATGTTTGCGGCCGGGAAAAGGGGGTTTGTCAAGGTTGTTTTCCAACAAAAAAATGGGGGTTGAAAGACTTTTTTTTTTCCGGGCATTTTTTTTAAATCTGGGGGTTCGGGAACGGGGTTTTAAAAAGGCAACGGGTGGAAAGGCCCAGGGACAGTAAAATGTCCAGTAAAAACAAAAAAGGTGGTTTGAAAGACCCCTTTTTTCCGGGCATTTTTTTTAATCTGGGGGTCAGACGGGTTTTTAAGGGTTTCATTCTGCGGTACAGGACAGGTATTTTCAATGTCCATTTTTAAACTAAAAGGGGTTTTTTGGGAAAGACTCCTTTTTCCGGCATTTTTTAATCTGGGGTTTAAAGACGGTTTTTAAAGGGTCATGCTGCGGTCCAGGACTTTTTTTTTGTCAAGTCCAGTGAAATTTAAAAGGTTGGGTTGAAAGACCCCTTTTTTCGGCACTTTTTAATCTGGGGGTCAGACGGGTTTTAAATGGTCATACTGCGGCCCCGGAACGTTCTAGTCCTTGTCCAGTTCAACAAAAAAGGGGGGTTTGAAAGACCCCTTTTTTTTCCGGGGAAACCTTTTTATCTGGGGGGTTTCATGCGGGTTTTTTGGGTCATGCTGCGTTCCAACGGGAAATTCAATGTTCATTTTCAAGTAAAATGATGGTTAAAAACATACCCCTTCTGGCACTTTTTAATTTGGGGGTTTAATGCGGGTTTTAAAGGGGTAAGGCTTTTTAAAAGGGACGGGGGATATTTAATGGTGTGTGACTTTTTTCTGTGGTTTTTATGGGCCCTAAGTGTTGGGGCCCAAAAAGATGTAACAGTATCCATTTGACTTTTTTGGGATTTTAATTCCGTTTCCCCACCCTTTTTTGGGGGGTAAAAAAGGGAAGGTTTTGTTGCTCTCCCATAATTTTAAATTTGGTCATCGGGATGATCCATTTCGACTTTTTCAAAAAAAACCTTTACTTTGGGTTGGCCGACTATCGACAAATTCGCCGATGTCGATACCCAAACCCAAATTTCGCTCAACACTAGCGTGATATCTGACTGCCCCCGTGCCCACCCTGTTTTAGCCCCTCTGTCTACCCTGCAGGGGAAAACCAAAAAAAAAAAAAAAAACCCCTTTGAAAACCAAAACCAAAAAACGTTCATAAAAAGGGTCCCCCCCCCCCCCCTGTCAAAAGGATAAAAACGGCCGTTTTTTTTTGGCGCTTTTTTGCTTTTTTAGGTGCTTTTTTAAAGCACTTTTTGGGGCTTGTCTTCAAATCGGGTTTTTTTAATATAGGCTTTAATTTAAAGGGCCTTTTGGGTTGTAACTCCCCCTAAGGGGGGGTTTATGAAAGGGACATTATTGTTTTAATTTGTAATTTTGTTTTTTGGCGTAAAAAGTTTTTCCGAAAAAAAAAGGGTTTTTTAAATTGGAAAAAAGCAAAGAAAATTTTACTATCGAAAAAAATTCATTAAAAAAAAAAAATTTTTAAAACTTTCTGGAAAAAAAGGGATTTTTTAGGGAAAAAAGCGAGAAAACCCTTTTTTTAGCCCCAAAAAACCCGGGGGAAAAAAAATCGATTTTAAAGCGCCAAAATCCAAAAAAAAAAAAAGGATTTTTAGAGCCAAAAGAAAGGGATTTTTCATTTTTGAACAGGACACATCGGAAAAATTGTATCCCAGAATTGATTTTAAAGGTATTAAAACCTTTTTTAAACCCCCAAACCTGGGGGGAATTTTTTTTTCCCTCGGTGGGTTTTCATTGAAAAACACGCCCAAAAACTTTAGCCGCTTTCCATAGCCCTTAAATATTTAAAATTTATTCCATTTCCCTACTTTAAAATTTTGGCAGCACAAACCATGAAGGAATTCCATTTGGTGAGCTGGTTTTCTGGGAAAAAAAGGGAAAGAGTGATGGGCCCGTCTGGACACAGGAATGGGAGAAAACCTTTGGGAAAACTGCCAAAAACCTAACAGGAAATGGGGCCTGAAACTGATTAAAGGCCCCCTCTGTGAAAAAACGGTGAGAAAAAACCTCTTTAACAATATAAAAAAACAAATAAAGTAGGGTCAATCCCTCCCAGTCCTACAAAGCCAAATTACCCCTTTTTTTAAAACCTCCAATGGGGGGGAGGGGAGCACTATAAAAAAAATTTTCAGGGTATGGGGGCGGGAGCTTTCATTTTTGTACAGCAACCATTCCCAAAAGACAAGATGTGAACGTAGTCTTAGCCCATGCATCTATTATTTTAACTCAGAAAGAAAAATTGAAAAAATTCCCTGTGCGCCAGTTCCCAAAGGGAAAGGCCCGGGTTGGGTAAAGCTGCTTTGGGCTATTTCCCAGCCACTGGATTATAGACAGTGAATGGCTCCTTCCAATGTCATTGTACCCCTTGTAGATCTGTTTATTCATTCACATGGAATATTTTTTAAAAATTTTTTTCAGTAGGGGGGCAGCTTCAAAAAAAGGAAAAAACCTTCTTGTTTCTGGATAGGGAATGTACTAGTCTGTGTGAAAAGTCATGCTCACTAATATCTTGCTGTATAATATCCAGTTTGCAGGTTCAGATGGGACCAAATTGAAATTGGGAAAAACCGGGGTAAACAAGAGTTTCCCTTCAGGGTTAACTTTATATCTGATTCACTCACGTAGAAGCATCATACCAGGATTTAGGGGGTTCCCGGGGGAAACCCCAAACAGAGCCCTTTAAAGTCAAGGGACTCCAACAGTAAGGGATCTGGTTTTAGTTTTTTTTGGCTCCATTATAAATGTGAAGATATGTGATAGATATGCAATGTCCTGCACTCAGATGCATCACAAAATGTATTTTTGGATAATTTTAACCCCTTACTGGTACATCATAAGGGCGAAAAGGGGTTTCTTTTTTGGGAGGTTTTTTTCTTTAAGTCCCCACTTTTAGGCCGTTACCGGCCAATTGTAGTTAACACTAGTGATGAGCGAGCAGTACAATGTTCGAGTTTGAGCCGAACTTCAAGCAGTAGTGGTGTTCGGTTTTTGGAGCAGTTTTGGACTGGGGGTTTCGGGGGCCCCAGGGGGGAAAATTGATCTTGGGGGGGCCCCCCCTACTGTACACAAAAATTTTAAACCGGTATGGACAAAACGTCCCCATTTTCCCACATAAACAGTGTGCAAAACGAACTTTTTGTGGTAGTACAATAGAAAGAGAGTCACACATCTGTTTTTCTCACTTTCTGTCTGCCCTCAAACGTCTGTCGTTTTGCATATCAAAGACACAGGGCAAAGTACTCCATCCATTCCCCCTCCACCCACTACAATACCCCCTCCCCCCACAAAACAATATCCCCCCCACCCAAAATACAATTTCCCCCTCCACCACAACAATATCCCCCTCCCCAAAATAAAAATTTATCCCCCTCCCCCCCCACAAACAATACCCCCCTCCACCCACATAAATACCCCACCACCCCCAACAATTACCCCCCTCCACCCACATACAAACCCCCCCTCCACCCCCGCATACAATATCCCCTCCACCCACATACAATATCCCCCCCCCACCCCAAAATACAATTCCCCCCTCCACCCAAACCCAAATCCCCCACCCCCAACAATACCCCCTCCACCCCATACAATACCCCCCCCTCCACCCACATACATATCCCCTCCCCCACATCAAATCCCCCCCCCCCACATACAATATCCCCCCCCCTCCCCCCACATACAATATCCCCCCCCCCAATACAATATCCCCCTCCACCAAATACAATATCCCCCCCCCCCCCACATAAAATATCCCCTCCACCCACATAAATATCCCCTCCACCCACTTCAATCATCCCCTCCACCCTAAAATTTACAAATTCCCCCCTCCACCCAAATACAATACCCCCCCTCCCCAAACCCACATACAATATCCCCTCCCACCCACAAACAATACCCCCTCCACCACATACAATTCCCCCTCCATTTTCCCCCTTTTCACCCCCTCCCACCCTTCCCCTAAAATAAAACACCACCCCAAAAAAAAATTTTAATTTCCCCCCTTACATTTCCTGTCCCCACTCTTACAATGGGGACATTTTGAAAATCCATTTTATACCAAATCCCAAAAAAACCTACCCAAACTGCCTAGGGAACCAATAGGGCGAACGTCCGGTATACCCCAAAACAACAGCCATTGAGACCACATAGAGGTAAACACCAGCAGGTAAAACCCTACAACCCCGCCATATAGAGCCCACATAGAGTCAGACACCAGCTAAATAAAACCCAAACACCACCATATAGGACCACATAGGGTCAGACCCCAGCTCGGGTATAACCTACAACACTGCCATATAGAGACCACATAGAGGTCAGACCCCGCTCAGGTATAACCACAACACAACCATATAGGCCCACATGAGGTCCAACCCAAAACCCATTCGGGTAATCACTTTACATGAATACAGACTGACCCAGTATAGAAGTAAAAAAAAACCCTCAATTGGGGGATCCCCGGGAGAGCCCTATCTGATGGTCTTTCCCTTCTTTGGGAGTCTTTTCTTTTTTCCCTTTCTTCTGCACCATCCACCGGCCTGAGACTTGCCCCGGGACCAACCCACCCCGCAAAATTTACAACAAATGTCTTGAATCCTAAATTTTTCATCTCTATTTACCTATTCCCACCTTTGTACAAACTTCACAGGGGGGGGTGAGGGGATACAAGCCAAAACTTAGAAGCCAATCTTTAAGAGGTGGATAATGTCAGCTATGGACAGCTGCCCTTTTTTATATTACCAGGTAGGTGACAAGCCCTTTAGATGGTGGGGAAGGCCCCCCGGTAATGACAGGCCCTATATAGGAAGGGAACTCCCGCTGGATAAGTTGGTAGGCCCCCCAGGAGGTTAGTGGGTACCAGACCGAGTGGGTTGGTTTAAAAAGCCCCCCGGTAGACAAACAGGTACAGTTAGGCAAGTTGATAGGCTACAGTTTGGTTTTGGTGGACACCGTTAGGGAGGCTTTGGTAGGTGTTTGGGGAGTCCCGTTAGTTAGGGGTAGGTGGTGGTTGCCCTCAGTTGGTAAACTGTAGGTAGTTTGGGCCCCCTTTTTATAGGCTGCAAGCAGTTAGGGACCCCCTTTAGGTTTTACAGGCAAATTAGGGCCCCTTTAAGTATTAAGGTAGTTAGGGCCTCCCTTTGGTGTAACAGGGAGTTAGGCTTTCCCCCTTTTGGGAGAAAACAACAGTTTTGTGGGCCCTTCCTTAGGTAGTAACGGGATTAAAGGGGCCTTTCCCCTTTGGTGAAACGGCTTTAGGGCTTCCCCGTTAGGTAGAAAAAAAACAGGGGGGCTCCCTTAGGTAGTTTTAAAAAAGGCAGTTAGGGGGTTCCCCTTTTTTGGGGTAACAGGCAGTTTGGGGCCTCCCTTTTTGGGATATCAGTAATTAGGGGGGCCCCTTTACTATGTGCGGAATCAGGGCCCCCCTTTTCTAGTTGCAGGTAATTGGGCCCCCTTTAGTTTGTAGGTAGCTAGGGCCCCCTTTTGTTTGTATAGTTAGGGCCCCTTTAGTAGTTTTTTTGATGGTTAGGGCCCCCTTTAGCTGTTTGTTGGTAGTTAGGGCCCCCCCCCCCCTTTTGTAGTTTTTTTGGGAGTAGCGCCCTCTTTAGCTAGTTTGTTGGTAGTTAGGCCCCGCTATTAGCTTGTTTTGTTGGTAGATAGCGCCCTTCTTTAGTTATTTAGATTTGTTGGTAGTTATGGAGCACCCCAATAGCTAGTTTGTTGTAGTTAGGCGCCGAACCTCTTATTTTATCAGGTAGTTAGGGCCCCCTGTATTCTGTAGGTAATTAGAGACCCCTTTATGTTTTAGGTAGTTAGGGCACCCTTTATTTTTCAAGTACTTAGGGCCCCCTTTATTCTGTAGGTAGTCAGGGCCCCCCTTTATATTTCAGGTAGTCACGGTCCCCTTTATGATTTAGGTAGCCATGGCCCCCTTTTAGTGTTAGGTAGCCAGGCCCCCTTTATGTTCAGTAGTCAAAGAGGGCGGCCCCCTTTATTTTTCATAGTCAGGCCCCCTGTTATTTTCCCATGTAGTGGGGCCCTTAGAATCTCCTTTATATGGTATGTAGTCGGGCCCCCTTTTGTTTTAGGAGTTAGGCCATACCCTTTAATTTAAGGTAAGTTAGGAGCCAACCTTTATCTATGGGTAGTTAGGGCCGTAGCAATTTAATGCTAGTTTGTTGTAAGTACAGGGCCCCCATTTATTTTCAGTAGTCAGGTGCCATTTCCTTTTTCCAGGTAGTTGGGGCTACCCTTTTATATGTAAGTAGTCGGGTGTCTCACGGCCCTTTTATGTTTAGGTAGTTTAGGACACTGGCCTTTATTTTTTCAAGTACTCTTAGGGCCAGCCCCCTATTATTCTGTAGGTAGTCAAGGGCCCCTTTATATTCAGGTAGATCAGATCCCCCGTTTTGTATTTAGGGGTAGCCAGGGCCGCCCTTTAGGTTTAGGTAGCCCAAGGCCCACCTATATTTATTCAGGTAGTCAGGGCTCCTTTATTTTTCAGTTAGTCAGGGCCCCCTTTTTCCAGGTAGTTGGGGCCCCCTTTATATGTATGTAGTCGGGGCCCCCTTTATGTTTTAGGTAGTTAGGGCCCCCTTTATGTTTAAGGTAGTTAGGGCCCCCCTTTATCTATGGGTAGTTAGGGCCCCATTTAGCTAGTTTGTTTGTGGTTAGGGCCCTCTTTAGCTAGTTTGTTAGTAGTTAGAGCCCCCTTTAGTTAGTTAGTTTGTTGGTAGATATCGCCCTCCTTAGCTAGTTTGTTGGTAGTTAGGGCCCGCCATAGATATTTGTTGGTAGTTCGGGCCTCCTTTAATTTTTAAGTATTGGGGCCCCCTTATGTCCTAGTAATTAGAGCCCCCTTTATGTTTTAGGTAGTTAGGGCACCCTTTATTTTTCAAGTACTTAGGGCCCCCTTTATTCTGTAGGTAGTCAGGGCCCCCTTTATATTTTAGGTAGTCAGGCCGCCCTTTATGTTTTAGTAGCCAGACCCCCTTCTAGGTGTAGGTAGGCCAAGAGGCCCCTTTATTTTTGCTTTTGTGTAGGGGGGGGGGGGATCGTGGGGGGGGACCCCTGTTTCCAGTATTGGGGCCTTAACCCTATTATTTGTATTGTAGTCGGGGCCCCTTTATGTTTTTAGGTAGTTAGAGCCTCCCTTATGTATTAAGTAGTTAGCCCCCATTTATCAATGGGTAGTTAGGGCCCCGTTTATGTGTAGCCAGGGCCCCCTTTATATTGAGGTAGTTAGGGCCCCCTTTATGTGTAGTCAGGGCGCCCTTTAGTGTGTATCAGAGGCGAAACCCTTTAATCTTACGGTATAGGGCCGCCATTATGTGTAGTCAGGGCCCCCTTTATCTTTAGGTAGTTAGGGCCCCCTTTGTGTGTAGTTAGGCCCCAACCCTTTTGTGTATACGGTCAAGGGCCCTCTGTTATGTGTATGCAGGGCCTTCCTTTATCATTAGTAGTTAGGCGCCATCCCTTTGTGTGCAAGAGAGGAAGCGAGCTCTGTGACATATAGGGTTATATGATAGAAGAGAGAAGCTGAGCTCAGTAATATACAGGGTTATATGATAGAGGAGAGGAGAGGAGCTGAGTTCTGTGATATATAGGGTTATATAATAGAGGAGAGGGCCTGAGCTCTGTGATATATAGGGTTATATGATAGAGGAGAGAAAGCAGAGCTCTGTGATATACTAGGGTTATATGGATAAGATGGTGTGAAGCTCGAGGCTCTGTGATAAATATAGGTTATATGATAGAGGAGTAGGTGCTGAGATCTTGTGAATCTATAGGGTTATATGTTAGAGGAGAGACTGAGCTCTAAGTATATAGGGTTATATGATTAGAGAAGAGAGCTGAGCTCTGGTCATTATATAGGTTATATGATAGAGTGAGAGAAGCTGAGCTCATGTGACATATAGGGTTATATGATAGAAGACGAGAAGCTGAATTCGTGTGAATATATAGGGTAATCATGAGAGAGAGAGAAGATGAGCTCTGTGATATATATGGGTTACTATGATAGGAGGGGAGAGGAGCGTACTCTGTGAATATATAGGGTTATATGATAGAGGGAGAGAGGCTGAGCTCTGTGATAAATAGGTTATATGATAGAAGAGAGAACTGAAACTCTGTGATATCGTAGGTTATATAGAATAGAGGAAGAAGAAGACTGAGCTCTGTGATACTTATAGCGTTAATATAAAGAGGAGAAGAGCTGAGCCATGTGATATATAGGGTTATATGATAGAGGAGAGAAGCTTGAGCTCTGTGATATATAAGGGTTTATATCGATAGAAGGCAGGGAAGCTGAGCTCAGTGATATAATAAGGTGTATATGATGAGGAGAGAGCTGAGCTTCTGTGATATAAATAGTGTTATATGATAGAGGAGAGAACTGACTCTGGATGATATATGGTTATATGATAGAGAGAGAGCTGAGGCTGCTGTGATATACATTCGTTATAATGATAAGGGACAAGAGTTAAACTCTGTGATATTAGTAGGGGTTATATATATAGGAGAGGAAGCTGAGCTCTGTGATATATAGGGTTATATGATTTGCATCACAATTTTTGAGTAAAAAGCAAAGTAAATTCTGACCGGACTCACTCACACAGTTGAAGTTATACTGATTCCACCCACATGCAGTGATTGACAGCATATATATCAGTATGTATGCAGAGCAGACTGATCACGATCCACTGACTGTAGGTCCAGTTTCCACCGTATTTATCAAGTGATTCACGTTTAAAGATTACTACTTCTTCAAATTATATAAACCTCTACATAACAGAGCTCAGCTTCTATTAGCCTCTGTCATCGTCCATAGCTCTCAAGAACAGCAGAAAACACCTGACAGGTTCTCTTCAAATGGGTCCTCTCACCACATTGATTCACTTGTAGACAAAGGTATATCTAAAAAAAAAGACTATTACCACATACATTGCTGTTCTGATTTTGCTTTCTTTCAGAGTGAGGACAGTTCTTATTTCCTGCTGGTATACACAAGCCTCCCTAGGTTACCGACCACTTCCTTCTGCTCGAGCAGCCCTAGCCTGGATGGAGATGTCACTCCCTGCTGTGTCTTATCAGCGGAACAGGAGTTGTTCATCTAAGTTACTGACAAACTAACCTTTAGAGCTCCTGTAGCATCTGGCCTACTGTTTAACGACCTTCTTTACAAACAAGGGCCCGTTGCCTAATGTAAATTGCACCTTCAGGTAAAGAAATCCCCCCCTTAAAGTAACGTGCCACAATGCAATACAGTGCACGTGCGATCACAGCCATCACCAAAAACGGCAAAATATGCAGAAAACTTTACCACAATGTGCTAGAGTATAAAAACACTAAATAATTAAGTCATACAGTTACGCAATAACTCTGCTTACAGGCAAAACCATAATCCCAGGCTAAAAATAACTAATATCCTACTAAGACCAACATATCACTGACACAAAGTGTGACTGAATACCGCCACGAACCCATGACCAAATATCACCAGCACATAGTGACCGAAATAATACTGCAGAACAAAAAAGACCAACCAAAAAAAAAATGGGTTTTTTTTTCCCCCCCACCGAAACCAAAATAGTGACTGAATAATACACAATACGCATTACTGAATAGAAGCCATTAAACTATAACCCCATATCAGCCACATACAGTGACATCACAGAGATAGGATACCCTGCTGTAGCCACAGGCTCGCAGACATATAAGCAATTTACGAGTAAAGTTACATCCAGTGACTTACAAGACACGTATCTGAAGAGTTGTTCTCTTCTCCATCTGTCCCAGACCATCATGACGACTTCTCCCGGCCAAAACTCTTCACTGTAAAATTTACAAAACAAACATCTTAACTCATCACGTTATCACACGTCTCTACCAATTCTTATCTCTATACAAGCTCCCCATCTATAGCGCCCAACATGGTATTAATTACCCCCTTGTGCCCCAAACAGTAAAAGTGCCCCCAAGCGCCTATGGGGCTCCCATTTGTTCATCAATTTTTAGTCTTGTTTTGTATACCAACATAGGAAGTCGTTAAATTCCCTAAGACAGTATGTAGGTACACCCCCAAACTAGCTAGGTAGATTCCATAATAGGTAGGTGGAATACGCCTAATTAGGTAAGGTAGAGTTATAGATCTCCCCCCAATAGGTAGGTATCTTGGCCGCTAGAAGTAATAAGTGTTATCAGGCCCCAATAGAGTAGAAAATATAAGATCCCTATATTAGTTATATCTGCTCATAGTAGTAGCTAATCATTTTCTCCCCTCGTAGCCAGTAGTTGCCGCCCTGAAGCCAGTAGTGTTATTTGTTCCCTTAGACCAATAGTTATATGCCACCCCCTGCCAGTAGCTATATCCCCCTGAATAGCCAGGTAGTTATATGCTACCCTGGTAGCCAGTATTTAGTATGCCCCTAGGTCAGCCAGTCGTTAATGGGCCCACCACTCATGGTTGAATATTGCTCCTGGTTACATACTTTGCTCTAACAGACACAGCTAGTAGTAGCAGAGCTGAAATGTCAGTCACTGCTGTAGATCCGAGACAGGAGCCCCCCTGAACCAAAGAAAAATTGGGGGGGGGGGAGCCCTGAAGGCAGTAAGAACCACCGCAAAGCCTTGAACCAGGGAATGGGGGCCATAAACTATAGAACCACACCGACAGCCTGACAGGAAGGGGTAGCCTGAAGACTGAAGAACTGCTAAACTAAACAGAAGTGGGAAGCCTGAAGCTGTAGGAAACCCGGACCACACACCTGACCAGAAGCGAAACTGAAGCTAGTAGGAACCGCGCCACGAGCCGGAGCAGAAAGTGAGAGTAGAGCGGTAGAACTGCCCATCAGCCAGACCAGGAAGTGTGAGCCTGTAGCTGTAAAACGTGTCCACAGCCAGAACAGGAAGATAGTACTGAAGCTTAGCACTGCCCACAGCCTAAACAGCAAGTGGGCGAGCCTGAAGCTGTAGAATCAGTCCACAGCCTGAACAGGAAGTGGGAGCAGAAAGCTGAAGAACGCCTCAGCCAAGAAACAGGAAGTGGGAGCCTGAAGCTGTAAGACGCATCCAATCCCTTAACAGGAAGTGGAGCTGACCATGCAAACTGCCCACAGCCTGAACAGGAAGTGGGAGCAGAACTGTACAACTGTCCACAGCCAGAACAGGAAGTGGGAGTCCTAAGCTGTAGAACTGCCACACCAGCACATGAAGACAGAAAGTGGAGCCTCGAGCGGTGAAAACCGTCCACTAGCCTGAACAGAGAAGTAGAAGCGCTGAAGCTGTAGAACTGTCCACAAGTCTGAACAGGAAGTGGAGCCTGACAGTGTAAGAACCGTCCCACAGTCTGAACCGGAAGTGGGACCTTGAAGCTGAGAAGCACCCACATTCTTGAACAGAAGTGGGTAGTCCTAAAATTGTAGAACTTGCCCATAGCTGAACAGGAGCAGAACCTGAAGCGTAGAACACCCACAGACCTAACAAGGAAGTGTGGTGGCCTTGAACTGTCGTGATGAGTAACGTAAGGACAGCCCTTTAAGTCACCTCTAAATTTGCAGACAGGGTATAAAGTAACATGATAAATTTTAACTTGTCCTCTCAGATTGTGTCATTTCAATAAACCTAAACTTTTTTTCTGCAAACATTAAAGAGCAGCGTGGATCTGTTTGTAGCAACATCTGGGTCACTTTCTTTTCCAACTGTGCTTATAGAGATGTGTCAGGTGCTTTGTCTGTGAAGTTCTCCATGTTGTCAGACAAAGATCTGTAATTATCTTGTTCGGGCTTTGTTAATGATAGGGAAAGTTGGAAGGAGAAGAGAACATAGAAACAAAATATGGGGGAACAGGCGAGTCGGTAATTAAAACGAAGAAAGGCGATCATTATTTCCTCTGATATCTCTCTAGAGGAGCTGGAGGAATGAAATGGTCGTTTGCCGAAGTGAGACGGAGAAAGACAAGAATTAACGGTTTCACTCAAGTCTTCTTAAACAGATGCATATGTTTGGGCTTTCAATTATCCCACATCTCCTTGACGTCCTGGCTGTGTAGGAGTAGATGCATACATGGCAGATCTGTTGCAGAAATTTCTGGGGCTTCAAAGGGAATGTGTCATCAAAAATGACTTTTTGTTTAACTCATGTTTTTATGTTAAACACATTTTTTGAGGATTTTTTTTTTTTTCATATCACTTTCAATATTTTTTAATAATTCTTAAGTCCTGCAGTTTTCACTTTGGCCACTAGGCCTAACAATAGTCTGACACTTCCTGTTCTGTACAGAAAGATTCTCAGTTGTCTGCTCGTTATCAGCACAAAGAGGGTCAAACTGAAAGGAGACACCTTCGCCATTTCACCTCCCTGCACAATGACTTCTTCCCATCTCACAGAGCATGACTAGAAAACTCTCCTATAGAAGTGAATGGGACTGAGTCAGTCTTAAAGGGGTTTTGCCACCATGCAATGTTGACGTGGGAACCTCCAAAATGGGTATTTAATCACTTTTCTAAATATATGTGATTAAAAAAAGTGAAAACTCTGAGAACTACAGCATTGCTCAGTCCCCCTTGGTTACATTAAAGCTATCCCTAGTCACGACCCAGGAGCTGACAGGCCGCGCTTGCGTGAAACACTTCTTATCTGATGACAGGCAAAATGAATGAGCGTTGAAGGCACCGGGTAGACAGTGCAGTCTGAGGCTGTCTTGCTGTATTGAGAATCCACTGTTGTACTGTTTATTATTTCACTTAAGTTTTGAGACGCTCCCTTGGATTCCTCACTCCTCACTCCCCCCTCCCTCTCTCCCCGCAGCTCATGACTCAGCATGATTTGTATATATCCTGCTCTCCTGCTGACAGGAGCTAGGTAAGTGCCGTCTTGGCAAATCCCCTTTAAGTCCTATGCGCATGAAGCTACTGTAAAGCATCTCTCTGACTGCTGTTAAAACAGTGCAAACAAGGCCTAGTGGCCAAAGTGAAAACTGCAAGACTTAAGAATTATTAAAAAATATTGAAAGTGATATGAAAAATAAAAAAAAATAAAAAAATTCCTAAAAAATGTGTTTAACATAAAAATGGGACTTAAAGAGAAGCTGTCACATAGGTTATGCCCCCCTTGCTGAGCACAGCACAAGCTAGTGTCAGACCTGCTGTTTCCAGCGCTGTGCCCCTTATTCTGTAAGATGCTGTAGTTTTAGAGCATTTAATACTCAAATCTGCAGTTTTCAGCCACAAAAGAGTCAGAGTAGTTTTTTTTCCCAAACCCCACCCACCTGATGCTAGCCCCGCCCATCTCAACTGATAAACCTATTACTTTGAATAGGTAGAAACATATGAATAAGTGTCAGTGGGCGGGGCTAGCCTTTGGTGGGCGGGGCTAACACCAGCTCATGATTAAGATTTGAGCATTAAATGCTCTAAAACTACAGCATCTTACAGAATAAGGGACACAGCGCTGGAAACAGCAGGTCTGACACTAGCTTGTGCTGCCCTCAGCAAGGGGGGCATAACCTATGGGACAGGTTCCCTTTAAACAATGACACATTCCCTTTAAATCCGTTTCCTTCATCTGAATGTGGTTATGTTGGCCGGAAGCACCTTGTTTCTGCAAATCCTGTTTAGATGAATGGGACAGTCGCAAGAAATATCGGTAACAAATCTGCCGTGTGTGAATGTACACTTGAAGTTCTTAGAAACATCGCACCTCTTATTTAAAGGGGGCGTCTCACTACAGCCATAGATGACATATTGCTGGGATATGCCACCAATGTCACCTCTGGGACCCACACCTATCTCCTAAAAGAGCCCCAAAACCTCTCTGTTCTAAACAGAGAGTAGATTAGGATTCGCCTATAGACATGAATGGGAGTTCCGAGTTTAGCTGAGTGACTAAACTTGGCTGTAATCAGAACTCCCATTCATGTCTATGGGAGAGTCCCGACCTGCTCTCCCTTCCCCGGCCTCGTTTAGGAGATTGGTGCAAGTCTCAGAGTTGGTACCCGGACCTATTGGACATTAATGGCATATCCTAGTGATAATCCACCAATGTCTGTAGTGAGACAACCCATTTAAGAAAATGTATTATTTGGCAAAACTCTTGATGTGTTAAAGTCAGAAGGTTTGATAGGTTGTGATTCAAAAACTGAGACCCCAACTCAGAGGGGACGAATAAATATAGAATAAAAAAGAAAAAGTACCTAAATAAACCCCTCCCCCAGCCGCTACAGCAGGCAGCCGGTCCTAGTGATCCTGGCTAATGTTGTCACCATTCATTCTCCACATGACCCTAAGCTATTTATAAGCCGCAGTGCTCACCTGCTGGGTATATGGAATGTGACCGCTGTGTCCTGTGATTGGCTGCAGAGTTCAATAAAGTATGATGACATCAGCCGGGATCACCGCCGCCGGCCCCGTGTGCTCCGCCAATGACTGATGAGACACCCTCTCAACAACAAACTCCTTTCAATTTCCAAAATAGTTTGGAAAGGTGTCGCAAGTGAGTGACCAATTATTGTGTTCATAGTCTTGGAGACTACAATAATTGGTTACTCAATTCCACCTTTCCAAACAATTTAGGACATTAAGAGGAGCTTTCTGTTCATAAAGTAAGTTTCACTGCAGTACTGCAACAGAAAAACCTTACCAAAAAACGCCTAAAAAACCAACCATGTAAAAGCACCCAGGCCCTCGTTTACACCCGCTTATTTGTCCCCGGGTTGGGGCCTATCCGCGCCGGGTTGGCCCGCGTACGGCGCCAAACCGTCGGGTAATTACGGGGGAATCCAAATGTCTCAAGAGAACAGTGGTTTTCCCTCGCTCCTCCCCCGTCGGCAAAAGCCGCGGGGGAGAAAAGTGAATGCACATTATTTAGGCGCAAAGCGCCGTAGATTAAAAAACATTCATGGGGCCGGGGGCGCGCCCCCGCCGCGCTCCGGGGCCCCCCCCCTCCCCCCCTTTTCACGCCGGATTTTCGAGCGCAATCCCTAAAACCCCGTGAAAAAACCTGTGAACACGGCCTTTAGGTACAATGATTTGTAGGTAGCCCAAAGATCAGTGGGTTCCAGTTGGGATCCCCCAACCCCTTTCAATTCCCCAGATCAAATTTTCCACATACAATGGCCCAGACAAAGATCCAGCTGGTTATCATGAATATTTTATGTGTAAAACTCCCTTTTTAGTAAGATGCATGCAGTGATTGGTGGTTTATAGCTCCTCTCTACAGTATAGTGCGGTACTACATGTCCTGTACTGCTCTTACATGTATTAGTGAGGTGCATGCATGTTGAATGGTGGTCTATACGCCTCTACATACAGTGCAATACCACATGTCCTGTACTGCTCGTACAATGTATTATTAGGTGCAATTCAGTGATTGGTGGCCTAGTAGCGTCTCTCTACAGTACAGTACATTACTACATGTCCTGTACTGCTCTTACATGTATTAGTGAGGTGCATGCAGTGATTGGTGGTCTAGTAGCGCCTCTCTACAGTACAGTGCATTACTTCTTGTCTTGTACTGCTCTTACATGTATTAGTGAGGCACATGCAGTGTTTGGCGGTCTAGTTGCTCCTCTCTACAGTACAGTGCGGTACTACACGTCCTGTACTGCTCTTACATGTATTAGTGAGGTGCATGCAGTGATTGGTAGTTTATAGCGCCTTTACAGTACAGTGCGGTACTACATGTCCTGTACTGCCCTTACATGTATTAGTGAGGTGCATATATAAAAGAAACAGCCAGCCTTTATCCGCTTGTGTACTTTACGGTGCACGGATGCTCGTTCCAAGAAACGGCAAACAACTGAAGAAAAAGAAGGTATCCAGCACGCCGTAGAATTTTCCAATAAAAACATAACAAAATTAGTTAAGGCTTCCGTTAAAAATTGTAAAGAATAAAAAAGCACTCACCAGCAATATGCAGACAATAGGCAGTGGTTACAGCATCGGATTTGCAAAGGTATAACAGCTAACAGCGTATTCGTGGCGCAACACAGTGTCTGCCCTTACTCATAGCGATAATTACTTTAAGAACTGATCCCCGTCCCATTACACAGATAAACCCACCCCACCACATAAAGAATGTAACAATAGAATTGATTTAGTACTTGGCAGCTTACGCACCAAGAGTAAACGCCTGATGTCCGCCGCGATTGTTAAACGGGCAGACGGAAATGACAATAGTGAATATCCAATCATCGCACAGTTATATCAAAACGTCAGTACTGGACAGAAAGAGACTGGGTCAGTAATCGCGCCATGAGCGCACCGACAAAGCGCAACAAAAACAAAAACAACAGCAAAACAAGCAAAAATGTGTAAGTTAACATCAAGGATAAAAAATATTAGATATGATAAACATGGCGAATGTCAATTTTATACAAGCAGTAGGTGCGTATATCAGTACAATGGACCGGGAACATAATGATCTAAAAACATTAATATGTTATTTATGAACTAGACATAAGAATGATATATAGTACTATGATCTGTAATTATAGGTGCATGTTACCACTGTAAGTATCTGCACAATAATGTTTTTGATTTTGTAAGAATAAATGATGAATTATTCCTATTTCCTTTATCAATTAAAACTTTAATAATTCATATTTTTTATTATTATTAATTCTATGGGCAATTTAAATATGCGTAGCATCATCTCTTTACGTAGATTTAAGACCATAAGGGACTGCCGTATTTAGTATGGTGATCCAATAGGCTCTCAATCTCATAAGATGTTCGTTCACAACACCCCCCCTACTTAGATAAGCTGAGTCTCCAAATACCTTGAGCAAACACCATTACAGGTTTGTGAGGCCTGTATAAAACATGTTTAGATAAATTTGATTTGATTTCTAATTGAGAATAGTAATTGATGTCATTTATGTGCTCTAAGAAACCTTGTTGTTTCAATTTTCTGGTTAGTACTTCCAATGTATCAAAAGATTACACTCTTGACATAGAATAATATGGATGGAGTTACAATTAATGTAACTTCCAATTATGTGATTTTTTTTTGACCCGTCTGAGTTAATAAATTCTTTACATTCTAGGTTAAATTTACAAGTGCGGCAAGGGTTTGTGCAACACACTAGTAAAACCCTTTGTAATTAAGCCACGGTAGGTTGTTTCTTAACAAGTTTGGGAAAACATTAGAGTCAAGAGTCTCCCAATGTTTTTGCCCTGCGTGATTACTATACGTGAATTCCTTCAGATAGAACATCGTTTAAATAGTCATCCTCATAATAATAGGAAAATATTTGTTTTACAATATTTTTAATGGTATTCAATTGTCTACTATGGTCAAGTGACCAGGGTGGGACATTTTCCAAAACGATTTTTTATTCCTATGTTTTGTTTTCTAGTTTTTATTTGACACACTAAATCCCCCTATCTCTCTTGGCAACCACATTATAGCTCTAGTCTAGCATTCCTTTAGGATATCCTCGTTGTCAAAATGCGTTTATTAATGCTGTGACTTCAATATTGGAAAGAAATCATGTAAATCACTACAGTTACGTTAGCCGCATAGATTTCACCCATGTGGGATAGATTTTATGTGTTGCCCAGGTTGGTAACTTCCAAAATGGAGAATATTGTTTCAGAAAGGGGCCTTTTGTTAGTGCTAAATGTTATGTAATTGAACCAGCAGTGCCTTCCGTTTAAGGTCCAAAAAACACACCTTTTGGTTGTCATCATGAAAAGTAAATTTCAAATAAAAAATATTGTTATTGACATAGTCCGAAAAAAGTGGCATGGCAGACACATCTCCCTTCCAAATAATTAGAAGATCATCGATGTATCTGCCATACCACTCCACACATCCAAAAAAGGGATTGTCCGGCTGAGAACATGTAAATATCCCTTCGCCACGCCAAGAGACATGGTAAGGTTTGCCCAATGAGGGCGAAAAATTTCGCCCCCATCGACACCCTCTCCCCCGCTTAGCACGCAAAAAGAACTGGTCATTTAAAAGAGAAAATAATTGTGGGAATAAGAAACTATAATAACTTTTTTTTTTTTTTTTTTTTTTTTTTTTTTTGTTCCGCTTTTTTTTTGTTTTTCATTTTTTTCCTTTTTTTTTTTTTTTTTTTTTGTTTTTTTTTTATTTTTATCCTTTTTTTTTGTTTTTTCCAGCAGTAATTTAAAATGGTAGTGGAGTAATTACTATACTTCTTAAGATGGTAAGTGTGTGCTTGAAATTGCACAAAGTGAGGGTAAACTTGTTATATAGGATTCTACGTCTAACGTGATCCAATAGAAGTTATTTTGCCACACCTTGTGCTGAAATGATCTAAGTACATCACTGCTATTTTGCAGGTACCCTGGTACTCGGCATACAAGGGGCTGCAAATAATGAGTCCCACCCATTGGACCAAGAGTTTTTCTCCGAAAAAGAACCGATGCCAGAGACTATAGGTCTCATGGGAGGGCAAGTAGGGTTTTTGTGGACTTTAGGCAGTCCATAAAGTACCGGAATTTTAGGAGTGTCACATATGAATGGTAATCGGCTTGTTTTCCGGGTAAAATTCCCTAGTGAACACCTTCTTACAATCTACTATGCGAAGAGATATTAAAGTCCTGTGTGGGATCACTTCTTAATTTTTTATAAGTTGTAACATCTTCCAATAGTGTATTTACATGGTTACAGTAATCCTCCTTGTTTAACACTACTATCATGCCTCCCTTATCAGCCATCTTAATTTCGATGGTTTTCATGGCTTCCAGTTGTTTAAGGGCATTTTTTGTGAATTATTTAAATTGTAGGGGGAACTGTTACTACTGTTGGAGTTGTATAAAATTCTAAGGTCCCTCTCAACTAGAGACTGAAATTTATCCATGGCTAATGTACGGGATTGAATGGGGTAAAAATCACAGTTAGATGTAACAAAATTTTCTGCTTGTGATGTTTCAATAGCATGTGCACTGTTCTCTGATTCCAAATCATTTAAAGAGAACAGTGCTACTTGCTCAGAGAAAGATTGACCACAAAATTCATTGCAAATGACAGGTACAGTAGAATCAATTTCTGGCAAATTATCTGCCTCACTGTCCTGCCAAAAATGTCTCTTTACACGTCGTAACCCTAACAATATATGTTAATGTCACTTGTGACACACAAACACACAGATTAAAGTCACGTTCTAATGAACAATTAAGACCTAGTGACAGAACATTGGTATGATCTTTTGACAGTGGTATAGAGGATAAATTAAGAGCATCTATGTTATTGGAAGATTCTATTTGTGTTCCATTAGACGTGTCAACATTCTCGGATTTTTTCACTACTACTCTAGTTCGCGTGATAGACCTCCTCGTTGTTTGCTCGTTCCTATTTTCTTGTCACAGCGCTGACTTTTTGCTTTTAAGTCCATCTCACTCAGAATCTATGCATCTCTCTTCGCGCGAAGATACATATCTCTCGACTACACATCTTGTAGTATTCACGATCAGCATGCGAGTCTCGCGCGCTCAGATCATTCTATCTATCACTACATCTCTCAGACTGCAGTCAACAGAACTATACCAGACTTAGCGGACTGTAGCTATCTAGCACGAGTATGCGACACCCTGCACACGTACACAACTTCTGGAATCCACAGTCACATACATCTTCTTGATGCATCACTCTCTCTCATTCTTTTCTAGATGATAGTATATCGAGCGAGAGTCTCACTTTTTCACAAACTGCAGTCGCAGTGTGGCAGTATGATTCTCATCCCACATCACAGAGAAGCGATCGATATGCATCTAGCGAGCTACACCACATTCATTCATGACCGCGCTGAGGCAAACGACTCACGAGCTTACTCAGCCCACCTGTAGCATGAGCGCTACAGCAGTGTCTCTCAGCACTTCCAGTCCCTACACTGTCCACTAGCTGCAGATGACTGGCAAAGAACAATTGTAGTGAGTGATGTCTAAGATCTATTGCGCTCTCTTCTCACACATAGCAGTCAGACACACTTAGCTTATCCGAGTCACTGATAACTGCTCTTATCTATGTCTTACAATACAGGCGAGACACATGCTGTTTTGGCGTGTGATCGTCTAGTAAAGCGACCTCTCTCATACACCTAGTACTCACTAGAGCGTGCGGATATGCGTCACCACGTGGCTGATATACATTGATCTTCTCACTACTCTAATAACACCTGTACTCTAGCAGCACAGATGTTGATTGTCTAGTATTGGAGTATAGTAGCTATATGACACATACGCGCCTAATTGACAGTCAACTCTCGTGAGCGATGATACTATTACCTTACAATCGTGCGCGGATATCATCTGATCCACAACTACTAACATGTCTTACTACTGTTAGAGTCGATGTATGAGTACATGCTGTGAGAGAGTAATTATTCATCAGCGCTGACTACACAATACACTAGAGCTAACTGCTTATCTTCAGCATTAGTCCTATGTCAGCGAGAGCTCCTAGTAGCTACTCGAGATTCTTCACTGTACAGTCTGTCACATCTATTAGATACAGAAACAGCCAGCCTTTATCCGCTTGTGTACTTTACGGTGCACGGATGCTCGTTCCAAGAAACGGCAAACAACTGAAGAAAAAGAAGGTATCCAGCACTCAGTAGAAGTTTTCCAATAAAAACATAACAAAATTTATTAAGCTTCCGTTAAAAATTGTAAAGAAGAGAAAAGCACTCACCACACAACAACATTCACACTGTATGATCTCATTGACGCCATACTATCGAGCATGGCCATTCTCTCTACATCTATCCGATGCGACGATACACGTTTTACTTCCACATGGCTCTATCGCTACACCCGAGCTGAGACCCGATCAACTCACAATTCATGCCCTTACTCATAGCGATAAATACTTGAGAACTGATCCCCGTCCATTTATTACAGATAGAACAACCCACCAACAAGAATATAAAATTGAAATTGATTGTACATTCGGATCTCAGACATGTACACGACCATTACACAGTCCCCTCGAGGGCACGTCTTCCTCGGACTCATATGACGATATTGAAATATCACACACTCGATAGTTCTTATCTGAGCTACAGTATCACACACACACACTGAACACTTTCTCTGATCATGCAGGCCATGGCTCTACTCTTCTAACACGTCAGTATCTGACTTTATAGCCTCCTGCATAAAGCGTCTATGACTGGCAGTATCGCGCATGCGCACCTGACAAAGCGCCCAGCAAAAACAAAAACAACAGCGAAAACAAGCAAATTGTTGTAAGTAACTACAAGGGATAAAAATATTAGAACTACGCCCTATTGCGCGACGAGTGCCGAATGCCATACTATACAGCACACAGCTCACATCACGAGATTCGTACACTAGTCACAGATCTGGTTACCATCTCAACTCAGTCCCCGTTATGACAGCATAACACCTACCAACTCACAATATCATGTCATGTCATATCTCTTATGAACTAGACATAAGAATGATATAAAGTATATATATCCTGTATTATAGGTGCATGTTACACTGTAAGATCTGCACAATAATATTGTTGATTTTTGGTTAAGAATAAATGATGAATTATTACCTATTCCTTTATCAGATTAGACTTTATAATTATTATTTTTTATAATTATTAATTCTATGGGAAATTTAATAATGTAGCATCATCTCTTTGCGTAGATTTAAGCCATAAGGGACTGAGCTTTTCCAAGTTTAGCCGTGCCTCCTGCTGATACGCTACTCTGCAAGCGCAATGCACTGTATAAACAAGTGAACTTGTGTGATTAGTGCCAATCAGAATAGAAGCGACAGTGAACCATTAAAACCTATGGAGAACTATTGACCAATCAGAATCAAAGGCGGGACAGTTCAATACAGTAAAAATGAGAAAAGAGCTTGGAATGGCTGAGGCTCAGCGGGCGGGGGCTTGTCTATCTCGGCCAATCAGAAATAGGAGAGCGACAGGACGCCATTATAGCCTATGGAGATAGTTCAACCAATCAAAATCAAAGGCTGGAAGTTCAAAATAACAGTATAAAGGCCGAAAAGCAGCTTGATTGGTTGAACTAGCGGGGGCCTTGGCTATCCAGCCACCAAAGCGCGAGCAACTTCTCCATTGTAGTTTATGAGAGAAGGGCGCAATGCAATCTCGGCTCTCAGCGCCGGCCGGCATTGGGAGTATGAAAAAAAAAATCATTTTTATTAGTTTGTAAAAATATTCTCTTGAAAAAGAGCTGTAAACCTTTTATAAACATAAATCAATATCAATCCTAACAACGCGTCTTGTCGCCGATCCGTCGCTACACCATCGGGAATTCGGGATATAGAGAATTGGCCAAGGAAATACAGTAATTCAAATTCTGTAAAGCAATTCTCATTTGGACGGCATAAACCAGCCAATCAGAATAGGAGCGACAAAGACCCATTATATCCTATGGAGGAGTAATGACCAATCAGAATAGGAAGCGACAAAGACCATTATTATCCTATGGAGAAGTTTTTTGACCATCACAAATCAAAGGCGGGACAGTTTCAATATACAGTAATAATACAGAAAAGAGCTGATTGGCTGGCTAGCGGTGGCTTGCCTATTCCCAGCCAAATCATAGCGCGAGCTACTTTCTCCCATTATAGTCTATGGAGAGATGGGCGCAAATGCAATCTCCGGCTCTCAGCGCCCGTGGCGCATGGATATGAAATAAAAAAAAATCATTTTATTAAGTGTAAAACATTATTCAGATAAAGAGCTGAAACCTTTTTTAAAAATAAACCATTATCCCGAACAACGCGTTTGTCGCCGAGACAGTCGCTACATAAGGAATAGCAATAGAGAGACTTCCGGGAAATATGAGTTAATTCAAATTGGTTAAGCTCTTCTCATTGGTCGCATATACCAGCCAAATCAGCAATAGGAAGCGACAAGTGGTCCCATTCTAACCTATGGAGGAGAATTGACCAATCAGAATAAAAGTGGAGCGACAGTGACCCATTCTCAACCTATGAGGAGAATTGAACCATCAGAATCAGGTAGCGACAGGGACCCCAATCTAACGTTACCCTATGGGAGAAATATTGACCAATCATATTTCAAAGGCGGGAACAGTTCACCAAGACAGTAAAAAGGCATAAACGAGCGATTGGTTGAAGCAGGGGCGGCCCGTCCAGCTTAGCCAATCAGTGCGCGAGGCACTTTTTCAAGTTCTATGGGAAAAGAAATGCAGAGCGAGCTCTAGTTTGTGGATTGCAAAGTTAAAAGAGGCGCGTTTATTTGACCAATGGAGAGCGAGCGAACGCTCCTAAATGGGTTTTCTAATGCAATCTGAAATAAAACAGGTACATGCCGAAATCAAATGATAAGGCATTGTACAGAAGTTGTCCCCCGATGGTGTATATAGAATGAATTAATAATATTGGGGTAAACTGAAAAAAAAATATTAAAATTCAATAAAATCAATGTTTAGTCTTTATTTTCGTTACAACCCTCATACTATTGATCCTTGGCTAACGAAAATAAAGAAAAAAACCTGATTTTATTGAATTAATATTTTTTGATATTTACCCCCATATTATTGATCATTTTATATACACATCTGGACAACTTCTGTAGTCTTATCATTTGATTTCGACCGTGTACAGTTTTATTTCAGATTGCATTAGTCAAAACTTCTCCATAGGATATAATGGGTCCCTGTCGCTCCTATTCTGATTGGCCGAGACAGCCAAGCCCCCGCTAGCTCAGCCAATCAGCTCTTTTCCTGCATTTTTAACTGTATTTTGAACTGTCCCGCAATTGATTCTGATTGGTCCATGAGTTCTCCATAGTGTTTTAATGGTTCACTGTCTCTCCTATTCCCTGATTGGCCGTTTCCTGCCGACCAATGAGAATAGCTTCAGAATTTGGAATTACTGTATTTCCCGGCAATTTACAACATCTAATTCTTGAATTTTGCGCGTTCTAGATTTTTGAAAGTGATTTTTTTTAAATGTATTTTTTATTTTGAGGTTTGAGCTCTTTTTCTGAGAATGTTTTCCCGCCTTAATAAAGGCGATTTTTTTTATCCATACTCCGCCACTGACATCTTTAATGATTTCTTCGCTGTTTTCCAGCTGTCTCGCATCGAAACATGTGAGCGCGGATCAGTCCCGCATAGCACCATTGTCCCCGCACTGCGCCCATGTCCCAGCAACTGCGCCCCACACACTGGCGAGGCTCAGGGAACTTTCCCCCGCATTATGAGCGCACCTCCTCCTCGACAGTTGAAATCATTAGGCACAGTGCCGCACTGCGCCCCATGTCCCCGCACTTCGCCCCCACACTGGCGAGCGCGGCCGGACTTTTCCCCGCATGTGATGAGTGCTCTACCTCGGGGCGGCGAATCATAGGCGAGCGCCGCACTGCGCCTAAGTCCCCGCACTGCGCCACAAACACGGCGAGGTAGCGGCGGACTTTACATGGAATGTATGAGCGCGGCCCGGTGCCGACATAAATCAGTGCGCAGATTTCGCCGGAAAACCGGCGGAAAGGTGCGCCCCGACGTGGCGAGATTCATACATGTCGCCCACAGTGTGCCCTGACGGCAGGCTTATTACACAGTTAGCCCTAGAGCTAGTCTAGGTCCCCAGGGCTGACATTATAAATATTCCCCAGGTTCTGTCGGGCACTTGGAATCTAGTGATCTGATGGAACAGGAGAATCCTCTTTATGCCGCAGTCAGGGACCATGACAATTAAAGGGTTAAACAGTGGAGATAGGGAGCTTCCGACAATCCCTGCTTTGCACAGAGTTGCAGCGCTGGGAACCACAAACCCCCTCTATAGTGAGCAATATCTTTTTTGCATTGCTGCCAACAGAGAACAAGATCCACCAGCCATCAAAAGACAGTGGGCGGTCACTAAAGGGGTTAAAGTGACTTTGTAAAGTTTTTGTGTAACTCTACCAGTGAGTTGTTTAGTCGATCTGTATCTGCTACCTGATTTGTGTTTGACTGGTGTAGATCTTATGCACCACTTGTTTTCTTTCATGCTTTACTTGATGCGACCTTCCAAGTACACAAAATAGCTTGGAAAAGTCCAAGTGAGGTCGCAGTGTCGCCTGTCATTTCACAGCGAGATGAATATCACTGGGTTGGAATTGCCGGTGCCTTGGACTTTCTCTTTTTCTAACCTGATTTGTAGGAGCAGGACAGAGATGTGACAAAAGTTATCTACTGTGTATTCATGTTTCTTACCTACACATTGTGCAGTTTTATCTCTGCAGCCTGTGCTGGTTGTTATCTCGAAAATGCATGTTATCGCCTGCTTGTAAATGGGTCAGACTTCACCCCTTTGCTGTCTCTCTTTACTAACAAAAGCAGGGACACTCAGTTATCTGACAGCTCAGATCTTCCCTTAAAGGGAATATTTCATCAGAAAAATTTCCTATTGTTTTGAAGAATCTTTGGTTGTGGGGGGTTTTTTTTTTGTTCAATTTTCCATTTCGCTATCAATACCTAAACTATACCAATACTAAAAATCCCCAAATCCTGCAATTCTCCCTTGGTCTCTAGGCCTAAGGCTATGTTCACATGGCTTAACTGCGGGGCGTACTGTACGCCCCGCAGTTACGACGGGTGTTCGGGAGCTCATGTACTCCCGTGGTGCGGGGGGAAGGGGTTGTGGCAGCCGGCCAGCCCATAGGCCGTCATTACCAGCGGCGCGTAAGCGCCTTGAATAAATGACATGTCAATTATCTCCCCGCACCTATAATACGATCGTATTGTATACGCGGGGATAGGAGGTGTAATGAGAACTGTGGATTACCGTAATGATTGGGGCGCATTTCGCTCGTATTACAGCGCAGTACGCTATCAATACGTGACGAAATGCGTCCAGAAATAAGCCATGTGAACATAGCCTAATAATCATAGTGAACAATCCAGCATAGAAAATAATTTTTCCTTTATTTATAACATGTAATCCAAACAGAGATAAAATCTGTGTGTGGCGTCCGCTCACGCATTTCGGGCTCACAGCTGTGAACAAAGACTGAGTGGAGCCCGAAACGCGTCAGTGGACGCCACACACAGATTTTATCTCTGTTTGGATTACATGTTATAAATAAAGGAAAAATGCTTTTTATTCTGGATCGTTTACCATTTTTATGGAGTAGGCAGTTTTATGTACTGGTCGGCCGACGACGATCCAGTCAAAACCAGGATCTTACACCTATGCCGGAGTCTCCAAGAGGGTGAGCGTTATATTTGTTTTTTTTGGCCTAATAATAGTCTGACACTTCCTGTTCTGCAGATAAAACTTTTCCGCAGTCTCCTCATTATCAGCACAGGCATAATTACACTGAAAGGTGACCCAATGTGTATGATGGACCATAGTAAATAAGTCATGTTACCCATATAGCGAGGGGGAGGTGTCCACTGAAGAAGCTTTGTTGGCGAAAAACCCAAGCGATACCCACCTCCCCTCGCTATATGGGTAACATGACTTATTTACTATGGTCCATCATTACCTTATTTGGATCTCTTGAATCGTTTATTGGCCCATTATAATTCTTCTGTTGATGGAGAATATACTCTGTGAGGTGGATAGATTATGCATATATTTTCATCAATGTTTTTATGCACCTGAGCCAATAATTTTGTGACTTAGGGTTAAATATACCAATATACATTTTGCCTTCTGGATTTTTGATACATTTATAATTTTTTGGCTACTGTTTATGCATATAATATTGATGTTTTATATTACATAATTAATTATACTTCTTGACACATTTATATCGCTGTTTTCTTTTTTTTTATTGGTTTTCCCCTTTTTTGTGATGTTTTGTGGATTTTTTTGATTTTTTTGTTCTATATTTGTTATTTTATATTTAATATTGTACGATGTTAATAACATTTTGTAATTTTTAACTGAGATAAGACTCCATTTTCTTGTTGTTTATAATGGGAGTATTTCATATTGGCTTAAGAGGGACTCTTGGAGTTATTTGTATAGGCCACCTAATTAGTACCTACCAAGCATTTGGATACATGCAAACGGAGAGTTGTGCCGGCCAGACGCGCAACTGAGCCGGGTGAATTTATAATAGATACTCGTAGACTCCTTTGACTCAAAATAATACACTAGGAAGTGCTTTTTCTCGTTTTGCTATGTGTTGTTTACATATGTTTCCATAGGGATTTAGGTTTCTGGATTTTACCTTTCATGTACTTCTGATCATTATAGTCTCTCTATCTACCCGGAAACTGATTTAATCAGTGTGATCTGCACTTTCAGGGTTCTTGCGGCACATACAGATAATTTCTTTGCTGCCTAAACAAAATGTAACCTGCATATTAAGCCTATACGTTTTATCTAATTAATTAGAGGAGATGCTGACCCCCGGCACCAATATAATTGCCAGGAAATGTTAACATCTCGCCTCGGTGAACAACATTCAATTTCTTGTGAGATGTCCCATTGGATGGACCCACAATGCTAATGCATTATTGCCTCACTGCATCGAAATGATTAGCTATATGCAGTTATATTGGTACATTACATACAGTGCCAAACTCTGCTTGCTTCAGTCTAGCAGAGGAGATGTTTGAGGGGCATCCCTTTCTTCTTAGTCTCTCTTGTGAATTAAACAAGGCTTAAGAACCCTTCTGCAGGTCACATATTGCTAGTTTGAGCAGGTTCCTGAGATCAGGTGCCTGTAGAACCACACACTATGGTAGTTTCGGCTTCAATGCGCTCAACAGGCGACAACTCCCTTTATGAAGCTGCGGCTCACCGTGCATCTATGGTAGACCATTTGTAATGTCTAGATTTTCTACTTAAATACCCATAAATATTTGTGTATAAATTGAGTGGCGACATATGATAGGCGGGAGTGCGTAGTCTTGCATCTCGTAAGTAAAAAGGCTCCGCAGCGTCACCAGAGTTCATATCAACAGATTCTCTCTTTGTAAAACCGCTGTCCTCATTACGGGAGTATAAGTTCATTTGGTGCACACATCTCCATAGAATTCAGCACATTTTAAAAGAGGGTTGTCCCCTCATCTCAACAAGCGTTTCATAGAAGATGCACAATAAATAATGCATCAGCTTTCTGCTATCAAGTCACTTCCTGGTCCAGCTAGATCTGTACTTAGCATATGAGACTCCATTGTATTCATACTTCTACTAACTTAGCTGTAACTGAGACTTCACTGGTCACATCGACAGCCAGAGATATAAGTCTAACACACACTAGTTTTACTCTTCGTTCTTGTCTGAAAGAACAGATAAACAAAACAAAAGCTCTCCACTGACTGAAGTTCTGACTGGCTAGGCCATGAGACCTGGATGGGATGTTGATACTCACTACCTGCACATTCAATACAAAAACAAACAGCAGGGAGGACACAGGAGTACACAGGTCACTTGGGGAACCACGATATGAGCACAAGAAGATGTAAACATCCTTGTTAGCTCCTTAACAAAAAAAAATGAACAACGCAATATATTTGGAAAACATCTTCATTTAGTATTCCCTACATGTTGAAAGCTAATTTTTTTAGCAAGACAGCCCCTTTAACAACTGAAGATGCAATCAAACATGCTTTAGATGGGTGCGCTCTGTCCTCCAGCACCTGTTTCACCCCCTACAAGCCCCCTACTGGTAGTCCACTTTCACCTGCCAGACTTAGGTGCTAATTGAGTCTGCTCCAACTGGCCTCTGTAGCTCACAGATCCTACCTCAGACATTTCCCCCCCCCCCTTGCTGGCGACTCTCAGTATAATACCCATGACTCAAGTAATTCCCACCCCCCCCCCCAAAAACCCCCCACTCAGTGTGTGGGCAAACAAAAAAACAAAATAATTAATGTGTTTGTCATTTACTCTCTTAAAGAGCCAGGGATGGCTTAACTACAGCTACATTGGTGTTACTTGCTCACTGGTGACACTTGGGACGACATGTATGTACGAGGCTGCGCCACTATTCTGGTGTGCTTTCAGCCCAAAAACTGTTGGAGCCGTGTATCTAGATGTATGAGCAGTGCTCTCCCAAAAAAAAGAAAAAAAACAATTAGGTGCGCATTATCGGAACACTCTGCGGCACTTTGTAATGCGTCTATGATGTGGGGGCGTCGCACCACAACCGTATGATTCTACACATTTATGACTTGAGGACGGCAATAATGGGCGCATTACTGCTGGAACAACTGCAGCCTGAGTTGTCATAGTGGAACTAGAATGCAGCCAAATCAATAGACACCCCGCAGTAGGTAACTGGTTCATCAGTCTCCACACTCTACACTGCGTTTGAAAGTCAATTAGAAACTGGCCCTCTAAGCGCCTAGATCATACATGTTGCCCCTTATGTTTCTGGCTTTTTTTTTTAGTTTTATTCCTAAGCGTCTTTGTTATGAAGGAAGGCAATTGAGGACACTGTTACTCCTCTGTCATACGATCGTGACGCCGGCAAAGCCTACCAGCATGCTTTCTTGACCTACATTTCTTAGCAGGTCTCTTATTTGAGGGTCAGGATATAAGTATCTCCTTATGTTCTTCACACAGCACTTTGGGCAACATGTATCAACGGGGCTGCGCCAGTTTTCTGCTGTACTTTGAGCCAATAAAGAAGTGTAAGAAACAGGCCAATTATAGCCCAAATTTTGTGGATGCAATAAGTCCCTTGTAATGTGCGCAAAGAGTATTAGGGGCGTATTGGTGGTGAATCGCTCCACATCATAGAGAATAGTCACTTTATGATTCTTTGGCGTGAAATCAAGCCGCGAGAACATATAGAAACAGCCGAGACCAGGGTAAATGGTGGTGCCTAGAGCCTACTTGTGGTGTATTGTCTCTAACACTGCCCTTTATGTATGACCGAGCAGGAATGAACAGGCCAGACACCAAGGGTAAAGGTGGAGTTGAGTGGCCAGAGCGCAGACTTTGTTGTATGTCGGCTCTACAGCTGCTCTGTATGTAGAACCAGCAGAAGAACAGCCAGACTAGGGACAGGTTGGTGCCAGAACCAACTTGTGGTATTGGCTCGTACTCTGCCCTGTATGAAGAGCTGCAAAGAACAGCAGACAGGGTCAAGAGGTGGTGCCTGAGCCAGACTTTTTTGAGAAATGAGGTCCCCTACACTGCACCTGTATGTATACCTGCAGAAGAACAGCTAGACATGGTAATATGGTGGTTCCTAGAGCCAGACTTGTGAGTATTGGCTCTAACAACTGGCCCTGTAACTTCTTAAGAACCGTTGAAGCAAGAACAGCCAGACCAGGATTATAAGGGTGGTGCCACCATATTATTTGCCCCCCCGGGGCCCAGCATCCAGACCTTGAGGTCGACGCACTGAGCCCGACCTGAGTATTAGCTCTACACTGCGATCTGTATGCATATGAACCTGCAGGCGAACAGCTCGACCAGGCATACAGGTGTGCCTTCCTACTGGCTCAGTCCTTCGTGCTCGGTGCGGCTCTACAACTACACTGTATGCTATGACACTCAGACGAACAGCGCCATGACCAGGTAAAGGCTGGAGCCTAGAGCCAACTTGTGGTATTGGCTCGATACTGCCCTGTATTGTATGAACCTGCAGCAAAGAGAACAGCTAGAACCAGAGGGTAAAGGGGTGCCCTAGAGCAACTTGTCGGTATTGGCTCTACACTGCCCTCTATGTATGAGCTGCAGACGAACAGCCAGAACCAGGTAAAGCTGGTGGCCTGGCCATACTTGTGGCGTATTTGGCTCTATTACAGCCTTGCCCTGTTATTATTTCGCACCTCGCATAAGAACAAAGGTCATACAAATCATAGCCGCAGACTACACATGCTTTTGTGTAGTGATGTATATGAAACTGGTCGTAGTCAGGCGAGTGCCCAACGTGTCATTCCTACATTGTCGGTATGTCGCCCTTGTTATATCCGTGTTAACTCCTAGATTCCGCAAATAGGAGAATTCCATATAAATGTCTTATTGGTATCTACATTTGATAAACATTCATCTATGATTAACAGAACCATCAATTGATATTAGAAAATACTTAATAATGATCCGGAGTTCGGTGAACTCTTTCGGGAATGTCCAGTGTTCATCTATTTGAAGGGCTGGACATAAGGCCAACAACTCATGTCTCCTGAGATATCGGTCAAAGAGAAATCTAAGCAGAGTAAACTACAGACTGACAGGAAGGGGACATTTCTGTGTCTCAACTGCCAGAATTGTGCTTCTATGATTACAGGACAAACGATAAATCATTATTCATAAGGTACTTTGGTTACAATACGCTGGGCTGTCATCCTGAGTAACAGTGGCACCTTGTTCTAGCGATCGGTTCTGAACAATGCCCGTGCTTTAAGCCTTACGTGGGTCAGTCTAGCAGACCTGTTAATGTTCGGCTGAACTAACACAGGTTTGCTATAGAGATTAAAAATGCAGACATAGGAGGTAAAACTGCTGCGGTCATTACACATTAAAAGCTGAAAAAACAATAATCAGGAAATAAACTCGCATGTGAGAAATACTCGGAAGCCTGACATTCTTTTTTTCATAGATCTTACAAGGGTTATGTCCCTCATCTCAAAGTTTCCAATATGATGCATGAAATGAAATATATGCTGCAGTCTGAGCAAATGTAGAACAGTAGAAGCAATTAGATCTTTTGTCTGAAAGACCAAACTAACCACAAGCACCACTGCATGCTGAGCAACCGAGTGACATGACCGTCCACTCCAATCACTCCCTGCTATCAGATAGAGCAAACAGCAGGGAGAGCGTACACAGGTCGGTCACTCACCTTGGGGAACCAGAGAGAGCACAGGAGGCGAGTGAAGCAATCTCTCACTTGTACACCTTTCAACAAACAAAGATGAACAAAGCAATCTCATCTTGGACAACGAGTCTTCATTTAGTCGTTCCCCTACATGTTGAAGAAGATCTTATCTCTTTGTAGCGAGGACAACCCCTTTTAAAAGTGCATATGTAGAGGCGAGAGATCGATGTGGGAACAATGACACAAATTAAAACTAGCCTATTAAAGAGAGGCATATTGGAATAGGTCAACAACTAGAATGCTTGTCCCCGAAGGGCTCAATGAGGAATTTACAACATGAGGAATTTTGATAATCTAAGGGCAGTGTCTCACAACGGCTTATTTTTCGCCCGACAGTATTTCTGCGCCACACTTCGCCCCGCGTATTGTATTTTATACACACCGAAATGCACGCCGCAATTACAGTAATTCATGAGCTACTCCATAGAGAGCTATAGAATTCATGCGTCGTCTCCCCTTGGCATTACAATATCGAGCGGAAGGTACGGCACGTGAGCGGGCAAATTGACACTGTCAATGGTTGGTCAATTCCGAAAAAAATAGTGGTTTTGCGGACAACAGCATCTTGTAAACACGCAGGAGTGAACTTTATTCACAAAGTGCAAAAACACCATAGCAACGTGTTTCGGCCCCCATCAATACTGGCCTTTTCATGCAAGCATTTTGAGTTGTTGTTTGGGCATGTCAATATTGTGTTGTGTTCTCGCTTACTCGCCGCGCTGACAATGCATGTCATGGTGCACACACCACCCTGAGCTCCCCCCGTTGCTTTCGAAATTACGGCTCTTACTCAGCCACGTGGTTCCAAACACAACCCATGTACTATACGCTCGCCGCAAATAATGCCGTGTGAACATGATAGCCCATAGCAATGCATTAGTCCTAACATTAGAAGCACCTGGGTATATAAAGGTATCAGGTATCGATCTGCACAGGCTAGACAAAGATCTTTCTCAGAACGTCGCACAGGGTGCGGCTGCGACTTAGGTCAGCTACTCTCTCACTATTGGAATCCATGCTGGAAACCTATGGACTGTTTTCTGGACAGTATCTGTTGGTTCTGATGAGTGTGCTACCCGTTTCTTATGTTTTGAAGGACGTATTTTGTGTGTCCAGAATAAGTTTGAAGGATATATAAAATACTTCCCACAACGCTCTACAGCTTTCATTATGGTCCCAAACTGCGAGTATCAGACCATGTATTATCTCTAACTGCCAGCCCAGTTGATCACCAATAGCAACCACAGCTTTACAGCATCATTACATCTGCCGTGACTAAATACAGGGCTCCCAAGCAGAGGCGTAACTTGAAGCTCCGTGGGCCCTCATGCAAAATGTGAAATGGGCCCCACCCAGCAACCACTGTTGCCACTTACACAATGCTGTATCCTTCGTATGTGGCAGTGAGAGCTTGTTTGCCCCTCAGCTGCGAGGCCCATAATTGCCAGAGCTACCCTCTATACAGCCGCGCCTAATAGGCCACACCCCTGCATCCCAATGAACCATTCTCATCCCCTACCTCCTCCTCCCTTACGCGCGGCTCGCCCACTCACCTAAGTTGGCTACACCCTACCCACCACCACCCAGACCGTGAGAACAGGGTCCCTGGGTAGGTAGGAGTTTTGAGAGCGACACTCCTGTTCTCCACACTGCACTTAAACCAGGTCGCATTTCGCCCGCTGGCAACCCTCCCCTTTCACGTTCCCCCTCCATTGAGGTCCACAAACCCTCAGAACTCCTTTCGGAGTTATGCCATTTTCCATCAAGTTCGCAGTTACTGTCTGACAGACCCCTTTGCTCACCCTATGGCCAAGTTTTCTGGATCAGAGTTGCTGCCTTGGGCCTCCACCACTTCCTCTCTACTAGAAATACCCACTCATCATCATGGGTGATATTCAACATCCCCATTCTGATTACCCATGTCTCCTTCTGCCCTCACACGTTTCTTTCATTTAACCTCCTCTCTTGGCTCTTTCGCAGTTACAGACTCCCCTTACCCACAAGGATGGGAACTCTCTGGAATCTGGTCTTCTGTCATCTTTCCTCAATATTCTAACTTCACTAAGTTCCCTTCATGCTCTCTCTGACCACAACCTTATCTCCCTTCTTATCACTAATTCTCAAGCGCTTTCTGGGCGACAAACCTGCCCCATCAGTCCATACAGAAATATCCGCTCGCATTAAATACTCAGGAACTCCACATGACACCCAAACAGTCCCTCACCAGCCACCCATCTCCTCCCTCTTCCTGCCTTACCAGCTCGACAAGCACGTTCCAATTAAACTCTCAACTAAACCACACGGACCTTGTTGCAAACCACTGCACACACCCCGCACCACCAACTCCAGAGTCAGGCTCCGCCCGCAGCCTGCACAACACCTCAGCTAACTCCGATTTTCTACCAGCGATGTTCAAAGTGGTAGCTGAGCGGCTGTGGAGAAAGTAAAGCCTACCTGCAACTTTGTCCACTACAAATTCATGCACAGGTAACCTATCAAACGTGCCCTTCACTGAGCACTGCGCGCAAACAAAATAATTATCACCTCCCCTCATCTCAACACTCACACAAACACCCCAAAACGCTCTGACACCTTCCACACTCCCACATTCCTAACTGCCTAAAGCTCAGGCTCCAGTCACTGACCACTCTGCTGCCTGAAGACCTGGCCGAACACACTTCAAAGACAAAAATTGAAAACTATCGCGGCCAAACATCACACACAATCCCCAAATAGATACCCATTAACTGTCGCTTCCGGCACATCCTCTAATCTATCTCTCAGAAGCCCTATAGACCCACGCCAGAGAAGAAAAGTGTCCAGCTCTCCTGTCTGCACACCCCCACCACCTCTCTAACTGGAACCCTCCATTCCCCTCCCACCCCGTCGTCCAGTCCAAATTATTCTTCCAGCTGATCCCTCCTCTCTCACCTTACCTGCTATCTGTAACACTCTCTCTCACTCTCTTCACAGGGTATCCTTTCCATCTTCCCACTGTCAGAACACGCCAACACTAAACCCCCTTCTACAAAAAAGAGACCCTCCTCAGGACGCCGGCCAGCCTCCTCGATCAACTCCCGACCACGTTCCTCATAACCTGTCTCCTTCCCACCTAAACTCCTGAAACCGCCGTGGTCTACTCTAGCCTAATCCGCTATCTCTCACAACTCTCTTACTTGAGACTCTAAATTGCAATCAAGGTTTCCGCACAATTTACAACCACCAACACTCCTTAGCATAAAGTCTCTCAAATGACCGCCTAACACGGACAAAATCTAGGGACTAACTAAAAACATCTCCCCCCCTTTGCTGCGCTTCACTCCTTGCCGGATCTACTCTGCAGCATTTGACACTGGGAACACCAACCTCATTTCCTCAACATGCGCCATAACCGTACACTAAAACTACAAAAAAAAACTTTGCCCATCCAGGACAACGGCTCTCCCTCTGGGTTCACTTTCCCTAACGGTCCTCTGCCAGCGCAAAAATATACTGTCTCAGACGTCTCAATTTGCAGTTTGCTACCTCGCACTCCTCTCACCTCTTGTCTGTCACGGGGTTCCTCACAGGCGGTCCGTTCTCTTCGCGCGTCCTCCTCCTCTTTCATTGCAACAAAGCCCCCATTTGGACAAACCAAGAAGTAGATCTTATGTTGGATGACACTCAGGGGTGGAGTCAAACATATGCTTTACAACATAATAACAGCGACACTCACTAAACACTGCACGCTACAGAAACACCGAGGTGATATTCCTGTACCGCTGTCCTCGGAAATCATGGTCATCTCTTACCATTCTGAAAATAAAACTCCACTAAGAATGAACTTTCTTGAATCTAGTCGTTCCGCCATCTACTAACCAACCCCAACCGCCCCCCCCCCCCCCTCCGCTATTCTGTTTCTGTATGTGGTGGCCAACCATTACTCTCCTAGGCGAGCAGGCCCTGCTGTCGTATGGAGGTATATTGAGGTCTGATACGAACTTCACGCCATATTTCCAAATCCCTTGCCCGCTCCTGTCACCTCACCGCAAGAATAACACCAAAACAGTCCATTTCTCACTGTGAAACAAACCTCAACTCTTAATTACGTGCTCTTATCTCTTTTCTCGTCTTTATACTGCAAGCTCCTTGCTATATCGTTCTCCCTCTCTGCAAACTTCTCCCCTCAACCAGGCTGTCCAGAAAGCAGCATCCGCAGGCTTATCTTTCCTCTTCCAGCACCGCTTACACTGACACCTCTACCCTGTGCCATCACTCTGCACTTGGTTGCCCATCCAGTACAGATACAGTATACAACGTCAGTAACTCTCTACGATCGATAAAGCTCTCCACAACGAGCTGGCCTCCCCCCCCCCCCCTACATCTCCTCCTTGTCTCATGTATCCTACCGATACCCGAACCCCCCCGCTCTCAATCCCGCTCTGCTCTAAGATTTCAGGTTTACACTCACCAATCAATCCGACGACCTCCCATGCCCGCCACAAGAATCTTTCACACGTAGCCCACCAAAATTTTTTTCCTGAATAAGCTACCGGCGGCGATAGGCACATTCACAACCCTCACAGTTTTAAGCAGGGCCCTGAAAATACAATCTTCTCGGGTCTGGCCCACCAAGATCCCTAACTGCTATCACCATCACATCTGTCACTAATTCTGCCCTGCACTTTGGGCACTCACAGGCATAATCATGTATAACTAGTGTACAGTACCTTGGTGGGCAGTTCATAACATACCATTTTTCATGTAGAACCACCCCCTAGTATATGAAAGCAGTTGGCTGACGCATTGCTAAACATTGTGCACTTCTTACCGGTAGTTTTCAAACCATATCACCCTAATAGATTTGTAAGCTCTCACGAGCATAAGGCCCTCACACCGCCATCGGTCTCATCTTTTAAGAAACTTTTATAATGTATGTACATGTCTGTACCGTTCTTTACTCGACCCTTGTAACTTTGTAAAAATGCTTGCGCCGCGAATATGCTGGCCAGCTATATAAATACAATGGACTTCTTTATATTATTCTTATTACCCGAAATAATAAACGAGGGAGCACAATACCATCACACTCAAAAACCCAGCGCGCGCGCAAATACTACTAATCACAAAAGTTCCCGTCCATTAAACTCCTGAGGGTACACCCAGCTTCGTGATGTCTTCGCAACAGTTCACTAAACAGTATAAATATGCAATGTACGATTTAACATAACTTAATGCGGTTTTCTCACCATTCTGTCTGTCTCACAGAGACACCAGTCACTTTAGTAGGACTACACATTAAACCCATACTCGGCTTGCATGACGTCGTGCAATATCTTATTGACACACAGCGCACTGTCGGGCCTGTTCCTATGAGCCATATACCCCTGCAATAACGCTATATAGAACGGTTGAATGGCGTGTGGGATTTATAATCCTTTAGTGCAACAACTTACAGAGCTCTAAGGGTTAATCTCTGTAATTATCTAAGGCTCGTGACTAGAGTGAACAGACCAGCAGAGGGAGTGACTCCGATGGCAGCTTGGGAGCAATCCAGCAGTACAGAGACGAGATGACTGGTAACCACAGGATAAACTTATGTATAACTAAGACAGTAGATAAAATCTCCTCTATCTTCTAAACAACAAAGCAAAATAAGAACAGCAATGTATTTGGTAATAGTCTTCGTTTACCTTTCTATACATTTTAAAAGCTAATCATTGTGGTGAGAATACCCCTTCAATGGTATACAAATATATTGACACCATTATCCAGAAGGCAGTGTACTCCTTTTCGCCACACGGTACGGGACATATTACCCTAAGAAAATCTCTAATATGGTAAACTATAGGCTATCCCAGCTCACTAATGATATAGAGACTATGTAAATGATTGGCTCCAGTGTCACCCCCATGGACGTTTGGGGTCCATTGTTGTTTTAGAGCATTGGACTACTAAAGGATACCCTGGTATTGATTATAGTCAAAATGACCTGAGTGATAAGTACAGATACATCTGAAATTCAGATGCTTATTCAGAAAACACATAGTCGATATATACATCAAAAGAAGATTTTTTCGTCTTTTCTCAGAGGGCCTAATGGGTATGGTATATCTTGTGCAAGAACAGACCTAGATACCAACTCCCTTGGAGATATCAGACTGAGCCACTTAAAAATTCCTTTTAAGTTACAAGTTAATTGGGACTTTTAAGCAGCGTAAATTAATTCCTTGTTAATGTTATCTGGGGATTCACACTGACAACACTTTTATAACTTTTTTTTTTCTCGTTTTCTTCTTCTCTTCGCAGTGCTGGTATCGGCATCGGTTTCTATGGAAACAGTGAAACCAATGATGGTGTATATCAAGTGACCTACTCTCTCATGAATGCCAACCACACGTTGACCTCCATTGACTTGACTGGCGTGAATTTTGGTGCAATATATCTCACGAATGACACACTCCAAAATTTTATTTAGAATATGCTTGGCTCAGTTTTTCTGCGGACAGTTTATAGAAGAGATGTAATGGGATGCTAAGAGAATGTACAAAGACGAGCAACCAAACTGATATAAGGGAAGGGAGCATCTTAAGTTATGAGGAGAGGCTTAGTAAATCCTGTGACTTTATTAATGTCCCTTGAAAAAAGACGCTTGTCGGGGGACATGATTTATTTATATAAATATATAAATGCGGTCCCTAAAAAAAAGTATGGGGAAAAATCATTTCAGGTAAAGCCCCCCTCAAAAGAACATGGAGGACATTCCCTTTGGCGACTACAGAAAAAAGGAAATTCAATTCTCCAAGACGGAAAGAAAGATTGTTGCGTGATTCATTATTGTAAAGAACTGTGAATCTTTGGAATAGCCGCCTAGACCCTAGGTCACAGCAGAACACCTATAGACGAGTCTTCACGAAAGGCTTAGATATCACCGACACTACAAGATATTAATATGTTAAGTAGCTATACTAAATACTCTGGATCCTAGCTGGTGTGTGCTGCTGTGCCTCCTGGCTCAGAGCTGGGGTCTCCCCTGGAGTCAGATTGGTTCTTCTTGTGGGTTCCCAGCGTTATTAACCAGTTGGGAGCTGAGGCAGTAAAGAGTCCGTTGTCTCTCTCACCTTCCACCTCTCCACAATTTCAGCCCACCCTATTGTTGAGCACTTGATGACTACGTGTCTTTTTCTCCAACACTGTACTAAACAGTCACTATGTACTAATGTGATCTTGATTTACGGGGTTGTCCATTATAATGGCAAGTCATAGCTTGCATAGAGGATTTCGTGAAAGGGAAGAGCAAGGTTAAAAATTAACTTAGGTGGAGTTTTCCTTGAAATTTTCCAAACAGGTCCCCTTACACTTCTAAAGTTGATCTTACAAGTATACATAGGTGAAAGTCTGTTGATCCCGCCATTTTCAGCAAGATCAACCAGCTATCTAATGTGTATGGGGTCTCCTCAACTTGTTGAGGTCAATATTTCAATGTTCCCGATCAGAGGCGTAACTCGAAATTTCTGGGTCCTAGGGCAAATAGTGAAATGGGGCCCCTCAGTTACCATGTGCCATTGACAATGCTGTGGCAGAAGGGCTTTTGAGGCCACCTCAGACTGCTGGGCCCGGTAGCAACTGCTACCTCTGCACCCCTGTTTCCAATCCTTTTCTGACATAAATTATGGATCCCTAGGTTTTTTTTACTTATCCATGTGGTGTCTCCATAAACACTACCATAATACTATATGCAATGTGACATGCAATGATTTTCTTCTTCACAAATTTTTACAAAATTTATGAAAAGACCTCCATGTGTCTTTGTGTGAAATTAAAGGATGTAATTTATGGATTCAAAGAAAACAGGACCTGTGACGTCTCCTGACATGTTAGTTTTAGTACAGTGGTCCCATAAATGACAATAGCCTCAGGATACAATATTTTCAACATTCAATGGTCTTTCCCAAGACATTGTATGTTGAGTTTGATTTCAAGGTACCATGTCCCAGACACTGATCCAACCAATTAACAAGAACATTTTACTTGTAAAACCTCTGTATTAGTGAAGTGCCTGCAGTGATTGGCGGTCTAGTGGAGCCTCTCTACAGTACAGTGCAGTACTACATGTCCTGTACTGCTCTTACATGTATTAGTGAGGTTGCATGCAGTGATTGAGGCAGCCTATAGCGCCTCTCTGACATACAGTGCGGTACAACAAGTCCTGTACTGCTCTTAACATGTATTAGAGTGTAGGTGCATCAGTGTCTTAAGCTATAGGGAGTGCAGAGATAGCAGTTGCTACCGGCGTGGGGCCCGCAGCCTGAGGGGGCCCAAAAGCCCTTCTGCCACATAAGGAGACACCAGTATTGTAAATGGCACATGGTATCTGGGGACCCCATTTTACTTTTTGCACTAGAGCTTGAAGTTACACCTCTCAGGTGCATGTAGTTAATTAATGTTCTAGTAGCGCCTCCCTACAGTACAGTGCGTACTAATAGTCCGATCATTTACACTCACATGTCTTAGAGAGTGCATGCAGAATTGGCCGTCCTAGTAAGCAGCACTTCTACAGTACAGTGCGGTACTACATGTCCCTGTACTGCTCTTAAATTAGTTAGTGAGAGTATGCAGTGATTGGTGAGGTCTATAGTGCCTATCTACAGAACTGTGCAGTACCTAACATTTCCTGTCCTGCTTCTTACATGTATTAGTTAGGTGCATGCAGTGAATGATGGTCTAGATATCTCCCTGTCTACTGTACAGTACAGTTTGCAGTGCTGGCATGTCCTGTACTGCGCTTACATGTATTAGTGGAGGTGTCTATAACACCTCCACAACAGTACATTGCGGAACAACATGTCCTGTATTGCTCCTACAATGCGTCAGATGAGCGTCTCCCTTGGCACCAGGTAGGGCCCTATTTTTTTCTGGTAACACTTTGTGTATAAAATCCATGACAAAAGAAGATCATGGTTTTCAATCATAGAAAGTGATTTCCAGCTTCCAGCAGCTCTCTCTGATGTTATGTAAAAGGACGGGCTTTATCTGGATTACTTGTCTATTTTTTTTTATCCCCATGTTGTATTATGTTGGTGACATTTTGGGGGCTTGAAACCAATTACCAGTTTTCCAAAGAGTTATGGTATCAATATACAAAGGTTGTCCAGTAACCAATTAACATTGCATTTTAACCCCTTAAGCCCCAGGCATGAAAAGTAGTTAATGACCAGAACATTTTTTTTAGTTTTTGCCTCCTTGTTTCAACAGTTGTAATTTTTTTTATTTTTCAATGACGCAGTTTGTATGAGGCCTCTGGCAGGGGGCGGTTTTATATTCGCGACGAAGTTGTACATTTATGGGGGAATGAGTTTAGTTCACGTATAATATTGCAGAATTTTTTATATTTTTTAAAATTCTTTTTGTTTTTTACATTTTTTTACACCATTAATACAATTCCAGACTTAGTAACTTGTTAGATAATTCTAAAGTTATTACAGTCGTGTGGATACCTAATATGTGTAGGGTTTTTATTGTGTAATGTATGCACAATTATTTTGTTATTAATATTTATTTTTATATTATCATTTATTATTTATTTTATTTTTTACAACACTTTTTGTTTTTACTTTTTTTTTAAATCCCATGAAGAAGAACTGTTTTGTCCTTTTTTTTTTTTTTACACTTGTAATGTAATAGCAAATTCATATATGCCTAATATATTATAACCTGTGTCATTTGACACGCAGTGATCAGGACCAGCATCACAAGTCTGCCCCTGAGTCACTGGCTTATTACAGACACAGACAGCCCTAGTCTACTCTAGTCCCCAGGCTGGACTGTGCAGCCGTTCCAGGCTATCTTGTGGTTCACCCGGGTTGTTTCCCGATCACGCCGACAGAGCAGGGAAACCCTTTGATTGAGCTGCGGTGGACGTAAACTGAGGCAATCAAAGGGTTAAAGCACCGGGGCGCGGGAGGTTTCCCCCGCTTCCCCGTTCTGCGCATTAGCTGCTCTAGTGGAATCAGGGCTCGATAGACGGAACGGACCAGAAATGCCCGCCGTTCAAAAGAACGGTGGTGGTCGTTAAGGAGTTAAGGGACCACTGTATATTATTCCCCATGAAATAACAATCTGTTATCCACTTCACTTATAAACTCCAATTGGGTGCTGAGTCTCTCTGTTATTCCTCCTAAATATTTATTACTGAATTGTCAACTGGGTGTTTCCAATTCTGGAGGTAGGTCCCTGCACGTTGACATTGTCTAATTAGTGCTGACAAGGTTGGTGTGTGCAGGGACACACCCCTTTGGAATGGTAACACCCAGCTGACAGGTTCAGTAATACATTTATAGGAGGAATAACAGAGGAACAGCATAACACAGAGTTATAAGAGGAGAGGCTCCAGAATTGTTATTTCATAGAATACACAAGGACAGACCATTGTCGGGAGGATGTCACTTGTGTCTTACAAGTGCGCAACAGGTATTTCTAGAGTACAAAACAAAACAAACAGAAAACTCCTAAAAAGAAGCCTAACCTTTGATAACCTTCCCTACAAATGCTTCCAAGTTGGAACCTCACCAGTGCGTTCACATTCATTAGTTATCCTAGTGTGGATGGCGCTTACTGAAAAGTAAAATTACTGGCTTCACCAGGCGTGCTTCATCTTGAGCATTAAACCCAGACTCTTCTTAGTGCTTAGTCCTGCCTCCGGTTCAGTAACGATCATTGGAGATATGCCCTATAACATTGGGCATCCATAAATGGAACAGAAGCTCACAAGCTACGCAACATGTAAATTAGATACTTCTCAGTGTCAAAGGATTGAGATCTAAAATGAATCAACAGCATCAGGTCACCTGCACCTGAAACCTTTAATAAAGGGGGCTTTGTCTAACACAATAGGCAAACTACCGCTTTTTTATGATATTATTACAGGGGGAGGGAAGGAGTAAAAAAGTAAAGGAGACCCGAGAAAACTATTTAAAATCGAACAAAACACAACAAAGTCTTCCTAAATGATTTCGGCGACTCGTTGTCTGACCAGGACCCCTGTGATTCGGACACAAGTAGCTCATATTTGTGATTTGGTAGCGTATAGTTAGACCAACTGGCGGCCATAAGAGAATTAGTTGCATATATCTCTCTGCTCAGACATATGACAGAATGCATTTGATATTGTGCTGAAATCCATTCTATGACCCTATCTTCATGGTAAAATAGCAACATTATTGCGAGAAAAGTGATGAGGGAAACGAGACAATTGCGATCCAAAGTATCCTGGATATACACCTAAACAAACTGATATAAATCGGGGTACAGTAAAAACCTAGAAAACATACATGGGTATAAAGGTAAGCAACTTAACATTTAAGTCATCTACTCTAAACGGAAAGCAAGATCAATCAAAATTTACAGTCCCATAATCAAATCCAATGAAGACACAAAACACACAAAACAACACAGTAGTCCTCAGGGGGAGAGTGGCACGTAGAAGTCATATATCAAGTGAAGACCAAGGACATAGTATAACCGCTTTAATCTGTCATGGGTCTGATGCGCGAGAGTACCGGTCCCCCCCCACACTATCCCGCATTCTCCCTTGTGGCCGCCGCCCTGCCCACATGGGGTCCTGCCGCGGGAGTGACCGCAGGCTCCCAGATGCCCCACGACCAGAACCCCTCACTTGACTCAGGCCGCACCGTAGGCCGCCGGAGCTTGAGTTTCACTTACCCGTCAGATGCTACCTGTGCTTCCTGCTTGCCTGCCTGTTCCCAGCCAGTCGTGCGCTAAGCACAGTATCCCCGGCTGCTTAGGTGGCGCGCTCCGCGCGACGACTGGCTCTGATTGTAAAGGCGGGTCCAGCGCCTCAGTAATTATGATGTCGATGCCAGCACGCGGTCTATACTAAGGGGTCTAATACTGGGCCGTCCTGCACTCATCTCTTCACGGAGGATTAGTTGAGGTGTTCGTTAAGTTGGTAGTCTTGAGGAGTGGTTGTGAGAGTTAACGTATTGATTACTCGTAGTACCAAGTCCGTTCCGCGCTACTTTATTTCCGTGACCTTTGGCCTGCTTGCCTCGTATCTGCCTGACCGTCTCCTCTTCTCCTGCGACATGACAACGAACCTCTGCCACTCCCATAGCCTGACTCTCCCTAGCCGTCCACCGATCTGAACGTCGTCTAGAATTAACGATCTGTACCACGTCATTACTATTGTCCGCCCGGCTACAGCCGGCAGCCATCGCAAGCACAAGATCACTCGACAGTGGAGTACAGCGACCTGGAGTGCCTCCTCAGCCGCGAGCGCAGCATAAGAGTCCATGGACCCGAGCTTATGGGTGCTGCGGGCTCTAGAGGTGAATACTGGGGGCTATTAGACTCCAGCTGCCCCTTCTGGCGTGGGGCTTAACGCCATCATCGCTATAGCGTTGGTCCAAGCTGAAAACCACCAATGCCGTTACAATATCCTACTTGCGCCTGCTCAGATCCCTCCAATCTAGCCACACGTTACTCGCCCCGAAAATTGGCGCCCCAGAATCCGGAAACGCTGTCCTCATACCCACACACTCACCCTATTAATATAGAGTATTAAAGTCCCAACATGTTTTATAGCGACACGGCCAAAGAGGAAGACGGAACGTACAATGAAAAAGTAAAGACTTAACAAGGGATGCAAAGATCCATGCAGTGAAGAAACTTCAAAGTGTGTTCAATGCTGTTAATTCATACAATTTTTTAGTATTCAAATACACCATCACTCTCTTTTTTACTATTTAGAGAGAACCTTAAATGTAGAATTTGACCGTAATGATAAATAAATTCCCACAAAATGATTAGGCATCCTAGATCTAAGATAACCTTTATCTGCGACCGAACGCCATGTGACACTAGGTTTACCAATTCCAGTGTAATTCCCAGGATAGGTGATGTGGTAGAACTTCCACACTAAAGAAACAAGAAAGACTTCAAAGCTGGATTTATTTTGATCTCTTAATTCCTCAACATCTAACATTCTTAAGGTGGCTCTATTCCTGAAAATAACTCGTTCTTCTCTTACTTGTAACTTTCTCTCAAAATCTCAGTCACAGGAGCCAAACAATGATTGTATCTAGTTTTATCTAGTGGACTGTCTATCGAAAGCTTGGGACATGGTTCAACTAGTCCCCTTTAAGGATCCGGGGAGTCCGATGTCACACCCCTCCCTTAGTGGAGCACATTATTATCCTTTTTTCTTCTTTAAGCAGTTAACAAGGCACAATGATCTTCAACGTCTTAAACAGTCTGACAAAAGTGTTGTGCCATTTGTGAGCGCATCATTTTAATTGTGGAGAATTAGAAAAAGAATCAAACAATAGGTTTCACTTTGGCACCAATCAGTGATTACACTTTGTTGCACTCGGTACACTTTTTCTGTCTTGTAAAAACAAGTCCTAAAACCATACTTGGAAAACTTGGACAAAATCGAGTGTCAAAACACAGCTAAAAAAAACCCAAGAACCAAGACAGCGAAAAAATACAGAATTGTTTTTTTTGTCAAAAAACGAGACAAAATGTCAAAACATAGCGCTGTCTTAATCCTTTGCCATGGATAAACCAGTACGTAGGACACCTTAGGGCTTGTTCCGCCAGCGAGCCTCAGGATTTAGCAGACCATTTTTACAGAAGACGATTTGCAAGTTTTGCAAACCTGATCCTATGAAAAACCACTGCACAAACTTTCTACATTGTGGGTCCTTATGGAAAAACCCATGCAGTGCGGTCGTGGACCGATTGGCAAGAGGGTATACACTCGCCGGCACCGATTAAACATTGTTAGATAGTTCGATTGCTTCCTTAACACGGTTTTACGTACGGATCCTAATGAACATCTTATTTGATTGAATGGGGAGGAGGCTAATCGCAGATAAAAGCCGCCCCCATATGTGGCCATGGGGTGTACACGGCAACACACACACCAGGAAACAAATACAGGTTGGAATAAACCACGAGCACGGTTTATTTTGTAGACGCGTGCCGTGGCTACTGAAACTAGCCCTTATGGGTCGGAAAAATGCCCGTAAAGGGTAATTGGGTCTTTATGTCTTTTTTTGGCATTCAGTGGCTGGCTTTACTCTGCGGTTTGCAGAGGATATTCAAAGCCCTCCACCTTGCACACCAACAAGTTCATTTTTTCTGCCCGAAAACGCTGGAGGAAGAATGAACATTATTCTAAGATTTATCAGCGGAAAATGTAAAAAAGACGTCCGGACAGAAAAAATCCATTGAAGCATGCCCGGGACAAGGCATTTTGGTGCCTCTAAGGCAGAGTACAAGCCAATGGTGCCCCCCCTTCCCCATCGCTAGAATCCCCCAAAAATGTAGCACCCCCCATCACTAATTCCTACCCGCCCCTGCGCCACACGTCCATGTCACTATTTTCTGCACATTCACATTGATCCACTCCAATTCTCCTCAGCATGTCACTGCCCACATGAAAATACAGAAGATCCCAGAGCAAAGTTTGCTTGTTGACTATCAAAATCGGCTCCCCCCCGTAGTGACCAGATGTAATACCAAATAGACAAGCAGTCACAAATAATAATCCATCCGCGATACCATGGAGCGAAATCTGAACCAGACGCATCATTGTTTACTAAAAACAACTCCTTACATAAAACTAAGGACCCTGAACAACTATTACTACTTACAAGGATTCTAAATGGATCCTGCCAGACCCTGAACCAGAGAACGCGCGCCCCCACAATGTGACTATCAGGCTGTACAACAGGCTCTGAAGACATATAGCCACCGCCATACAGTGACTATATATTGGATAGAATACTATTATGTATTGTAGGCTCTTGCAGAAAATAATAAAAAGTGATCTACAGGAAGACTGCAGTTACACGTTAGTATCTTACACATGAACACACCTTTTTTCGATCAGCGTCATTGGAAATAAAAAGAGAAAAAAAAAATATAATGAGAAACACCTTCCACTTTTCTTCTTCCATCCGTTCACCACCATCTCGCTGATTCTTCTCTTCCGGCGCATACTCGTCCCTGTAGATTTTGAACAACAAATAACTAGAATCCACACATTTCCGCGTAATTCCTTAATAATAGGGTATATACGGCGTCCCCTCAGTATAGGAAGCTATATAGTGAGGTCCCTGGCAGATAGACAGTTTATATCTCCAAGCCCTCATATAGGAAAGCATATATGATCCCCATCAGTTAGGCATGGTAATACAGATATGCCCTCTCCGTCAGGCATTGTGTGTGATGCGTCATATCATTACATCTATATTAATGTGAGTCTCCTCAAGTCCATGCAGGTCTATATAATAATGTCCCCTTAGTCAGGTATATAAATATTAGGGTCACAACAGGAGCAAGCATAAAAGAATAGTAGGCTCAGGCTGCGTATAGATTATTTGGGCCTCAAGCAGTGCATATATAGTGGTCACAGGCAGGCAATGAAAGGATAGAATATAGGCTCAGGCACGAGTAATATAGTGACTCAGGCAGGCATATATATACAGGGCGGCGTCCCAGTAGCAGGCATATAATATAATGGCGGTCAGGCAGGTATAGTGAGGGGGGAAGAGATAGGGGCTCAGAGCAGTGTATAATGATGGACTTCAAGGTAGACATGATAAAGGGGCACAGGCATAGCATATAGAATTATAGGTGTCAGGCAGGTATAACTAGAGATAGGGTGCCTCAGGCAGGTGTATTAAGGACTATCATGCATGCATATAGTACAGGGGCTCAAGAACAGGGGTAAATTAAGGGCTCAGGCAGGCATAAAGATAGGGGACTCAGGCAGAGGAAAGGCGATTCTTTAAAATCAGTGGGTTACTCTGGCAGGCATTTGTATATAGGAGGCTCAGACAGGCATTTGTATAAAGGGAGAATTCATTGCATGCATTGGTATATAAGGAGGTGGCATTTCAGAGCAGGGCATTTTTATAGTAGGGGACACTCTCAGGTCAGGCCTTTGAAAATAGGGGGCTCAAGGCAGAGCATTTGTATATACGGGGCACTCTACTCTCCAGGCGGCAATTTGAAATATAGGGGTCTCAGAGGAGCCAGAGCATTTGTAAATATATGGTAGTTTTCAGGATCACAGTCATTAGTATATACATAAGGCGTCAGCGCAGGGCAATATTATCAATATAGGGGGTTCAGAGACCTAGGCAATTTTACTAAAGGGGCTCATGTCAGAGCATTTGTATATAGGGGGTTACAAGGCAGGCAATTGTACATATAGAAGGCACTCTCAGGCAGGTAAAAATAACAACAGTTAATCTCTAACCTTACCTGCTTGCCCGGACCCGCGCAGCTATCTTCTTCTTTCCTCTTCTTTAAACCACGTACCAGACGGCGCAAGTCCTTGGAATAGCCTCCGCAAGCTCCGTGCGGGCTGTCACGCCTATGACGCGCTGTGGCGCCAGAGGAGAGGCAGCGTCGCGATGACATCACTAGTCAACGCGACGCTGGACGGATCTGAAGTCAAGGCACGGGTCCGTGCGGTGTTCTCAGCTTCTACAGAGAGGACCACGGCGTGCCCCGCTGTGGGTCGGTCGACATGTCTGCGGAGCAGGAGCGCTCGCAATCGTCTTGCTCCGCATGCAAGCCCGCAAGCTACATTGCGTCTTTCATGTCGGAACGCACCTAGGCATGCTTGAAACGGAGATCTAGTATCGGATACTCTATTCTGCAAAACCAGGCCCACCGGTTGGCCAAGTGGGGACAAACCCTTAGAACATTTTTAACAGTAACTTAATTTCAGTAGATTCCACTGTAAAATGAAGGAACTGGTAATTAGAGGGCGCCTAGTCTAGTAGGGGAAATACAAATCCCTAGTACTGATCTGCACGCTTGATCTGGTGTCATGTATAAAACCTACAGGAAAAACCCAGGCAGCTCAGCAGTTACTGAGGCCCCGAACGTCGAAACTGACCAACCAGGCGGCGGGAGAGCAGGAAGATCCTACAGTGTTTGAACCGCTGTATAGCTATTGAAAGGCATAGATGTTAATAAACTGCGTCCCCTGTTCATCTCAGTGAGAGAGCCCAGCTATTGGCTGACCCACAGCAACAAGAGAAAAATAGTAAAAGAATACCCAGCACAGACCATACAACTATAGTGTAACCATTAACAATTGCGACTTTCCTGCATGCAAGATCCCAGAATAGTGTGCAAATATACGAAGCCCCGGTCTGGACAGTACAGACTATGGCAGATTTGCAAGTAGTTAGTATATATGTATCCAGAGTCATATCATAGCTTGCCTTTCCTTCACCCAGGTCAAAGATTCAATTTGCTACCCTAGCCTGGTTACTATATACCATAGTCAAGAATGAAAATTGCTTAGTTGTGGCATACCATTGAAGCGCATCCAAGAACTGGGAGCACCATCAAGAAAATGAACATGCCCTGCTGGGTTTTCCTTGCCATTTATAAGCAAATGAGGCTCATGGTGATTACTACCATGCCACAGTATAATGATAGTCCATACGAAAGAAGCTGTGTTAGACCTAGCTCTCAACTTACTTATAGAATTTAAGGATGTACCTAAAGCTATGCTATCCCTAAAGCTATGCTGTCTCTGTAGAACATATAGGCACACTAGAAGGAATGTTGCTTATAACCTGTTCCCATGTCAGTGTCATACGTGACCTCCCCCACCCTACTCAGGATGGATGGAGGTCCTGAGGTCAATGTCAATGGTAACGGAGTGTGTGAGCAATGATGACGTCCACAACGTGGCACACATCACATTCTATACTGTTTCTTCACTACTACATTCCGGAACATACTGCCATAACTATTGTCATAGCAGCCATAATAGTGCCGGCATGATGATTGAAGGTGGATCCACTTCGATGGGTGCGCAAAAAACCTTATAACTTTTCTAATAGGGCATAGCAAGATACTGGCTTTCTGCTATCTCATGCTCCTATGTGGATTCCCTGATAGGACAATTTTATCCATACCTTTAAATATTGCTACATATACTGCTGCTTCAGTTTCATGTGAGAGGTGGTAGGGATTCCTCGTTTTGCTATGGGGCCCCATTGATTCTAGTTATGCTCCTCAATAACATGGATAACACTGAGGTCCTTGGTGGTCTCCAGCAAGGTTATTTCATCTAGTTTGTAAGGCTAAAAAAGAAAAGACAGAGTCGTGCACCATACTAGATTCAGCCTGGATATGTGCCAAGGTGTTGATCCAAGGAAAGGCAAAAAACCCCTCAATTGAGGTAGAAAGCCAAGTGTGATCCTCAGTTTAGGGAAAAATTCCTTCTCTATCTGGCAATCAGACAAAAATCCCTTGGTAATCAATGACCCCTCTCCTGAATCCCTAGTCAACTAACGACTTGTATAATTATTATGCTATCCAGAAAACATGCATCCAAACCCTATTATGGAACTCCTACTAACTCTGCATTAGGTTTCTCGAGCGAGCAGTGAGACAACTTCCAGTTTAATCAAGCTGCATCATGTGTGGTTTAATCAAGACCCACTTCTGGTTCCATTAAATCCATAGGAGTATGTGGAGATAAGTTTTTTCTTCTGGGACAGCCTTATCCCATAAAGCAATGGTTTCTATTATGTTTGAATCCACTGTGAGTGCAAAGTCAAGATAGTCAGGTTCTTAGACATGGAAACATTCTAATAGAAATCTTCTTATACAGTATGTGAATCAATTAGTTATTAGTTAAGAGGTATACATGGGGTGATAGCATTTTAAGAACGAGATAAAAGGGTATGCATAAAACACCAGTCCTAGTACGAGAGGATGATGGGGCGGGGGGTTTAACATAAACAGTAAACCCTGCAAAAACTCATAAAGGACTCTCCTTATAATAACATATCTAAGGTAGATATATGATAGACCTCAAAACACATATACCAGCACGATAGCCAATGTATGACAAACTGTACTTGTCTTCTGTATGTCCCATACCGAAGTGCAACCAATGCAGCCTACAATCACACCATTCATTTAAGCTCATAAACCAATATACCTATAGCAAAACCAATCAAGAGGCTCAAAACAAACCAAGACAGAGACCTGGATAACAACAAACCAGAGCCCATGTCAACCAATACGATTAAATACCATCCCATAACAACCAACCCAGAGCCCAATGTCAACCAAGTCATAGCTCATAGAGCAACCAATACAGAGCTCAAGCTTATTAATTATTACATTTTTGCGGGAAAATAAAAGCTGAGCTTCTGAATTCTGAGTTGCTATGGGCCAACAGATAGTACAGGTCATATATGCTGGTGACAGTATTTCATACATACGCCACTATAGAGGCTTGATAACTACAATTGTAAACGATTCAGATTTGATAGAGCACAGGTTTAGTGGTGACCCACAAGATTAAGTGACCTTTGCTACTTAAAAATCCTCAAACATGACTCTATTACATCAGTGCAGAAGCATTTTTGGTAATCCCAATATGTTCCTCCAGCTGTGAGCTATCTATAGTATTTTAATCCAGGGATTCCATCCTCATCCTTCTCTTTATCGTCAAGTTTCCGTATATTTGTCGTGTCCACTTTAACTTGTTAGAACCTAAAGTCCTCACAATACAAAACAAATGTTGAGAGTGGCCTCCTCTGCTGCCGAAGCTCCAGCCCACTCCTCTACTTTATCCACAAGGAGTTTCCTGGTATCACAATCTCATTGAAAACAGCAAGTCTATTCAAATGCAGAGACTGTTGAGTTGGCTTATCTGTGGTAACAATAACCTCTGGCAAAAAGAAACAAAAGAAAAAAAAATTGTATCTGCTAAATGGGTAAGCGATGGCGGTATTTGAATGAACGGAGGTTGAACATGATTGAATATATCCCTACAACATGGGGGACGTGTGGGACGTTCAGTAGCCCTGGTGCCTTTAGGTGCTCCGGGACTGTGACGTAATAAAACAGGATATATAGCAAAGCCATAATTTGTTCTTCTATGCGTAAGGAAGACTTCCATCCAGTCCTAAAAGATGGAAAGTTCTGCAGGTTTCTGGACCCAATGCTAAAAAGTGTTAAAGGGGTTTTCCACGATCAAGTTTCATACCTCCTGTATCCAGCCTCAAATTCACTCTCGTGAGCACACAGTAAGGGGGCGTGTGTGATTTGTTTGAATTGCATACATGTGCCCAGGTATGATGACATCACCTGGCCTTATCCACTCTGTAGTCAAAAAAAAGGTCTGTTTATGTAAAGCATGTGTAGTAGCTAAGAGGTAAAAAGCGTCTTTTTTTGCCTCCAGGCAACAAGTGTCCTCGGTTCAAAATCCCTGTAGCGAGGAAAGAAACCTGTGTTTTATTTCTCTCTTTACAATGCACACTGCCTCATTGAGTTTTCTTTTATTTACATTTATTTGCGACATGTTATTTAACCATAATTAATAAGGTGGACAGAGAGACGGGAAGTAGAATGGACAGTCAGACTAGATCTCAGCAACCCGGGGTTTGTGATAAACCAAACCAGACAGTTGAAAAACCACCAAGTGATAAATAAAACTGCAGAAGTTATTTTTACTATATGAAGATCATCTCATGGTATCTAAAACATCAAAAAAACCATTTTCTGTAAGCCACACTTGGTCAAAGGCTATATATATAACAAACAGAGCCCAATACCGTATATTTCAGAGGAAACGCCAACCCTAATAGCAATCCCTTGCGGAGTCGAAAAACACTTCTAATTCTCTTCCCTTCGTGGTCGGCGGTAACAATGGCAAACTCAACATGTACGCATCATCAGTGATGAGGGATGTGGTCTACTCTCAGCAGAGCCAGCTAGTTATCTCCGTCCTGGAAACTCCGCGATCTCTCATGAACTGACACCTCGCACTCACAAGCTAACAGGAATGTTAGGCTCTGCGCTTGCGCGAGCGTTTCGGGACCTTCCCCACCTTCTATGTCAAGCTCGCCAGGCAATAGGTTATGGTCGGGACTAATCACCTCTGTCGTTCTCAGCTTCACCTCCTTATAGACTTGAGGCAGCGAACCGTGACAGATTAGCCCATTGTACCCACCCGTAAAGGAAATTAGAAGTGCGTATCGCTCCAAGAGGTATTGCTATTCTAGGTTGCGTTACCGCTCTGAAAAACGCAATATTGAGGCCTCATTGGATAAATATATTAGCACTTTGCAATTTGGCTGACAGAAAAGTTTGTTCTTGCTATGGTTTATAATACATGAAGATAACCTCATATAGCTAAAACAATACTTTGCATATTCACATGTGCTGATTATCCTGAAACTTTTGTTTATAACCCTGATATATTGCGGTTTTCGGACATTTCCCTACAGATAATAGCTTGCTGAATATACTATGGTTATCAGACATTAAGCTGGAACAATAACATTTGCAGCACCTTGGGGTTCTTGAACACTCAGTAGCTGCCTATAGGAGAGGTAGATGTCTGAGCATGGGTATGCAGACCACCAGACTGAGGAGGCCACTCACCCAGGCGTCATCATTCCCTTGGCGAGGAACCGAGCTGTAAACAACTGGAATCTAATGATAGGAAGCAGCTAAACAAAAACAAGTGCAGAATTTTTTTTTATATTTTTTATTTACAACTACATGGTGAAAATGTTCTGTTTATTTCATAATAGACAGGCTATTCCCCATGTCAATTTTACTTTGTGGCAAAACCCCTTTAAGAAGATTTTGCTGGATGTACATAGGTATTAGCATAAAAACCAAGAAGAAAGCAAGTGCTCCCCTTTGCTTTATCACAAATCAATGGTATGTCATAAGGAAAAAATCAATCGTGTGTACAAACTAAGCTTGGCGAGATCTCTTATGTCGCTCAAGCAAGGCGCCGCTCGCGTCATCATAAAGCTGCCAAATACAATTTGAAACGCAGACGAATGGGGTCCAGCCATCTGCGGGAATCACTGACCACTATCCTCCAGAATCATGAAGGGAGGGTAGGAATCCAATTTAGGGTCCGAGAATCAGCGAATATCTGCGGGTGATCCTGTGAAGCCGTAAGACGATACCGCACAGTTTGGGGCAGTAGATAAAAGTTAGCGCGTGTGACCCCCAAAGGTAAAAAAATCATTCATTCCAGCTAAAAGCAACACATTTCTGTAGGCCGAGTGGCACTTCCACAGGGACGGAGATGCTCAACGGTCCCTGAGGTAACTGATGAAGGGCACAGAGAGGCACTAAACGCAGGTTTTTCATGTTGGAAATCAGATTATTTATTGCCTTTGTGGGGTCACCAGCGCTACCTTCACCACTGGCAAAAACACCGTGCTCGTCTTTAACTTGACCATCTCAAGTGGATTCTCTCTCAAATTTGCAAGAATTCTCTCTGCACTTGCAATTGTACAAGAGGATTGTTTCACCTCTTACCTGACACATAGAGGCATGGAGCTGGAAAGAAAAGCCTACTGGGTCAGAAGTAGTATTTGTTTGGTACTGTACCATGCACCCAGGCATTATGCAATACTTAGACTATCCTTGGTGTCTGCGTGCCACTGTAAGGCACGGAATCAAAACAAGGGGACTTATTGTATGACAAAACAGTCCTAGCAGCAAGACTGTCTTGAGTTAGCTCGAATCCGTTCGCAACCAATCCAGAGCTCATAGAAACCAAATGGGAGCTCAGTTTTTATTTTATATAGTGCTCTGGAAATATAAAAGCTGAGCTCTGGTTGGTTGCGATGGGCAAAAAGACAGTCTTACTGCAAGACAGTCTTCATACACAAGGCCCTAGGTTTCTCTAAACTTTAGAGCTGATCACCAGAGATTGAAGCATCAAGGCACTCATCCTCCTCTCGTTGTCGTGGGACCCTTCTAACAAAAAGTGATTATCCAAAGCTGAAAATATTTTAATTTGCAGTTTTTCAGATTCAGGTGCCAAAGGCCCACCAGTGAGGTGCTTCCCGGGGGCCCCAATCGGGGAAAACCTGATTTTTTGCGGCCCACTAACAAAATACTTTTTGGGTGCCTATTAGTGGAGTTGTTTCTTGGGGACCACCAATTGGGGAATGGTTCGGGGAAACCCCCCATTTGTAGATGTTCCTGGGGGCCCCCCAGGGGAGTTATTTTTGGTCCCATTAGTGGAGTTAAAAATAATAAGAAATTTTTATAATCTTTATTTATATAGCGCCAACAATTTCCGCAGCACTTTACAATGTTAGAGGGTATAATTACAGGACCAAAAACAGACATTACACAGTGAAACGCTCTTACAGGTGAGACACAAGGTGTGGAGGCCCTGCTGCAAAGAGAGCTTACAATCTAAGAGGGTGCCTGGGGGAAACAAAGAGGGAGAAGTGCAAATTTACAATGGCCCAGCCATGTTTTATAAATATGGGGAAGGTTTTCATAAAGATTTGGAGAACCTGCCACCATGACTGTACATCTATATACTGATAAGTGCCTGTGGTGCCCAAGTGTAGGGAGTGCAGGAATGTGTGTGAAGAAGTTGTGGGTTAGCAATAGTGGTTTTCTGACACCATAGGCTGCTGAGGAGATGTGCTTTCAGGACACTCTTAAAACTACGAAGGCTGGCGATTGTGCCTGATGGTACGTGTAGCATGTACCAGAGAATAAGTGCAGAACGTGCAAAATCTTGAAGACGGGCATGGGAGGTTCGGATGATTGGCTCTGTAGTTTGATGTCCGTAGTGAGCGGAGAGAGGGGGCAGGGTGGTAGACAGAGATGAGGGAGGAGATGATGGGGGGGCAGCACTGTGGAGAGCTTTATGGGTGAAAAGTGATGAGTTTATGCTGTATTCATGTGCTGGATGGGCAACCAGTGGAGCGAGTGACACAGGGTAGAGCATCAGTATAGCGGTGGAAAGAAAGACAAGCCTGGCTGCTGCGATTCAGGTAGATTTGGAGGGAGGGGGAGAGTTTACAGAGGGGGAGAACGATAAAGCAAGGAGTTTCAGTAGTCAAGCCGAGGAGTGAATACGAGGCAAAACAATGAGAGTTTGTTTTTTTTTTTCGAGTTGTTTCCACAGTGAGAAAAGGACGGATTCTGGAGATGTTCTTGATGGTGGCAAGTGACAGAGCGCGCAAGGGATTGGATATATGGGGTGAAAGGACAGATCAGGGTCTAGAATAACCCAAGACACCGGGCCTGCTGCATTGGAGTTATGGTGAGCCACACACTGAGAGAGAAATAGCAGATGGGGGTTGGTTTAGTAGAGGGTGGGAAAAACAAGAAGTTCGATTTTGTGTGGGTTTAGTTGTAGATAGAGAGAGGACCTGATGTCGAGACAGCGGACAGACAGGTCACTGGTGTTTTGTAGGGGCAGGAGTGAGGTCACGGGAGGAGTGTATAACTGAGTGTCATCAGCGTAGAGATGGTACTGGAAGCAAATTACTGATTGGTTTGGCCAGATGGTGGGCTGTATAGATTGAGAAGAGGAGTGGACCAAGGAATGTACCCCTGAGGGTCCCCAAACGGCAAGAGGGAGAGGGGGAAGGAAGTAGAACCTGCAAATGAGACACTGAAGAAGCGGTCAGGAGAGTAGGAAGAGAAACCAAGCGAGGAGCGTGTCTGGAGGCCAATGGTGCCGAGCATGCTGAGGAGAAGATGGTTTTCAACAGTGTCATAAATGCTGCAGAGAGATCCAGAAGAACTACAACGAGTATTTGCCCTGAGAATTTAGCAGTGTGGAGATCATTTGGAGACTTTAAACTAGGGCAGTTTTGTGGAGTGTAGGGAGAGGAAAGCTTAATGTAGAGGATCCAGAAGAGATTTAGCAGAGAGTTAGCGGATGAGGCGAGAGTAGACCAAGCGTTCCAGAAGTTTAGGGAGGATTAAAGGAGGTTAGAGACTGGTCGGTTATTGGCAGCACAGGATGGGTCCAGGGGAGGTTTTTTTAGTGGGAGTTTTAGTTGGCTGTGTTAAAGGAGGATGGGGAAGATCCCAGGGTGGAGAGAGAGGTTACAGAGTGCAGTAAGGTTAGAGAGGTAGTGGAGAAATAGAATGGAGAAGGTGGGAGGGAATGGGGTCGCTAGATCAGGTGGTGGGGCGGAGCTAGACAGGAGAAGCCTGGATATTCTTCTTCTGTGGTTGGGTCAAGTGCTGAGGGAACACACTAGAGGATGTACAGGGAGGGACAGGAAGGGTTCTGATTGTGGTTTGTTATGAGATGTTATGCCGGATACTGTCAATTTTGTCATATAAATGAGTGGCCAGCTCCTCCGCACAGAGGTCAGAGACAGGCCCTGAGCTTTGGGCCTGAGAAGGGAGTGGATGTGTCAAACAGGCGTTTTGGGTTGTTGTGTAATGGTTGAGATGAGGGAGGTTGAAATATTTTTTTTTGGCGCTGTGAAAGGGCAGTGTGATAAGTCAGTGGCATGAATTTTGTAGTGGGTGAAAGTCTGGCAGTAGCTTTCGACTTCTCACAACGCGCATCAGCACACCTGGGTGCAGCGTTGCAGGAAACCGGTCTGAGACGAATGACAGGCTGCGGGCGTCTGACTCAGGTGGTGCGGTTTTGTGTGAGTGGGTGCCATATTGTCCAGGGTGGTTTAGAGAGTTTTGATGTAATGTTGACGCCAGGTCAGGACAGTGGAGAGGGACGGAGATTGGGGGCAATGAGGAGTGTATGGCGTGTCTATGAGTTCCTGGGTGTTAATGGAGCGGAATTCTGAATGGGTGAAGGGAGGTGTGTCCAGGAGAAGGCTGAGAATTGATGAGTAAAAGAGATAAGGGTTATGTTCAGAGAGAGCAATAAGGAGAATTAGTGAGGTTAGAAATGGATGAGAGACGAAAGAAGACCAGATCAAGAGAGTTTCCCATCCTTTGTGGGTGGGAGAGTCTGTAAAACTGCAAGAGGCCAAGAGAAGAGGTCAGTGAAAGAAACTGGGAGGCAGATGGAGACTGGGGTCATCAATGGGGATGTTGAAGTCACCCATGATGAGAGAGGGCATTCAGAGGAGAGGAAATAGAGGAGCCAGGCAGCGAAAATGATCCAGAAAATGGGGGTTGACAGGGGGGTCTGTACACAAACTGCGACTCTGATGGAAATGGCCGAAAGAGTCTATGGTGTGTGACTTCAAAGGAGGGTGAAAGTGAGGAGGTGCGGGAGGAATGAACTGGTAAGTGCAGTGTAGAGAAAGAAGTATGCTGACTCCTTCTCCCTGGCTGTTTTCAGGTCTGGGGGTGTGGGTGAAGTGTAGGCAGCCCATGTGGTGAGAGCGGCACGGAAGCGGTGTAGAGTGCTGGAGCCATGTTTTTCTGTGAGGGCCAGCATGGTTGAAGGAATGAGAATGAAACAGGTCATGGATAGCTGTGAGTTTGGTTGCCAACAGATCGGGCGTTCCCACAGGTCACATTTTTAAAAGGGGAAGGGAAAAGACATACAGCGAATAGGGAGCAGGTTAGCAGGGTTTTCTATGGAAGAGGCGGAGGAGGAAGTGGGATGAGCAGTAAAGGAAGGAGGGCCGTGGAAAGGAGAGATGTCACCAGCAGAGAGAAGCAGGAGAATGAAAAGCGACAGCAGATGGTTAAGTGATGTTGCCCACCAGTGTAGTTTATTCTTTGGGCCCACTAGTGGAGTTGATACTTTGGGCTCATCAATGGAGCTGATTCTTGGGGCCCACCAGTGGAGTTGACTCTTGTTGCCCATCAGTTATGTTGATTATTGATATCCACCAGTGGAGTTGATTCTTGGGACCCACCAGTGGGGCTAATCCTTGGGGCCCACAAGTGGAGGTGATTCTTGGGGCTCACCAATGGAGTTGATTCTTGGTGCCCACCAGTGGAGATGATTTTTGGGGCCCACCCTACAGCTACCATACATGACTCTTGCACTCTGCCTCTTTTTCTCTTCCTTTATCCTGGAAAAGCAGCCTTTAGCCTGCCTTGTTCAGGGGCTCACCAGAGATTTCACCTCCAGGCCAGTCTGAGCTTGAATATCTGCTCACGATCAGGGGTCCTCTTACCTCCAATTACCTGGCTGTACTCAGAATTCCCATAAAAGTGAGCATAAAAATACATGTATTATCCTTACCTTCAATCCTGACTTAGACTGACCCACAGGGTAGCAGGGGAAACCCTTGGTGGGCCCCTCAGCATGGTGGGTCCCTGGGCATGGCAGGCTTGGGGCTACTTTTCAGTGGGAAAGGAAGAGAGAGAAAGAAAAAGGTAGAGTGCAAGAGTCATCTGCAGTCATGTACAGTAGCTGTCAGGTAGTCCTCAAGGACCAGCTCTACTGGTGGGCCACAAGGATCAACTACACTAGTGGGCCTCAAGAATCAACTCCACTGTGTGCTCTCAAGAATCAACTCCCACTGGTGGGCTCCAAGTATTTTTCTCCACTAGTGGGCCCCCAGAATCAACTCCACTGGTGGGCCGCAAGAATCAACTCCCACTGTTGTGCTCCAAGAATCAACTCTATGTTTGTGCTCAAGGAATCAAACTCTCCGGGCGGGGGCACCTAGTTTCGTTTCTGCTAAACGGGGGGGGCAAACTAGTTTATTATTCGCACTAGGTGGTTATCATGTATTACTTCTACCAATGGAGTGTGCTCCAGTTCCTTTTGCTAATCGGGTGGGACAAACCAAGAAATAAGCTACCAATGAGTCGGGTTACTATAGGATTAAGCTCACACTGGTGGGGTACCACAAATACTGCATCAATGGGGGATCCAAGATGATTTCAGACTCGGGGAGGGAGACTAGGAGATGCGCAATAGAAAAACCATAACAACAACAACACCTGGGGGGGGAATTTGGCTTGATGAGAATCGGGTGGGGAACAATTGTCAGCTTAGCAATGATTGTGGGCCCCTTTGTGCTATTCAGGCTACACTGGTGGTATCCAAGAATCAGCTACACTGGTGGGTCCCACGAATCAGCTCCACTGGTGGGCCCCAAGAATCAGATCACTCGGTGGGTTCCAAGAGCAGCTACCTGGTGGGACCCCAAGTAATCAGCTACACTGGTGGGTTACAAAGGGAATCAGCTACAACTGGTGGGTTCCAAGAATTCCAGCTCCACTGGTGGGTCCCAGGAATCAGCTCCAATGGTGGGCTCAAGAAAGCTGCGTACATATGGTGGGCCCCTAGGTTGCTGAGAACTAGGGGGGGGGACATAGTTGATGCGACTGGGGGGGGAAATTGTTGATTAGCATAGGGGGGGGAGATTTTTGAGGAAGAAGAGTTGAGGGTTCACCGTGACATTTACCTGCATGTAATAGGGAAAATTTGAAGAGGGAGTGACTAAGGATTATTTTTTATGGTTGTTGGGTAGTTGTGGGAGCAAGAGGGGAATTGTTTTTGGGAGGGGGACTATGATGTGGGGAGGTAAGATGAATGATGTAGGGATGTGCGGGGGAGTGTGAAGGGTTGTGGAATGTTTGGGTGGTGTGGGTTTGTAAAACAGGTATTGGATGATTGTGGGTGGGGTAGGGATTTTGTAATGTATTTGATTGGATGTTGGGGGGGGGACACGGGGGAGGCCGTTATCGAGGAATGTGGAGAGGTGGGGGTTGGGTGGAATGAAGAGAGGTGTGAAGTTGGGGGTGGGATACAGCGAAGGGACTGGCGAATAAGGGGGGATTGTTGGGGGAGGGGAAGGGAGGGGATGGAGTTTATTTGAGGTGGGTAAGACACCAGCGATAATGGTCTAACTTATCTGCAGAGCGCGTCATTATCTAGCGTGTCCTAGTTTCAGGTCTGTGGGTGGATATGGTGGTATTTTCAGTTGGTGTCCCGGGGCATTGGGACAGCAAAGCAGAGCATTATGTAATAGGTATTGAATAAAATAAACTGCGATAGTTTTAATTCACCTGACAGCAGGGGGCATTATCTTGTAGTTGCATAGGCACCCAATAGCATACTAACTTTTGGATGGCGGCCCCGGCCCCCCCCCCTGACACACATCCAATGTGACCTACGGTACTTGTAAATACCGGTATGTGATGAATATTGTGCGGTGTGTTGGGTAGTTGTTGTATTTGGGAAGTTGTATAGATAATGTATTGAGATATGTGTAGGAGTATTTATTCTTGAAATAGTGGATGTTGCTAATTATGGTAATTTTGTTATAGTAGTCTGGTGGTAAGGTAGTGTGGTAAGAATGTTATGAGTACTCTTTTGGTACTCAATTCTGTAGGGGTCGGTTGTTGTCAAAGTAATAGTGGTAGCGTGAATGGTCTTTTGCACATGTAGTGGTTTAGCATAGTGTGGTAGTCATGTGTGGGGGGTGAGTAGAGGTTTATCAGGCGCGGCTGATACGGGTTAGTTCCTCCAGTCTGTGGACCATTTTGTGAGGTAGATACCAGATCAATAATACAGGCTGCCTTTGCTTTTTGGGGTTAGGTATTTGTTATAAGGAATCGCACTCGGTGTCTGCGTGTCTGAGGAGATCGGTACAATTTCTCTTTTTCTGCATCTATCCCGGTACAGACACTACATGTCTGACTGAACTCCCAGTCACCAGCGTCCCTGGAGATTTGGATCTAACTCTTACTCCTGTGTCGCAGTTTCGTTGGGTATTACATTTTACCAAGTGAGTGCCCCATCCCCAGAAGAGGTTATTACTCACCCTTGTAGATGACGGCCCTATAAGGGTAAGTTATGATACCCCCTGGTAATTATGGGGCTCCCCCGTCGGTATGTAGTTAAACGGGGGCTACAGGCCAGGTAGCTCAGTAGCATTAGTACCCACCGGGCAGTTGCTTGGTAGCGTGTGGAGATGTTGGCTGCCTTGGGCCCCCCAGGGCAGGAGCTTTGATATGTTGGCCTTGAACTTGGCTTGGGCCCTCCCTGTAGCAGTAGGCCACCCCCTGTTGGTAGATAGGGCCTCTGGAGATTAGTGCCCCATTTTAGGCAGTAAAAGTCGCCCCCACACCCCTGTAGATTAGGGCCCCCTTGTAGGCCCCGGCTAGATTCTTAGTTACCCCACCTGTTGGTGGTGTGCAACCTTGGTGGGATGTTGTGGGCAAAGCAAGGGTTTGGTGAGCCATCGGGGTTGTCATGTTGTGTGCCCCAACCCAACTGATAGATCATTAGGCCCCTTGTACGGCTGTACATAGCCCCCCCTGTTAGATTAGGGACCCCTGTAGGGCAAGATAGTCCCCTCATGTAGGTACAGAATAGTTCCCCACTGTAGATTAGTGCCCCATTGTAGGCAGATAGTTCCCCCCCTGTAGATAAGGGCCCCCTTGTAGGCAGAATAGTTCCCCCTGTAGATTGGGCCACCTATGTAGGTGGAATAGTGCCACCCTCCCTTGTAGATTATGGGCCCCCCTTGTAGGCAGACATATTCCTCCCGCTGATAGATGAGGGCCCCATCTGTAGGTTGTTGTGGTAACACACCTCCCTGTTGCTCTTAGGGCACCCCTCGGGGCTGGTATTGTCCACCATGGAGTTTGGGGCCCCCTCTTTTAGGCTGAATAGGTCCCCCCTGGTGTTTAGGGCCCCACTTGTAGGCAGGTATACATACCCTGGTGAGGTGGGCGCCGTGTTGGCTGTTGATGGGCCACCGGGTGTGGTGTGTAACCAAGGTTGGCTGTGGGGAGCAAAAAAAAAAATTGATAGGTGGGAGAACGTGTGGAATTTGGGAAGAAGACAAACAAAAGGGTGGCGACCCCACTGGTGGCTGAGGGCAGACAACAACAGGAGTGTTGGAACAAGGGTGGGAGTGTGGGAAGAATAAAAGGAGGTTTGACCCCCTGTTGGGGGCTTGGGAGCCAATCTTCCGTGTGAGCCAACATGGTGGGTTGCTATCCCACACACTGCCTTCATGTAGTGTCCCCGGTGGTGGGTGTCGGGCCCCACAACTTCTAAAGGGCACGTGCTGAGCACCCAGGGTGTTTGGAGACCACCACCTCAACCGTCCCGCTGTGTTAACCACCGGGTGGTGATGGCTAACACCAACTAACCCTGAAGTGTGAGACCAAAGGAGGGGTGTGGAGAAAAAAATAAACAAAGGAATGGGGTGTGATAAAGGGTGGGGTGGAGAAAAAAATATAAGAAGGAAGGGTGTGATAACGCGGGCGGGGTGGGGTGGAGAACACAAACTACAAAGGAAGGGTGTACAAAAAAGGGTGGGTGGAGAAACCAAATAAAAAGGCACGGGTGTTAACACAGGGTGGGTGCGGGGATCAAACCATCACCAGGGCGGGTGAGCAACAAGGGTGGGTGGAGAAAACAAGGAATGGGTGTGAAAAACAGGGTGGGATGCGGAAAGGCAATTTAAAAAGGAAGGGTAAGTGAAAAAAGGGGTGGGTGGAAAAACATAAAAAAGGAAGGGTAGTGCAAAAAAGGAGTGGGCTGTAGGTAGAAAACAAGCTTACACAAGGAAGAGTGTGGTGAAAAACCAGGGTGGGTGGCAGAAACAACTACAAAAGGAAGGGTTGTGCAATCAAACGGTTGGGTGGAGAAAACAACACTTTAAAACTGCCAGGGCGTGTTTGCAAAATAGGGTGGGTGGAGGCCCAAAACATCCAAACGGACGGGGTGTTGCCAACAAGTGGAGAGGTGGAGCACACACCCTTAAAACCGGACGGGTGATAAATCCAGGGGAGGTATGAGAAACAATCAAACAAAGTCAAGGGTGTACAACAAACGGGAGGGTGGAGAAGACACACCTATCAAGGCCAGGGTGATAGAACAAAATAGGGTGGTGGCGAAAAGCAATAATAACGGCACAGGGTGTTAAACAACGGGGGGTACTGAGAAACCAAATACAACGGCCGGGTGTGCAACACGGTTGGGTGGGAGAGAAACAGAAACCAAGGCAGGGTGACTGCCAACAGGGCGTGGCGTGGAATATACAACTCCACAAGGACGGGTGTGCCCCCTTAGTAAGGTAGGTAGCCCCCCCCACACCCTTCCTTTAGATCGCCACATGGAGGTATTTTGCACCTACCTCACCCCTTTCTTTTAGTGACCCACATGATGGTTTTCTCCCCCACGGCAAGTGATGGAGCACACCCTGTAGGGTGTAGACACACCCACAACAATTACGGGTGTGCCCTCACCGGGATGGTGGAGCCCAACAAAAAGTCAGTGTGAAAACCCCAGGGTGGGTGGAGCCACAACCAACCACACTTCCTTTAGAAGCACCCCTGTAGTGTAGTTCTCTTCCCACCTCAACCCTTCCTGTTGAGCCACCCTGTAGGTTTTTCATCACCCACATCTCCCTTGACATCTTAGAGCCCCCCTGTAAGGTATTTTGCACCCCCTCCCCTCTTCTTTGAAGAGCCACCTGGTTGGCTTAACCTTACCCCCCAGTACAGTGGAGCCCCCCCCTGTAGGTATTATCCCCCCCACCCCCTTCCCTTTAGAGCCCCCTGGAGGTATTCACCCCCCCCACCCCCCTTCCTTTAGAGCCCCCCTGTAGGTTTTCTCCCCCCCCCCACACCCCCTTCCTTTAGAGCCCCCCCCCCTGTAGGTATTCTCCCCCCCACCCCCTTCCTTTAGAGCCCCCCTGTAGGTATTCTCACCCCCACCCCCTTCCTGTTTGACCCACCTGTAGGGTATTCTCTCCCACCCACCCCTTCCTTAGAGCCCCCCTGTAAGTATTCTCCCCCCACCCCCTTCTTTAGAGCCCCCTGTAGGTATTCTCCACCCCACCCACTTCCTTTAGAGCCCCCCTGTAGGTATTCTCTCCCACCCCTCCCCCTTCCTTTTTAGCGCCACAGAGTTGGTATTCTCACCCCCCTCCCCCGTCCTTTAGAGCCCCCTGTAGGTATTCTCTCCCCCCCACCCCCTTCCTTTGAGCCCCCCTGTAGGTATTTACCCCCCCCCCCTTTCTTTAGAGCACCCCTGTAGGTATTCTTTCCCCCCCTTCCTTTAGAGCCCCCCTGTAGGTATTCTCCCCCCCCTCCCCTTCCTTTAGAGCCCCCCTGTAGGTATTCTCCCCCCCACCCCTTTTCCTTTAGAGCACCCCTCCCGTGGTATTCTCTCCCCCCCACCCCCCCCCCACCCCCCCCCCATTCTATAGGCCCCCCCTGTAGGTTATCAACCCCCACCCATAGCTCATTATTACCTGGCCGTGCTCTCCCACGACGTCTCCGTTCCTCCCAGGCCCAAGCCTGCCTGCACTTTAGGCTTGGGGCCGAGGACAGGAAGGCTCGGCAGGCGGCGCGGGTGACAGTCACTTCCGCCGCGCTTGCCTGACAGAGTGATATACGGCATGGGCAGGAGCGGCACAGCTCTTGCACTGCCACCGCCGTTCTTATTAATTGTATGCGCGTAGCACGGAAGTGCATACAATTAAGAGATGCCTTGTGAGAAGCAAAAGGGGGCGGAGCTGCCGGCGACCCGGGACCCCCCCCCCCCCCCCCCCGACTTCACAGAAGGCCCGCAGCTCTGCACTGCCGCATTGAATGTTGTGTCACTGCTGGCGGGCCCTGAGCGGCATCACAGGGGTAGTGAGGTTGGTAGCAGCTGCCACGGGGCGTGGGGCCCCCCAAGCCACTGGGCCCGTGCAACTGCTACCCCGGTACCCCTTGTAGTTACGCCATGCTGACAGTTTTATTATACACAATGAGGATGATTGATATTAGTTCATATTTTAAAGGGAATTTTAAACAATGACTCATATGAGTCATTGTTTAAGTCCCATGTTTATGTTAAACACATTTTTTTAGGAATTTTTGGTGTTTTTTTTATTTTTTCATATCACTTTCAATATTTTTTAATAATTCTTAAGTATTGCAGTTTTCACTTTGGACACTAGGCCTTGTTTGCACTGCTTCAATAGCAGTCAGAGAGATGCTTTACAGTAGCTTCATGCACATAGGAGACTTAAGACTGACTCAGTCCAATTCACTTCTATAGGAGAGTTTCCTAGTCATGCTCTGTGACCTGGGAAGAAATCAGTGTTCAGGGAGGTGAAAGGGTGAACTGTGACCATCTCCTCTTGTGACTGGTGGATCCTGTGTTATCTATTCACACCGGTGTCTCCTTTCAGTTTGACCCTCTTTGTGCTGATAATGAGCAGACAACTGAGAATCTTTCTGAACAGAACAGGAAGTGTCAGACTATTATTAGGCTTAGTGGCCAAAGTGAAAACTGCAGGACTTAAGAATTATTAAAAAATATTGAAAGTGATATGGAAAATTAAAAAAATATATATATAACCAAAAATTCTTAAAAAATATGTTGAACATAAAAATGTGAGTTAAACAATAAGTCATTTTTGAAGACACATTACATTTAAATGTATATACAAAACCTTCTCGAATATGAGGAATTGTTTCAGTCCTTCAACTCAGTCCCGTCCCAAAAGTGTAACACAATGATCCTGGGTCCCAGTGCAAAATCTGTAGAAGTCCCCCACCTACCATCGCACAATATATAAGACTGATGTCTCCTGCTGTGGCAGACCCTCTTCAAGCTCTAGGGCCCCTGCTACTTCCCCTATAGCTATGCCCATGTTTAGACCCAATCAGAAGACTTTTTTGAGATTATCAGATTCATATATTATTTTAGGGCCAAATATACTGTAATATTGTCAACACCCTATCGTAACCATTGCATTACATTCCTGCGGACCTTACTGTTAAGCCATACTTATAGGAAGTATGAGGTTAAGACTGGGCAAGGGATTAACATACAGCAATCTGCTCAGGGTCTTTAACTCTTCCGGTAATAAATCAGTATTGAAGATTTTGTAACATTTCAGGAGAAATTTCAGCATTTGACTAATACAAACCACGTGGACAAGCAATCTGTGGCATTTATGATATGCAGGAAAGATGTCGGAGCAGCACCAATGAATAAAAATATATTCAAAGGTCCCTGGACCCAATACTAAAAAGTGTTCAGGTGACACTGCCGGATGTGCAGAGGAACTGCCTTACTGCTTCCCTGACACATTGGTGAATGAAGGGAGTAAAGGCAGCAGAGCCTGGATCTGAAAATGTAACCCTACCAGGCTAGACCTGGTTCACATCGGCATCGGCGGCTCTGTTTAGAACCTGTGCCGCTAGTTCCATCGGGAATGACAGAAAAATGCCCAAAACAAATTGCACTACCGTGTTTCCCGATAGTAAGACAGGTCTTACATTTTTTTTACCCCCAAAAAATCCCCCCTATGTCTTACTTTCGGGGGGAGTTTATATAGGGGAGGATTGGGGGAAAATTTGGCAGGTATAGGGGGCCCGCTGTAGGCAGGTATAGGGCAAACTGTAGGCAGGTATAGGGTCGTGAGCAGGGATAGGGCCCGCTGTGGGAGGTTTAAAAGGGGAGGTATAGGGAAATGTAGACAGGTATAGGGCCCCTGTAGGCAGGTATAAGGCAGTATAGGGAGCGTAGACGGGTTGGGCCAGCGTAGGAGAAAAAACACCGGCTCCCCCCCTGCTCCGTTTTCCCCCCGCCGCGTCGCCTCCTCGCTCTCCCCGGGCCCCCCGCGCGCTTTCCCGGACAGGCCATGACGTCATCAGGCCGCGCACGCGCTGATGCCACCTCCTGTGCGGGGCTCCGACGCGCTACATCTTTCTTTTTTGGGGTACGTCTTACATTAGGCACCTCTTCTAAGAACCGCTAGTTACTATCGGAGGAAAAAAACAAAGCAATGTAATATTTCCGTCAAATGTTCACCACGGCAGAAATTCAACTGACCCATTGTAGTCAATGTTGTCCATCGAGCATCATGTTTGTTCTGTTTCCGCCCATTTGCAGTTCTGTAATGAACGTTCCAAACAGAACCTCTGGCGCAGATGTGAGCAAGACCTTAGAAGTGGTATTTGCTTCTTTACCATATACCCAGCCTTTATGTAATACTTTACCTCACCTGTGGTGGCGCTGTATGGAAATTGAACACTAAGGGAGACATGTATGAAAAGTGGCACCGCCTCGACAGTCGTACTTCTCAGTAAGTTAGTGTAGCATTCATAAGTATGTATGAAAGTTCCTCACAGCACTTTATAAATGTGTCCCATGCAAGACACATTTATGCGGCAAAAAGTGGCGAATAGAGTGCATGCAGCAAAATTTGTCTCAGCCTCACCACTTTGAAATTGGTATGGATTGGTACGTCAGTTTTGCACCACATTTTGTTATGACATATTCATAAATGCCCCCATAGAATTGGTGCATACAAAAGTGTTGGGTCTGTCGCAGCATGCGCCAGATTTTGGTGTACAACAGTTCATATGTCTATCGGACAGGGCTACGACACGTTTTTTGGCTCAAAGCACGGCAGAAAACTGGCGCTGCCTCGTTCATACATGTTGCCCTAGGATTCTCTGCTCTTTAAAACAGATCACCAAAGATTTGAGCACCAAGGCACACTTCTGCTCATTGTCATAGGACCCTTCAAACAAAATATTATTATCCAGAGCTGAAAACCCACTTATTCTGCTTTTCATCCAAATCTATGAGTTACTTAAAGGAATATTCCAATCTTATTGATTAACTTCAACCCCTAACCGACATTTGATGTACTAGAAAGTCATAATGTTGGTAAGGAACTATGTAGTGGGAGATTACTTCTCAGTCTCTGCTTTTATCTTTCTTACTATGAGAAACTTTATTGCTTTAGAGTTACTGGAACAGTAAGGCCTCAGTGTAGTCCTATAGATGCTGAGTCACATAGTTATCTTTGTATGTAAATACACAGATAACAGTATAAAGAATCCCCCTGTCTATCTTGGTAGTTTCTTCTTATAATAAATACAGCTCTGCTAGCTCACATTTATAGCCAGACATACTGCTTGGACAAAGTCATTTTTTTAAATCCCTGCATCACTAATTTCTTTTTAATAGGCATAGCTAGTCATAGGAGCTAGCAAAGCTGAAATATCAGTCAATACTACAGAACCACCCACACTCAGCACAGGTGGTGAAAGCTTGAAGCCAGGAGGAAAGGGCACATTCTGGGGTCAATGGTATTTTTCATTTTTTATTCCAACCTTCCAAAAGGCATAACTGTTTAGTTTTTTTTTTCTTTAATTTTTCTTGAGATGTAACTCTTTTCTGCAATGGCCTACGAAGGCCAACATCAGCTCTGCAGTCAGTGCAAGGGATGTATTTTCCCTGGATTTTCCCTGTAACTGGGGCTTTTATATTAGCCCTTCACCCCTACACCCCACCCCCCCACTCCCCAAAAAAAAGTACTGATAAAAATGCCCTCCAAAAGTCTTTTTATGAAGGCACAACTTTTTATCACCTATATATAAATGTCCGTGATAGAAAAGTGACACAATTACAAAACTTATTTTAGAGCCACTTTTGTTGTTAAAAAAATAATGAAATAAAAAGTGAAAAAACAAACAAAGAAAAACAAAAATAAACAAAACAAAAAAAAAAACACAAAGGAAAATGTGCCTGGTCAGGAAGGGAGATACTCAGGCTGATCAGGAACTAGTTAAGGATCATGCTCATGGTCATGTAGTATGGATCCATATGGCAGGGCTGTGGAGTTGGAGTCGTGTAGTCAAAGTCTCCATCTTGATGGGGTTGGAGTCATTATAAAATGGACCGACTTCCAAAATATATAATAAATTGGTCCAGTTAGTTCAATGCATTGCTGAGAGGAATTGGATCTTGCCAGTGCTATTGCTCCCATATCTTAAATTTTGAAAAGCATTTGGATGACATGGAGCAGGCAAAGTGTTACCGCTTCCGCTTCCATAGCAAACAGATTTCACCAGATTTCAGCAAAATTGTTCACTTGCTTTCAAAGTAGAAGAGTTCAACCATTCATCAGACCTGAGTGTGCCTGAGACAATTCCTTCATACCCTGACATTGTTAGAGATGTTGCCCCTGTGGTCACCACTTTGCCACCCACCCAAGTTAGTGTAGAGAGGCTGTTCTCTAGCCTGGAAATAATGAGGTCAAATGTGAGGAACAAATTCATAGACTCCACAAATGTTATTCAGGACAGTTTTGTTGAAAACGTTTTTTTCCCACTAACTGCAGCATTTGCATATTTACAATTTCTTAAAGTTTTTTTGTGTTCTAAAGTTGTATCCAATAAATATATTTTACAACGACAAGCTAAGGGGTAACAATGTTTTGAGCTTGTGACTTCCAGGCTCCATATCTCTCCATCCACTACAGCTTTGAATGTGAGACTACCGTTATTTTATAGATAATCATCTTAACTATCTCATACATAACTTTGACTTCAAACTATTTAGCATATGCTTAGTTCTGCTGATTCTGGTCATGTAACTGCATTGTTACTGTTTTTCTTCGTGTTACTACAAATTACAACCTGTTCTCACATTTCCTAATAGCTCAGTGTGTTATTAGGCTGATTCTCAAGTGAAAGGTCTGATTCCCAAGCAAAATGGGACATCCAGGCAAAATATCAGAGTCAACAAGTCGCTCATCACAAGGTCTATCAGTTCTGGCGCGACAGACACGGCAGTGGAGGTGGCTCATATGCTTCGTAAGAGTGAGATCACAGACATGCATGCAAGCACCATGCAAAACACATTAATCATGTCTGGATTGGTGGCCCAAAAAAGGTGCAGAAACTTAGTCTTGAATCTCGTCATAAGAAGCGTCGACTTGAGTTTACACAAAAGAGTTTGCAAAGTAGAAGAATGAAAACGGTAATTTGAAGCGATGAGATGAAAGTCAATAGACTGGGCTCTGATGGGTGCAAATGGGTTTGGAAGAAACAAGGGAAAGCTAATAAAATGAGAAATTAAGGGAACTCTCAATTTCAGTGGAGGAAGCCTGATGATATGGGAATGTTTCACAGCCAAAGATGTTGGATACTTTACCAGTATCGATTTTGATCTCAATGCTGAGCTCTATGTGAGTGTCCTACAAGATGAGTAACTTTGTACATTTGAGTACTATGGGTATGAAAAGTACAACATAGTGTTCCAGCAAGACAATGATCCAACGCATACGTCGAGTTTGGCGAAGAATTGGTTCAATAACAATGAAGTAGAGTTGCTGTATTGCTCCCCACAGTCCCCAGACCTCAACCCAATCAAACACTTGTGGGTGGAGTTGAAGAATATTCATACCCAAGTGAGTCGACCAGTATGCCCCAACCCTGGAAACGTGTAGAAGAGACCTGGGATCTGATTTTGGTCGAGACATGCTTGAATCTGATCCACAGCATGCCCAGAAGGATTCAGGCAGTATTGAAAGCCAAAGGAGGATTTACAAAATACTAGCAAAATAATAAAAATTAACATTTAGATTTTTTAGTAGCAGTGCAGTTACAGGAAAGAATCTGCAGAACTAAGCAAATGCTAAATAGTTGCAAGTCAAATTTATGTATAAGATAGATAAGATGATTGTCTATAAAATGATAGTAACCTCCTGTACAAAGCTATAGTGGAATGTGAGATATGGAATCTGAAAGTCACAAGTTCAAAACATTGCTACCATTTTGCTTGTCAGTGTGTGTTCTACCTAAATAGCTTGATTATTGTATCATAAGGTGATAAAAAGCCTGATGTTACCATTTTACTACAGTAAAGGATCACTTAAACATGCGCCGTGTATGAGGGAGTCAGAGTCGGAGTTAGAGAAATTGCGGAGTTGGAGTCAGAGTTTTGGCTTACCAACTCCACAGCCCTGCTGTATGGTGTTACACACTGAAATCTATGCATGTCTCATCAAAGTACATTTTACAGAAGTAATCTTGCCTGATATATTTATATAAATATATAAATGGTCCCTACAAAAAGTATGGGGAAAAATTATTTCAAGTGAAACCCCCTCAAAAGACAAGGGGACATTCCCTTTGACTAGAGAATAAAGGATTCAATCTCCAGAGGAGAAAAGCGTTCTTCACTGTAAGAACTGTGAATCTGTGGAATAGCCTGCCTGAGGAGCTGGTCACAGCAGGAACAGTTGGGAGTTTCAAGAAAGGCTTAGATACCTACCTGAAACTAAAGAATATTAATGCGTTTGTAGCCATGTAAGATTCTGGATCCTGGCTGGTGGAGGCTCTGGGGTCAGAAATGGGGTCTCCCCTGGAGCAGATTGGTTTTTGCCTTGTGGGTTCCAGGGTATTAACCAGTGGTGAGGCTGGGCTTAAAGTCCTTGTCTCTCTCCCTTCACCCACATTTTCCCCACCCTTGGTTGAACTTGATGGACACGTGTCTTTTTTCAACTGTACTATGTAACTGATGGCATTATGTCTATAGAATATGGTGCCATATAGAGGAACCACATAGGGGCACCTAGTTTATATGGACACTAGAAAAAAAATGATCTTCCACTCAGAACCCCCTCTATGAGCCAGAAAGGAGGGGTGCTTCATATGGTTGGAATCTTCTAATGGCTTTTCCCTGAAAAGCTGGTCAACTAATTTTTTGAGGTTGGATCCATAGGAAACAGGGTTATGTTTGTGAGACCGTTCCCCCTAAGTAATGTTCACACAGCATTTTTGCCACTTAGCTTGGTGCCGAATCAGCTCCCCCGAAAAAAAGTTCAAAAATGACTGTAAAACAGCTTTGATTAATCCCTATGTAAAATCTGTGTCGACATTCAGGCGCTGTCAATTTTACTCGCTTATTTCTAACACTTATTGCAAGCAAAGCAAAAAATAGTGGCATGCCAGTTCTTTAGGAATCAATAGAGAGTGTATAAAAGTGACCAAAGTGTGGCACCTATTGGGTGGCTTTTTGGATGTGGACATCTATTAGTCTATGGTGTTTCTGACAAAAATCCATGATGAAAATCCTTGTCAAATACTCATCAGATGCTCATCCAAAAAAAATCGCCTACAATACTCGGCAAATCCTTATCAGAACTGAGGCTTTGTTCAGACGAGGTTTGGGTGCTGATTTGCTGAGTAAAAGTACTCATCAAAAAATGGCGTGTGAACATAGCCTAAGGTCTCCAACATGAGTTGTCCTAATGTTCACAATAATCAGTATAAATAAACTAGCCCCATTCTAGACAATAGAGGATCCCACATAAGGAATATTCATAACAACATAGATAAAGAAACTTTCGGAGGACATGAGATTTTGCCCATGTCCATTAGAGCCAAATGCCAATTTATTTTGTCCTAAGTTTACTTGGAGGTGATTTGTTTTAATGAATGTTGCTATAACACGTCTCTCGCTTCTGTTCCCACAGATCTCAGACACAGTGCAACTTCTCAACTCCGTAGTGAAGAGCGACCTAACTCAGCTGGAAGAGATTTTTTCTAAACGCACAGATTTTCTGGTCATTGTCCGGAACACCAGGAGAGAAGTGGAATCAGTTTCTCAGCACTTGGCGGAGATTTCCTTCTGGAAGGGAGTGGAGCTGAATCCAAATGCTGTGGCAGAACAAGTTAATTTTATTGAAGATTATAGGTGAGAATTTCTGAGCTGAACATGATCACTGTACAGCAAACTGGCAACACTGGACTACAACAGGTGGTGCCACGTCACCCGTCCAAATAATATTCAGACTGGGGCTGCTTGTCTACTTACATATAAAGTGTATCTACACGAAGGAACGTAGCGTTGTGAGTACAGGGTGAGTCAAAGGTCCCAGGACAGCATTTTATTTCAGAAATAAAAGGGACAGTGCCATATCCCAATACCCCAGCAAGCAATGGGTGAAGGGGTCTGTCTTTTAGGCCATGGCCACCATCTTGAAAGACGCCACTTTGAACAAAGGACACATTTTTCCAGGGGGAAAGTGGTCATGTAGCAGATCAGAATTGTCTTAGAAATTAATTGCCGCAACCAGATTTGCAATATCTCTAAAATAAGATGAATAAAATTTTCTCTTCAAATCGTCATCGAATAGTCATCTCAAAAATGCAAATACTTGTGGGAAATCGGGTATTTTTCAGACGAGTATTTGAAGTAGATTTGAAGAGTAACTTAACTCTTCAAAAACTTTGTGAATACAAACCTTAACACTAAGACTGTCTCTGTTGCCCATAGCAACCAGTCAGAGCCCATAGCAACCAATCAGAACCTACAGCAACCAAGCAGAGCTCAGCTTTTATTTCTTATACTGAAAAAATGAAAGCCAGGTTCTCATTGGTTGCTGTTAGCTCTGATTGGTCACTAGGAGTTCTGATTGGTTGCTTTGAGCTCTGATTGGTTGCTATGAGCCCTGATTGGTTGCTATGAGCTCTGATTGGTCACTATGAGCCCTGATCGATTGCTATGGGCTCTTATTGGTTGCTATGGGCAACAGAGATAGTTTTGATAAATGAGGTTTCTAAATGTTATTGTCTAACAGTACACCTTGTCTGTCACTGGTATGGTCCATACATGTTAGGTTAGGAACCTCGCATAATATCCACATGGTTGGATACTTACAATTGTCAAAAGGTGCTTTTGACATTAAACTTATGGCAGAAATTGCAGTAACAGTATCATTTTAGGCAATGGCACATTGTGGCACAAAAATATGGTAACACCTAACGGGCTTTTTAACACATATGTTAAAGGGATGTTCCTACGAAGCCACTTCCGTGTTGAGGTTGGCTCGTAGCTAGCTATAACTGAGGAAGGTGGCTCTTGCAGCTGTCCTCTCCATTCATTTCTAAGGGAGTGGGTGATATAGTTGAGCACACTCTTTGCCTATATTTGGAACTCCCATAGAAGTCAATTAGGAGGTCAGGCGCAAATGCTGCTCTTGTTCTGTAACACAGACGGCTCATCAGAGCTCATGACAACCAATAAGAGTGCAGCTTTCATTTTTCCAGAGCAGTAAAAGAAATTAAAGCCATGCTCTGATTGGTTGCTATGGCCTCTGATTGGTTGCCATGAGCTCTGATTGGTTGCTATGGCCTCTGATTGGCTGCTATGAACTCTGATTGGCTGCTATGAGCTCTGATTGGTTGCTGTGGCCTCTGATTGGTTGCTATGGCCTCTGATTGATTGCCATGAGCTCAGATTGGTTGCTATGAGCTCTGATTGGTTGCTATAGGCAACAAGGACAGTCTTACTGCCAGACAGTTTTCATAAATGAGGCCCAATGTTTTCCTTTGAAACACACGTGTATTTTCCAGAAGTCTTTTTACACCATGTGAACCTAACCTTAGGGGTTTCCCTGTTCACAGGAACTGGGACTAAAATGCTGCCCAGGCACACCCAAACCCCATTAGCCACATATAGGGCGGCATGTATGAAATGTGGCGTGTAAACATTTGCATTATACTGGCATAGAATGCGCCTGATTTATGAACCTTCTCTACAGCGGGTCATAGATCAGGCGCATTCTAGCCCTAGTACGACAATTCTGGATCACGTAAACCACTTTGAAAGTGCTCTACCTGTTCCAGCTGTAATGCACCTGGAAATGCCTTAGCGAAGCTATAAATCTATAGCTTCTGTCACGGTTCACGCCGCGGCCCCTGCTAAGGACCGTCAGCGTGCCCGTGTCTCTCGTGTCCCGGCCGATGCTGCGACATTCCCTGGTGTCCCTGGCTCTTGGCACGCACCTGTCCAGGCTCCTGCCACTCCTGAAGCCTCATCATCTCTGCTTCCTCCAGCTCCCTGGCGTCCTGTGCGCCCTCTAGGGGCGCGCACCCGACACTGCACTCTATTTAAGAGTTCAGTGCTCCTTAGTCCGGCCCATTGACCTGTGACCTCTGCTGTCTTAAGGAGCTTCCTGCCCTAGCCTGTTGTCAGTTCGTTGTTGTCTTCCAGCACAAGAGCTTGACCCCTTAGCTGCTGTACTGTTGCTGATTCTGCTATACTGTTTCTATACGTTCATCGTTCCTGCTGAACACCTGCTGCTGCACCAGCTTGCCATATACCTGCTGCCATACCCAGTGTATGCTTCCATCCTGGACTGTGCCTGCCGATCACCTGTTACACCTGGACTGTGCATACATTCTACGGCTACATCTGCAGTGCCCTGTCTACACTCCAGCACCTGCTACCCGGACCTGCACTTCGGCTACCCACTGCTTGTGTTCACCATCTGCGCTCGCAGTGGGCCCAGAGGATCTGCCCAACCCGCACGTTTCCAGCCACCCGGGTTGGAACCGTTACAGTACGAACTGACCATACAATATGGATCCCGCCGGATTGACTCTGCTTGACCTGGTAGCCGTGGTGAACCGTCATGGCGTCCACCTGGAGCAACTATTTAAAAAACTGCAGACCATCACCACCCGTCTGGACCAAGTCATGTCTGCACTGGCACCTACGCCTGCTCCGCCACCTGCTGTGACTGCGCCTCCTGCCTCCATGTCCAGTCCCAGCCTGCACCTGCCTCTGCCTGCTCGTTATTCTGGAGACCCCCATACGTGTCGCGGCTTCCTCAGTGCACAATCCACTTTGAGGTCTTAGCTCACCAGTTTCCATCTGACCGTGCAAAGGTGGCATTCATCATCAGTCTGCTCTCCGGTGAAGCCTTGGCCTGGGTCTCACCTCTGTGGAAAAAATGGGATCCGCTGACGGGACCTCCAGGAGTTCCTGAGCGCCTTTAGAAAGACCTTTGAGCTACCTGGGCGCAACACATCGGCTGCTTCATCTCTGCTTCGCTTCCGCCAAGGTGACTCTACAGTGGGCCAATATGCCATCCAGTTCCGCACCCTGGCCTCCGAGCTTGCCTGGAACAATGAGGCCCTTGTTGCTGCCTTCTGGGGAGGCCTTGATGGACGCGTTAAGGACAAGTTGGCCGGTCGTGATCTACCCACCACCCTGGACGACCTCATCGCTTTGGCTACCTGGATCGACATCCATTTTGCGGAGAGGGAGATAGAGCTTTGCCAACAGCCTGTGTGCCTCCACGCCTTGTACTGGAGACCCCGACTCAGCCTCGCCTGGCACCTGTGTTCACCCAAAATGAGCCTATGGAGGTTAACCGCACTCATCTCTCCACAGAAGAACACACCCGTCGACGCAGCCTAAATCTATGTCTCTACTGTGGTGGTGCCTCACAATATCTTAAGAACTGCCCAGTTCCTCCGGCTGCGCCTCGTGATTCCAAGTGCTTAGGTTTCATAGGTGAGTTGACCCTGAGTGGTAGTGCATCTGCTCCTCGTCTGTCCACTCCGGTCACTCTACGTTTTCATCTGGTACTGCCCATGAAGTTCCTGCTCTGCTGGATTATGGCTCCTCTGAGAATTTCATCGACCCGTCTCTACTGGAGAAGTTCAGCCTGCCTGCATCCTGCCTAGAAAAGCCCCTACGTTTTTCTTCTATCAACGGGGAGATCCTGAAGGAACCATTCCAGTTCCGTACCCTGCCTGTGACTCTCAGAATTGGAAGTTCCCACCAGGAAGAGATTTCTTTCTATGTCCTTCCAAGTTCGTCTGCTCCAGTGCTGCTCGGGCTTCCGTGGTTCCAGCTTCACAGCCCATCCCTGGATTGGAGAACGGGTGAAGTCGTCCAATGGGGCAAGCATTGACACTCTCACTGCCTCAAGCCCACCCATCTGGAACAGCCCTGCCCTCCCGTTTCTCTGCCCGTTTGTTCTGCTGTGCCGGTGGAAGATTCGCATCTGCAAGAAGAGCCTCTGGTCTGCAAAGACACCTCTGACTCCCACCCACCCCACCCCCCTGCCTACTGTTTCTGCTTCTTCTCCCCAGGTCCAAGAAGCTTTCCGGGACTCTCTGGACACCTCCTCTGACGACAGTTCCTGGGATACCAAGGAGGAGGTGGTTACCCCTAGCCGTTTTGTGGGTACCCGGCTAGGCCGGAAGGGAGGGCTTAAGGGGAGGGGGTACCGTCACGGTTCACGCCGCTGCCCCTGCTACGGACCCGTGCCTCTCGTGTCCCGGCCGCTGATGCGACAGTCCCTGGTGTCCCTGGCTCCTTGCACGCACCTGTCCTGGCTCCTTCCACTCCTGAAGCCTCATCATCTCTGCTTCCTCCAGCTCCCTGGCGTCCTGTGCGCCCTCTAGGGGCGCACGCCCGACACTGCACTCTATTTAAGAGTTCAGTGCTCCTTGGTCCGGCCCATTGACCTGTGACCTCTGCTGTCTTAAGGAGCTTCCTGCCCTAGCCTGTTGTCAGTTCGTTGTTGTCTTCCAGCACAAGAGCTTGACCTCTTAGCTGCTGTACTGCTGCTGATTCTGTTATACTGCTTCTATACGTTCATCGTTCCTGCTGAACACCTGCTGCTGCACCAGCTTGCCATATACCTGCTGCCATACCCAGTGTATGCTTCCATCCTGGACTGTGCCTGCCGATGACCTGTTACACCTGGACTGTGCATACATTCTACGGCTACATCTGCAGTGCCCTGTCTCCACTCCAGCACCTGCTACCCGGACCTGCACTTCGGCTACCCACTGCTTGTGTTCACCATCTGCGCTCGCCCAGAGGATCTGCCCAACAGGCACGTTTCCAGCCACCCGGGTTGGAATCGTTACAGCTTCGCTACGGTTCTAGTGCGCTCCACCTCCCGCACGCCCCCCGAGATCAGGTGCAGACAGAGTGCGTGGACATTTAAACATGTATGAGTGGGCTGCGCCCATAATATCAGCCTCTACCTATTGTGGAACGATATATATATATTATATATTATATATATATATATATATATATATATATTATATATATCATACATGCCAACTCTCCCGTTTTTGCGGGGGGTCCCGCTATTTGGGGTCCCTCCCGCCCTCCGGGGGAGTTGGCATTCTCCCACCGCCTGCAGGCGGCGGGGGTCCTTTAAATTACCGCGGCGCAAGAGTAGCGCTGGTGCGCTACTCTTGCGCCGCCGGACCGCTCCTACAGGCGGGTGAAGCGGCCGCAGCGGCCGCTCACCCGCCCGCGGTCTCACTGTGCGGGGAGGAGGCAGGAGGGATCGCTCCCTCCTCCCTCCTCCCCCTGTATGTACGGCGTCTGTGCGCGCCGTGCATACAGGTCAGCGGCGCAGGGGGAAGTGACGCGCGGCTGCAGGGGAGTGACGCGCGGCTGCTCTCACTACCCCCTGCGCCGCTGAGGAGATCGTCCGGAGCGGCCGTGCTGCAGGAGCCTGGTGAGGTAAGTGGATTTTATTATTTTATTTTTATTAGCTTTAGGGGGCTCTACCTGGCAACAGAGGGGACATCTACCTGGCAACAGAGGGGACACTACCTGGCAAACAGATGGGGACACTACCTGGCAACAGAGGGGGCACTACTGGCAACAGAGGAGGCACTACCTGGCAACAGAGGGGACATCTATCTGGCAACAGAGGGGGCACTACCTGGCAACAGAGGGGGCATCTACCTGGCAACAGTGGGGGCACTACCTGGCAACAGAGGGGACATCTACCTGGCAACAGAGGGGGCACTACCTGGCAACAAAGGGGGCACTACCTGGCAACAATGTGGGCACTACCTGGCAACAGAGGGGGCAACTACCTGGCAACAGAGGGGGCACTACCTGGCAACAGAGGGGGCACTACCTGGCAACAGAGGGGACATCTACCTGGCAACAGAGGGGGCACCTACCTAGCAACAATGGGGGCATCACCTGGCAACAATGGGGGCACGACCTGGCAACAGCGGGGGCATCGACCTGGCAACAGAGGGGGCACTACCTGGCAACAGAGGGGACATCTACCTGGCTAACAGATGGGGGCACTACCTGGCTACAATGGGGGCACTACCTGGCTAACAGATGGGGGCACTACCTGGCAACAAAGGGGGCACTACCTGGCTAACAATGGGGGCACCTACCTGGCTACAAATTTGGCTCTACCTGGCTACAGAGGGGGCATCTACTTGGCTACAAGGGGGCATCTACCGGCCTGTAAGGGGCACTACCTGGTTATGGGGGGCTACTACCTGGCTATAAGGGCATCTACCTGGCTTTCTTCCAAAGCCGTTATGCAGCTAGGTGGAGTGGGTGTGGCTTTTTTGAATGGGCGTGGCATACCGACAAGATGGGCGTGTCCATGCAGATTTTTGCCGCGACGCGCTACGCGCGCCGCCTACTAGATTCTCCTGCTTTTTCATTTTCAAAAGTTGGCAACTATGATATTATATATATATATATATATATATATATATATATATATATATATATATATATATACAGTGCACTCAGCACTGAAGTTTTGCTTTATTTTGTCACATCCCTTTAAATGTGTGGATCACACCATCAACACGAGAAGAGAAGTAAAGGTATCAACAGCAAGTATTTTGTGCCCAAAAAACTGTTGTTCTGTTTATGTATAAACAGTCGTACACCATAACCAGGTGCAGTTTGCGCCATGCACAACACATTTGGATGCACCTAAGTTATGCGCCTAGATATGCTAGCTACAGTATGTGCCTAGATATGCTCTGCGCCTTAGTCATGCACCTAAGATAAGCTATGCAAGGCATACCACACGCCAGATTTATAAACTCACATTTTACAGGTTCATACAGTCGGGCGCACTATACACTCATTAAATGCTGCGTGGCGTGGCGGTGCCTCCTTTCTGACAAGTTGCCTCTAATCTTATGGTCAGGGATAGCTATACACATGGTCTCTCCTACACAGGCGCTCTGCAAAACATTGTCCTGCTGCAGAATATACAAGAGAATGCCAACCCAGTAGATAAGTGCTAATTAAGGAAACAAAAGCAAACTTCCCCCATGTCCTTACCTAAATCAGCCTCCGATTGGACCTTAACCACCAAGAATCTACCCAGCTGGACCAATCCAGGCCTGAGCTTAATGACCGTTCAATTTGCAAGCAGCAGAATTGTGAACGTAGCTCTTGGTTATAATACATATTACTGTAACTCAAGGTCATTACAAGATAAGTGATACCATGTATTATGTATGTAGTAATTATGTAGATAGTGACTATATGTATAAACTGTGGCGTTCAAAGGTGAACATACCCTTTTGGCAGATTATGAAAATGAAGATGATGCTGTGACTTTTTCCGGTACAAATTTGCTTTTGCAAAAGAAGCAAATATGACTGAGCTTTATAACAAGAGTAAAAGCTAAATTCTGGCCTTTCTACTGGGAAAATACACATTTGGACTTTCTATTACATGCATAAATTGCGGGAACAGCTCCTATTTTATGCATTCAGTGCTCGATTACTACATTGATAGAGGCACTAGGCTGAGAGGGGTTGTCTGATTTCCCTTTTTTAAAGGGGTTGTCTCACTACATCAATTCATCTTACCTCAGTCCTGTTTCTTTGTTTCATTTTGAATTCAGGGGCGTCTTTACTGGCTTCTACTATGCTGCAGTAGAAGGCAGGTCTGTAGCTATAGCAACCAGCACTGGCAGCCTATCATGAGAGATCAAACAGGTCTGTAGCTACAGCGACCTGAGGAGCTGATGCAGCCCATACAAGAAGGGATATCAAGGAATAGGTAGGACACTGTTAATGGACACATATTGCAAAGTGACTTGTTTTTGCAAGATCTTTAACACAGAAAGCAATCATTGTAATGAGACAACTCATTTAAGTTTAACTACGGTGCAGAGACTGAGTGAAAATAAAAAAACTCATCTTCACCTCTAAACTCGATCTAACCATCTGTCTCCCAGTCCTCTTCGCCCGTAGTATGTTGTCTTCCGGCTTGGGCCAAATGGAAAGTCACCAAGCCAAGACTTAAGAACAGTGACATTGGGCAGTGTCATGTGACTACTGCAGCCAATCACAGGCTGCAGTAGCGGCCCGAGCCGGAAGACAACAGAAGACCGGCGAAGACAACCGGGAGACGCATCGCTGGAACGACCATGATTTAAAAAGTGAATTTGAATTTTGTTATGTTCTCCCAGCCTTTGTACCATAGTTAAATTTAAAAAAGGAGAGACAACCTTTTATGTATATTTTCTGTCCACATGCTTTCCACACAGAAATCGGCTCAAGTCCACGCAGAAAGCTTCATGGATTTTTCTGACCCAGATTATGCGACTTATGTGAATTCCTTGCAGAATGTCAATGACTTGTCACTTATTCCGGGCAGTTTCCACATACAAATGGCATAAAAAAAACAGAATTAAAGGGGTTGTCCAGCAAAAAAAATGATTGTTTAATGGGGCCAAGTGATCCGTTCCTCTTCACTTCCGGCACAGAGTAGAGGCTCAGACTCCGTTCTCCTATGATAGGGGGATAAGAACCAAGTAGGGAAGAGAAGTAGATTGCTATGAGCTCTTGAGCGGCGGCGGCTGAGGACAGGTAGATAAATATTAATTTTTAAAACATTTTTTACCCAACCAGGCTCCATTAAACACTAATCTTCATTTGCTGGACAACCCCTGTCACCCCATTGAATGAGGCTAATGTACACTCTTATATGTGTTGAAATCAGTCACAATAAAGATAAGATCCACGTAGATTTCTGCAACGGATGTACAGTGGATTTTAGGGAGTGGTCACATGTCGGCACCGAAAGTCCAATGCGATAACATCTCAAAATCTGTGCCTAAAATCTACGCCTGTAAAATGCAGCAGTGACTTTCACGTGTTTCTAGACACCTTTCAATTGGGCTTATCCGCACCTCAATCCGAGCAGATTAATTGTCATAGAAGAGACACATCCCTTCTTTGTTTTTCCGTGATGGTTTTTAATTTCACGTTATTTGAATTTACACGCAGATTTCCCATTAAAACAAATAGGACACAGGGTGCAACCGATTCGGCTGTTGTCAGTTCCTTGTTGTCGTCCAGCACAAGAGCTTGACCCCTTAGCTGCTGTACTGCTGCTGATTCTGTTATACTGCTTCTATACGTTCATCGTTCCTGCTGAACACCTGCTGCTGCACCAGCTTGCCATATACCTGCTGCCATACCCAGTGTATGCTTCCATCCTGGACTGTGCCTGCCGTTCACCTGTTACACCTGGACTGTGCATACATTCTACGGCTACATCTGCAGTGCCCTGTCTCCACTCCAGCACCTGCTACCCGGATCTGCACTTCGGCTACCCACTGCTTGTGTTATTATTATTATTATTATTATTATTATTATTTATTTTTTGAGCGCCCTTGGTTCCAGAGCGCTGTACATTCAGGTTTCATACATAACATAGGTCAAACAAGTACAAGGTGACAAGTAACTAACAACTGGTACAGAAGGAGAGAGGTCCCTGCCCGTGAGGGCTTACACTCTAAAAGGAAGGTGGGAAGAGACAAGGTGAGGGGCAGACATGGTTGTGGATAGTGTAGTGACAGCAGGGTTATTGTTGGTTGTAGGCAATCCTGAAGAGATGGGTTTTCAGGTTGCTTTTGAGGCTGGTGAGAGTGGGGGAGAGTCTGATGTGTTGGGGCAGTGAGTTCCAGAGTGTGGGTGAGGCACGGGAGAAGTCTTGGAGATGGTTGTGGGAGGAGCTGATAAGGGGAGAGCAGAGGAGAAGGTCCTGTGAGGAGAGGAGGTTGCGTGATGGGAGTTCTGATGATTAGACAGAGATTATGGTAGGTGGAGGTCATGGAGAGCTGTAGTCACATGTTGCTAATCTTGCAACTGATTCGCTGGCATGGAAGCCAGTGAATGTCATTGGCAGAGGGGCTGCGAGACTGTTATCGATGGAGATGTGATCATTACGGGCAGCAGTCTAAGGAGGATTGGGGTAGCGAGTGCTAGCTGGGAGGCCCAGGAAGGATGTTCAGTTCGGCTGACATGGGCGTGTGTTCACCATCTGCGCTCGCAGTGGGCTCAGAGGATCTGCCCAACAGGCACGTTTCCAGCCACCCGGGTTGGAATCGTTACAGCTTCGCTACGATTCTAGTGTGCTCCACCTCCCGCACGCCCCCCGAGATCGGGTGCAGACAGAGTGCACGGACATTTAAACATGAATATCAGATGGATTCTGCTTTAAATTTAAAGGGATTGTCCATGAACAGGAGAAAATGTACTTTTTACTTTAAGCAAGAGTCCGTATATAGCATGTATACCAATATGCCTAGGTGTACACTGAAAGTCTCTTCATGACTTGCTGTGTATGCATTATAATATTGATGTAGACCAAAATTAATTTCAAATATTTAGGGCGCGTTTTCATGGCAAAGGACAAATACCGGCCGGTATTTGTCCTGTTTTGCGGCTTTCCCCACGGCCGCAGGGAGGGCGGCTTTTCTCTGCGATGAGCAGAGAAAAGCCCTTCCCCTTCACATTGTCTTGCACAAATTTCCGTCCGGAAAAACCGCCGGACGGAAAACCCGTGCAGTGGGGACTGCTGCACGGGTTTTCCATAGAGCACCATTGTGCTCATTTTCGGCCAGTTTTTCAGGCGGTATGAAAAACCGCAAACCGGCTGAAAAACCTCCCGAGAACCCGTGCAGTGGGGACATGCCTTTATTAGTTAATCCAAACAATATGTAAAGTCTTGATATCAACAATAGAAGCAACTTTAAAAGTGATAGAAAAATGGCAAAGGTATACTTAAATTCTCATGAGTCAGTCCGTGACCTCCTTGTAGTATGCATGCATCCTCTACGGGATAGCCGGGAGACGCCGACACCAGATCAGAGACACAGCTGCAACGTTTCGAAGGGATTAACTTCTTTGTCAAGCTTGCGTACTAGATTGTATGTGAGGTACTTATTCCTATCCGTAATTTAAAAACAGTATAATTCCAAAATACATAAAATGACATACAATATACTACATAGAAACACAACATTTATAGAAATGCCGAAGTCACGAAGTGACGAGCGATAGTTGAATACAAAAAAGAAGTTTGGAGAGACAACTATCGCTCGTCACTTCATGGAAGCCGGACACACTGTGTCCGATCTTCGATGGTGTGTACTTGAGCATATAGATAGTGATTGCCCAGAAAGGGTTAAAAGCAGATTGCTTCAACGTGAGGCATATTGGATACGGAGGATGCATGCACTTGCTCCCATCGGTCTACATGAATGTTTACGTTTTAAGGCATTTCTATAAATGTTGTGTTTCTATGTAGTGTATTGTTCTTAGATTGTATGTCATTTTATGTATTTTGGAATCATACTGTTTTTAAATTACGGATAGGATTAAGTACCTCCCATGCAATCTAGTACGCATGTTTGACAAAGAAGGTAATCCCTTCGAAACGTTGCAGCTGTGTCTCTGATCTGGTGTCGGCGTCTCCCGGCTATCCCGTAGAGGATGCATGCATACTACAAGGAGCTCACGGACTGACTCATGAGAATTTAAGTATACCTTTGCCATTTTTCTATCACTTTTAAAGTTGCTTCTATTGTTGATAAAGACTTTACATATTGTTTGGATTAACTAATAAATATTTGAAATTAATTTTGGTCTACATCGATATTATAACGAGGAACAAATATACTGCTTTGTAGTGGGCAAAAAATATAAAAAAAACCTGATGCTTACCTTGCTGTCTCCCACTGCTGCTGCTCTGGAGCTCCTGGTGAGCCGCTCCTCTTCACTTCCGGGTTCTCATCCCGACACAGAGGAGAGGATTGTGCTCCATTCATCTACAATGAAGCTACTCCTCTGTGTCGGGACAAACTCAGAAGTGAAGAGGAGTGGATCACCAGGAGCTCTGGAGTGGCAGCGGTGGGGAACAGCTTACTATGTGCCATGTTGTTTGGGTTTTTTTGCCCAACATCGGCCCCAATGCTGTGTCATTTTTAACTGTTTTTTGGACAACCCCTTTAACATCCAAGTCCATTGTGTCTACTTTTATGATGATCTCACACTGACCACCTTTGGTCTATCCAAATTCTCCTCCCCAGTCCTCAGAACTAGCACCATCCTAATCATATCAAGGCTTTTGTGATTCCGCACAGACGTGGCTTTGTGAAGTTTGCCTTTGACCTTGCATTTTACAGTCAGTGCATCCAACATTAAGATTTGACTCTATAGAAATGAATTTTTGCAGTCAGGAACCATCACAGTTGTTGCAGCCACATTTTGTTCTTCATGAGAAATACTCTGCAGGGCATCAACATGAATTGATTATGTTTGTATTACTCCAAATCTATACTTAAAAAAGCAGGCTGCATGCAAAAAATCTGATTCCAAGCCTGTGTCTGTCGCACGCTGTCACAAGTATTTCAATTGTGCATTTTCCTCTGCTTTGTGTATCTGCAGGTGGTTGGCTTACATCCTGCTGCTTCTTTTGGATCTGATTATCTGTCTATTCACCTTACTCGGCCTGGCCAAGCAGATCAAGTGGCTTGTTATTGTGTGAGTATGCCCCCTTGTGTTCAGTGGGTTGAATTGAGTCAGAAAACGCAATCAGGATGCAAGCGCTGTCCTGAAAATAATCTCTCCGCAGAGAGCGGCAATCTTCTGGGTGCAACAAATGTTATCTCTGATGATGAGAGAAATAGTTGTAAGCGAGAAGGAGCCTTCCCTGGTAAACTGCCATGTTCTGCCGTGTATATGTTATTTGCCACCTCTATTATGTTTAGTGCTGCTAAAATGGGAATTAAAAATATACCCCCACCCCCTTAGCAGAATTGAGCATTGCTGATCCCCTCACTCCCCACTTCCAAATTGCCAGTAGTGATGGGATAGAGTAATTTGTTTGAAGTTGAAAATCAGGAGCGTAACCTGGACCACCCACTGGAATTTCTGGGCCCCTTTCAGCCCATTACTTATACCTCCCAAATTTAAAGGGATTGTCTCGCTACAAAGAATAGCTTTCAAAATGTGGGGAACACTAAATAAAGACATTTTCCAAAATACATTGCTTTGTTCATCTTTTTTTTTTAAAGGACTAAAAGTGATTTTATCACCTTCCGGTGCTTTTTGGTTCCCCCAGGGATGACCCTTTTTATTTGTTTCCCCCCTGGTCTGTTCTGATAGCAGGGATGACGTAAACAAAAATTTGCAGCAGCCAGAGGAGAGTGGGGGGTTGATTTGATTTTTCAGACAAAAAACAGAAATTAGTACTGTTTGCTTTAGATAAAACCCCTGCAGCATTTCAGAAAAGCTTTATTAATCTAGCTAATTAGAAAGGGGTCTAATACACGGATTTGAATACACGGGGATACACAGAGCTAAAATTCTAATTACAACAGCTTACCAGGAAGGACAGAGTATCTTGAAATTTTTGAGGAAATACAACCCTTTAAAAAATGGTGAAAAAGGGGGACAATTTATGACCACTGTGCAATATCACTCAGGGGCCACTTTATTAGGTACACCTGTCCAACTGCTCTTTAAATTTAAATTTTTCTAATCACCAATCACATGGCGGAAAATCTGCATTTTTGGCTGTAGACAGGTCAAGACAAACTCCTCAGTTCAAACCGAGCATCAGTATGGGGAAGAAAGGTGATTTGAGTGCCTTTGAACGTGGCATGGTTTTTGGTGCCAGAAGGCTGGGTTGAGTATTTTAGAAATCGACTCCCGGGATTTTTCCCCACAACATCTCAGGGGTTTACAGAGAAAGGGCCGAAAAAAAAAAAACTCCGTGACGGGGCCCGTGGCGGAAAAGCCTTGTTGATGCCAGAGGTAAAGGAGAAGGGCAGACTGGTTCGAGCTGATAAAAAGGCAACAGTGACTCAAATAGCCACCCGTTACAACCAAGGTAGCAGAAGGGGATCTCTGAACGCACAGAAACGGCAAAAATTTGGGAGGCGATGGGCTACAGCACCCAAAAAGCCCAAAAACCGGATCCCCCACCCCCTTTCAGCAAAGAACGGGAAAACGGGAGGCCCCAAATTTCCCCCAAGCTCTTTCGAAATAGGACAGTAAAGGGTTTGGGGAAAAACTTTTGTTGGTCTGATGGTTTTCTCGTTTTCTGTTTCGACATTCGGATGGTAGGGCCCAAAATTTGGGGCGTAAACCCAAACATGAAAGCATGGATCCATCCTCCCTTTTGTATCAACGGTTCAGGCTGGTGGGGGTGGGTCATGGTTGGGGAATATTTTTTTTGGCACTCTTTGGGCCCCTTTTTTACCTTTTTGGAGCTCTTTTTGAAACCCCTTGGGGGAATCTATTCCCCACAAAAGAATTGAGGCATTTCCGGGAAAGGCAAAGGGGGTCCAAGGGTTTACTGGGCATGGTTTTACCAAAAAAATTTTGGCCGGTGGAGTGAAATTTTTTTCCCATAAAATTTTCGGGTATACCTCCATTCATTTTCTATTTACAAAGTAGCCCAAAATAGAACATTTTTATGCTCCAAATTGCAACAAATTCTGAAATAATAAATAAATTGTAATCTAGCGTTCATCCAGGAACCAGGTAGAGGCTTTTTGGGACAATATGGAAAGTTTATTAATTCAATTATAATTAATAAAGGGGTTTTCTCACCATGCAGTTTCAAAAGTAAAAGCTTTTTTTCACTCGGGTTTCTCGTCAGGTATGGGGGGTTTTTCTGTGGCTGTGATTTGCATTTTTGTTTCTTTTTTAACAACTGAGACTTTCCCAAAGAGCTTAGAGGAGAGTAATCTTCAGAAAACAAAGCAAACACAGGTGTGGGGAGGGGGAAAACCCGATTGCTTTCTGTATAAAAAGGAAAATCTGTTAAGATAAAGGGGCGCCCCCCCTGTATGAAATTTGGCGTGTAAATGCCAAATTTCTTGCACATACTAGCGCTTGTTACAACGCTTGTTCTGGCTCAGATATACCACTTTCAAAGTGGTATACCTGTTTCAGCAGTAATGCTCCAAGAAATGCTGTACTGAAGCTATAAGTCTATAGCTTCGTACGGTTCTAGTGCAACCCACCTCCCGCATGCCCCCGAAATCAGGCATTACAAAGTGCCACCAATGCTATGTAATGCGCCTGATAATGACGTGCGGGACATTTAAACATGTAGTGAACCAGACTGTGCCTGATACCAGGCTGAAAAGACACCAGATATCTGGCGCAGCCCCATTCATATATGCCACCCAATAAGTCTACTCAAAGTGAGCTCTCCTGACCATTGTAATGTCACCCACTGCTCTCCGATCTAGTCAGATAGCTTAGAGTTATGCAATAAACAATTCCAGTTGGACACTGATGTATATGCTGTTGGACCCATCTCTCCCATATCTTTACTCAGCTAACGCTGGTTCACCCTCACAGGGTGAGAGACAGGTCCTCCTCTGGACACTGATGTATATGCTGTTGGGCTTTGGCTTACATTATGGAAAAAAAACTGTAAGTAATTTTGAGTCTATCCCAAGATTCTGCCAGCCCCATTTGATGTAATAGCATATCAGGTAACATTTTTGCCCCAATATAGGCCTATGTATTAATTTTTGCCCATTTGCTGTGGTCTGTTTTTTCTAACTTTCCCCTGAGGTGATCAGCTTTATTATTTCTGGATGATCGAAACATGTCATGTCGGGATGAGACCATAGGGCTTAATAGGGCTATTTTTCTGTAGGGTCAGGCTATGGCTTAATAGGGCTATTTTTCTTTAGGGTCAGGCTGCTGGCAGGAACGCCCTTATTGGGGCGATCCACCTGCTTTTTGTAGGCTAGGGACATGTCAGCTAGCTAGGGCATTATAGGGTTTTTCTCTTGTGTACCCTCTTTTTGTGCATTATTTAGTGTTTTGGTGAGACGTGGTTACTTCTCATCTTTTAATTGATTTATTAAAGGTGAAGTTTTATGGCTGTTTTTCCTCTTTAATTGTTTATTGCACTTTCGCTGGTCAAGAGGTGTTTATTGCCTACCTTATAGTAGGAGGTTTTCTCTGTTTAGCTTAGAGTTATGGTCAGGTAATCATAGAAACGTGCACTCAGCGCAGTTACAATCTCTTATATCCTGAGTAAAGTAAAGTCAAAAGACCAATGTATTTAGAAAAAAGTCTTTTACCGTTCCCTACATGTTGAAAGCTAATCTTTGTAGTGAGAAAACCCCTTTAAAGGGGTTTTGCCAAGAAGTAAAATTGATGTGGGAAGCTTGCAAATGAAATAACATTTTCCCCGTTCATTATTAAAATTTCTGCACCGTTTCTGTTTTAGCTGCTCCTTTAGTGATCTATTGTTACAGCTCGTCTCCAGGGGATATGACCAGGGCTGAGAGCTCCTCAGTCCTGGTCAGGCATGCTTAGACATCACCTCTCCTCTCAGGCAACTACTGAGTGTTCAAACCCCAGTTTCTGTCACTCTACTCCTGCCCTCTGTGCTCCTTAGTAATTAGTCAAACAGTGCACATAAATAAAAAAGAAACCTCAATGAGGTATGTACATTGATAAAGAGAAAAAATCCACAGGTTTGGTTCCTGCAGGGATTTGAACCAAGGACCCTTGTGCGTGGAGGCAAAAACTTTACCTCTCAGCTACTCACAATACTTTGACTACAGAGAGGAAAGGCCTGGTGATGTCATCCTGCTGGGTCACTTGATATATAATTCAAGCAAATCACACACGTCCCCTTCTGAGCACACAGAGCTGGAGGCAGGAGGTATGAAATGAGATAGTGGCAAAACCCCTTTAAGACAAAAAGGGGGACATTTAAGAAATAAAGAGGGATAAGATAGATTGGGTTGCCCTCCAAAAGAGGGATACTTGAGAGGGAGCCATTACCAGTTTGTATCTAGCAGCATAATACCCTCCATGAAATGGCTTATGAACCCAACTGTGCCCCCTGAAGTTGTGACCCACACTGAGAGGGTGAGTGCACCTGTGGGACAGTGGACACCTCTTTTTCAATTTGACTGTGATAAACTATGTTATGTTACCCCCTTGGAGATATGTTACAAGCTTTGCTTTCCACTTAGCTTCGATTGTATTGCCCTTCATATCTCTTTTTCAATAGCCCCTAAATGTTCCACATAGACAAAGAACTCAAGGATGAATTCTGCATCACATTTGCATCTTCATAACAAAGTGAATTAGGTTGAAGGAAACGTGTCTCGCCCATTACAAAATCAATGACATGGTCATTCAATCAGTGAGAATGTCTAATTGAAAAACGGGGGATGGGAACATCCTATAAATCTTTTTGGTTTGGGCCAAGACTTTCCAGTGTTAGAAACCAGCATTTGTTGAGAGTCTAATGGGTGCATCAATCATTCAAGCTTTGGTTCTTCATCTTCCATGTAACAAAAAGCATCATTGCTGCTTCCACAGTCATCGGAAACTATTGATTGGGCAGGATTGTGTGTGTTCAGCCTTTCCTAATCTATAGATTATCAGATGTAAAACGCAATGTTTTGAATTTACTGTATTTTTCAGACTATAAGACGCACTGTTTAGCAAGACAAAAACATAGGCAAAGCAGAGAACTGTGACGCAATGAACATAGCACCGTTCTCTCAGTGATCAGGGAGACTGCTTTATGAACAGGGGCGTCCAGGGAGTCTGGTGGTGCCGCGTTCCCCTGATTGTGGACTATAAGGTTAGGATTATACGACAGCACCAGAACATATTGACAACAGCAAAAACTTTATGATTAGAGGTATTGGACGCTGTTGGTTCCCCCTGACTGTGAACTCTCAGGATTATACAGCAGCACCAAACCCCCTTGACCATGGCAGAGCACTTTATGGTCAGAGGTATTGGGTGCTGTTGGTTCCCTCTGACTGCAGATAATAAGGCTAGGACTATAAGGCAGAACCATAGAAAGAGATAATCCATGGCACACCAATATATAGTGCATAGAAAACAGTTTTTTTATTATCCAAAAAATTGGCGGATACCACAAGGTATATATTAGCACAACAACTGCGGAAAATACAGTAGCTATGGGTTCATATTATTTCATGGGTATAGAATATATTGCAAATGTCATGAACATTGAATTTGGATGTCATTACTGACATTTCGGCACAAAGCCTTTATGATGAGTCATCTGTGGATGCAGACCAGGGACCAGGAGTGATATAAGTATTGGCAGTAGGTAACTATAAGATATATATAAGAAATTGTTCCGGCACTGACAGGTAAGATCATTATGAAAGGAGGTATGGGGTAGCAGTCAGTGGTGTCCAGTTGTAACAGCAGGTAGAGGGCTAGAGTAGGCTGCTAGATTGTCCCAGGCAATATCCATGGTGCTGGGAGAGAACTGTGTGCTCTTCACTGCTGTACAGTTCTCTCTCTCCCTTCCCAACAACAATCTGTATTATCCATCCAGACAGGAAGCTGAACCTCCACTGATTGGCAAAGTGTTGCCTTTTTCTGATGAGTCATATTTTCTGCTTCGTGGCGTCTCAGGTTAGAAACATCAGAAAACAAATGCTCTGCAACCATTGCTGGAAGAACACTGATTTGGGGAATGTTTTTGTGGCATTCTCTGGGCCACTCATCCATGTGGAAGCCGCTGTCAGCCAATCTGGGTATGAATCCATCCTTGCACATCTCATTTACCCATACATGCTGAATGTCTCCTATGTGGCGGATGGGATCTTCCAGCAAGACAATGAGAAATGTAACACAGCTAGAAATGACCAACTTTGGTTGGAAGAGCCTGACCAAAACTTCCAAGTACTACCCTGGCCCCTAATTCCTCACTTGAACCCAACTGAGCATATGTGGAACCACCTCAATGTGGTGTTGGTGTTGGATCCTCCAGCTGCTGTGGGATGCAGTCCATATATGTATGTATACAGTATGTAAGCATGCACACAGGTGCGATCAAACTTATTTAACTTCCATTGCAAATTAGGCTTATTTTCAAAATTTACTAAATTAGCAAAAAATAATCCAGTTTGGAAGAGTTAAATGTCCTGACACAACTACTAGTGGTTTCTCCAAATTCAACACAATGGGCCACATGTATGCACCTGTTTAGGTCTAAAACTCACTTCTGTGCCCATAGTAACCTATGGGTAAAAGAGTGAGTCTTAGACCTGAACAGGTTCATACATGTGGCCCATTGTGTTTTTGATGCGCCTTTGCTTCTTTTATCCAATTCTTCTATTGCATTGAAAAAGCATTTTATAATGCAGGTGTCTTAAATTAGAACACAGTTGAAATTTGAGTTAATTAAAAAACACTATGTGTGAACCCAACCATGACAGCATATAATCAAGTGTTGCCTCAAGCTTCACTGGTTGCCTGAGGTGTGCCTGAGAAAAAAACATGTTAAATACCTGGAATAACTTGGGCTTGGTTGAATGTGACGCCACCTGAAGGTGGCAAAAAAGGGAGCTCTCACCAGATGCCCCCAGATGTGCACAGTGCCCAATGGTGGCGTTGATTCTGGGGGCCACCAGTGGAGTTGATTCTAAGGGTCCCATTCTACAGCTACTGTAGAGGCCTCTTTTTTCCTCTCCCAAGGATGCAAATGCAGGTGAAAACCAACTCTAGGTCTGCCGCGCCCAGGGGTCTGCCGCGCTCAGGGGTCTGCCACGCTCAGGGGTCTGCCACGCTCAGGGGTCTGCCATGCCCATAACTATTCCCCCCAAAACGCAATAAGAATAACTTCACATTAATTCCAATTTTATCCCAGCCATTCATTTCATGTGAAGAGTCCTAGGGCTTTTTGTTACTGTTAAAGGGGTGTTCCTACAAGTGCACTTCTGTGCTGCAGGTTGGCTCATAGCTAGCTACTATATCCGGAACGCCCATAGAAATTAATGGGAACCCCTTATTCTCTCAGCCGGTGAGCGCATGCCTAGTTAGCTGACCTGTAGTGTGGAAGTACACTCATGGCAGCACCCATTTAAAGGTGAATGATCTTACGCCATCTCTTAGTATTGTAAAAAATTAAGATGTATTCATTTTGCACAGGAGCTGCTGAACAATTCAAAATTCTAATGATTTATAATAAAGGGTATAAGAAGTAACGATGGGGTCCAATACCATCCTATCCAATTAATGGGCATCTGACCACTTTGAACCCCTCGCTACTGCAATGAAGTGGCAGCGACTAGAAAAATGTATTGCTCCTCCACTAGGGATTTTTTAAGGCTAAATCTTACATCTTATAGCTACTGTATATGTTTGTCTATCTATAGCTCTATCCCATATCTCTCTGTCCACCTGTGTCATATCTATCTGTCTCACATCTATCTATCTTTCTCATACTGATTTACTTTATTTTTACTATCTATCCCATTTTACTTTGTGTCTATTTACTGATGTCATATCTATCCCATATTTATCTATTTATCTATCTTTCTATGTTTGTCTAGCTATAATTCTGTCTCATATCGCTCTATGTATCTATCTATTATAGATTAGAGAAACAGGTTTCGATGAATGAACATAAAATGCTAATGATTGTGACTGCATCTAATTTACTAAGTATAGTCATCTTTAAGTTTTACAATTCCCTGGAGACTGTCATGATGATTATTGATGTTGGCAATGCAGCCAGTAATAATTCCAGATGTGTATATATATAAGGTGTACATCACGTATACAGTGTGTATAAATATATAATAGATTTACAGTTATACATCAGTTACAAATCTTCTTATGCAAACAGCTTAAGTATGACCCTCACATCAAATATACTCTTGCTAAGAACTATTGGATGAAATGGAACTTGTGACATATAAGCGATGGGTTCAGTTATCCATGTGTTGAATCTACAGTCAATAGGATGTGGCCTATTCATGAGACTCAGTATTGTCTCACCTTTTACCTTGTCAGGAAACAATATGGAGTATGTAACAGAGTACAGTATGTATTCACCTACTATGTAGGCCTATCAGGAATTATTGGTGGAAGTCATGGCAATATTTACCCAGAGCTGCTGTCAGGGCAGTTAAAGTAATAACGCTGTCAGGGGGACATGCATATACGGGGTCAGTGCCACCTATGATGTTGCGCACAAAAGTCTGTTATTTCCCTTAATGTAAAACTCTGTGGGTCACTTTGCTTGTGAAGAATTATCACAGCCTTCCCCAGGTGTCCATGATGGAGATTGTTGAACAGAATAGAAGACACAACACGCCTTTATTCTTTTCCATTGTGAGACACAAAATTTCTGCTGGGAGATCTAACGTATTCACCTTGGTTGGCCCAGATATTGCTAGAACACTTCTGTTACTGGATCGGTGTGTGGTAAAATCTGCTCACTAAGTAGACTCCAAACATCCAGTTTTCCATAGCAGTCTAATGTATAGGTATGGGGATGTAAATCCAAGAACCAGCAGCACTCAAAACCAGCAGATGTCGAGAGACATAAAAACACTCAATATATGGATTACAGTGCCGAGCAAAAGGGTGACAATGTTTTGAACTTTTGGCTTCCAAGCTCCATATCTCACCATCCACTACAGCTTTGAATGTGAGACTACCATTATTTTATAGACAATCATCTTACCTATGTCATACATAACTTTGACCTACAACTATGTAGCACATGCTTAGTTCTGCAGATTCTGGTCATGTAACTGCATTGTTAAGGCATGTTCACACGGTTTAAAATGGGCCGTATTTCGGTCCGTAATTACGCGCCGAAGTGCGCCAATTACGGGCCGAAAACGGCCCATTCATTACGGTAATCCACAGTTCTCATAGAGAACTATGGATTACGTCTCTTCTCCCTGCTCGGCGAAGCCGCCGGGTGGGGAGATAATTGATATGTCACTTTCTAGCGGCGTATACGCGCCGCTAGCAGTGATTGTCCATGGGCCGGCGAAGTGCCGGCCCCCCGCTCACTCCCCCGCTCCCGCCCCGCCCCCGTCCACACGGCGTAATTGCGGTGCGTAATTACGTCCCACAATTAAGCCATGTGAACATAGCCTTACTGTTTTGCTCCTGGTGGTGGAACAATCTTTTTCTTCTTCTTACTACAAATTACAACCTGTTCTCACATTCCCTGATAGCTCAGTGTGTTATTAGGCTGATTCTCAAGCAAAAGGGAATTGATTTGAATTGAGGATCAGCCATGAAGAAGATTTCTTGGTCAAGAAAATTGCCAAACTGCATCATCTGAGGTCCTGACAGCTGGAAGAATATGAAATGAAGTCCATCCATTCTAAAGCCAAGAGGAGGACGTCCAGGCAAAATATCAGAGACAACAAGTCGCTCATCACAAGGTCCATCAGTTCTAAGGCAACAGACACAGCAGTGGAGGAGGCTCGTAGGCTTCGTAAAAGTGAGATCACAGATGTCCATGCAAGCACCGCGCAACATACATTACACAGGTCTGGAATGATAGCCCGAAAAAAGGGGAAGAAGCCGCAACTTCAATATCATTATAAGAAGCATCGGCAAAGAGTTTGCAGAACAGTCTGAAAAATGGAAGATATGAAAAAGGTGATTTGGAGCGATAAGATGAAAGTCAATAGACCGGGCTCTGGTGGGGGAAGATGGGTTTGAAAGAATGGGGCTAACGGATCAAGAAATTGAAGAAACTATCAGGTTTGGTGGAGGAAGCCTGAGGATGCGTGAATGTTTCACAGGCAAAGATGAAAAAGATGACATAATGCTCCAGCAGGACAATGACCCGAAGCATATGTCAAGATTGGCAAAGAAGTGGTTCAGTGACAATGAAGTAGAGTTGTTGCATTGGCCCCTACAGTCCCCAGAGTTGAAGAAAAATCTGTATTCGTACCCAAGTAAGTCTACCAGTGTGCACCAACATTGGGAACATGTAACATTGACCTGGGATCAGATTTCGGATGAGACACAAATCTGATCGAGAGCATACCCAGAAGGATTCAGACAATGTTAAAGGGAATCTGTCGGCAATTTTTTTTTTACTTATTAAATCAAGCCCCTGATCCACATTCTTTCCTCTCAGTCGTTTTTATTTCCTATTTGTAGATTTCTCTATTCGGCCGTCTATATATGATTGTGGGGAAGACATTCTTGCTTGCACTGCTTTAACAGCAGTCAGAGATACTTTATAGCAGCTTCATGCACATAGGATTCTTAAGACAGATTCTGTCCCATAGACTTGCATAGGAGAGTTTTCACTGTAAAGGGAGGGGAGAGGGGGAGCTGTGACATCTCCTCTTGTGACTGGGGGATTTTGTGTTATCTGTATACAATGGCGTCTCCTTTCAGCTTAACCCTGTTTTTACTGATAATGAACAGATACTGCTGTAAAGCTCTCTAAACAGAACAGGAAGTGTCAGACGATTATTAGGCCTAGTGGCCAATGTGAGAACTGCAGGACTTAAGAATTATTAAAAAATACTGAAAGTGATATGGAAAATTAAAAAAAACAATCAAAAATTCCTAAAAATGTGTTTAACATGAAAATGTGAGTTAAACAGTAAGGCAATGTTCACACGGCTTATTCAAGCCGTAATTGCGGGACGGATTTCCCCCGCAGTTACGGCTTGAATAAGGGGCGGGCCTGGGGCGCGGCAGGGGAGCTGCCTGCCGGCCCCATACACATTGCATTATTCACGGCGCGTACGCGCCATAAATAATGTGGATGTCACTTTCTCCCCCCGCGGCGGGGGAGAAAAATACGGCGCGCAGAACGGCTCCAATCCGCGCCCAAATAAGCCGTGTGAACGAGGCATGTCATTTTTGATGACACATTCCCATTAAGAGTGGACTTACAAATTACTAACAAAATAATAACAATGCAGTTACATGACAAGAATCTGCAGAACTAAGCAGATGCTAAATAGTTGCAGGTAAAATTTATTTATAAGATAGGTAAGATGATTCTTGTTACCCTTTTGCTTTGCAATGTGTTCATTGTTTATCAGTCTCTTGGGGCCACATGTATGAAAACTGTCTAGGCCTAAAACTCTCTTTGTTGCCCATAGCAATCAATCAGAGCACCCCTTTCATTTCATATAGTGCTCTAGAAAAATGAGAGGGGCACTCTCATTGATTGCTCTGGGCCCTGATTGGTTGCTATGGGCAACAAAGAGAGTTTTAGACCTATATAGGCGCTCTCCCGAAGGAGAGATTTTCCCTTTCTGTGCCACTCATTGCCTCCCACTCAGCCAAGCCAGTATCACTCTGCTCTGCACTGACGAGGAGCAAAAACCCGAAACAGCTGTATACAGATGGGTGATGCTGGCTTGGCTAAATATCCCTTTTTGCTTTCCAAAGACCCAGTGGGTCAAAAGCAAATTGAGGATTTGTTACATCCAACAGAGGGCGCTTGAGCTTCTCAGCTCCTTTCCCATAATGCCTTGTGATATGCAGATGCTTCGTGGAGTGCAAAAAGGCAATTTCGAATCTCCACATGCCTATGTAGGGGATCTTCCCTTTCTGAGTTTTAGACCTAGAAATTTTTCATACATGTGGCTCTTGGTGTCTGCAGAGCGCAGCTAGTACATCTCTGCGTGTTTGTGTTACATTGCACCCATGGCAGAGTGCACCTGTGTCACTTACTTCACATGTTTTAGAGGTGCTGACCATTTTTGTCTTTTTTCAGTATGGGGATGTCATCATTTCTATAAACACAACTGAGGCGATGTTGATGTGTGAGGCTCTTCAGCACCTACTCCTGGACATTTTTGTGTCCAAAATAATAATTATATTTGGACAGCAACAAATATATATATGGGATATCCGAGAACTGATCAGGCTTGATCTTTTTGAAGCGTTTAGTCTAGTCTCTCTCTCTTTCTATGAGAGAATCATCCCTCTTGAAGACCATTATTACTGCAATTTTGGTGATTGTCTCAAAAAGATCTTAAAATACTTGCTCATGAATTCCAGAAAAGCTGACTGGTGGTATGAAATTATACTTTATTTTATTAAACTATAAAAGTCTAACGCCACAACACCTTATCAATGATATCCTGATGACTGTTTTCTGTCTCCTCCTGCAGGATGACGGTGGTCAGCTTCTTCGTACTCTTACTCAGCTGGGGATCGATGGGACTCGAGATGGCCACAGCCGTAGTAAGTTTTTACACATTTGAGATAGTAATACTTAATTCTGTATTCTGAGTTTACACAATGTACAGTTTAATCTGTTGAAAGAAAGGAATAAACATTACAGGACAGTACAGCGACCCCTCAAGGTACAATAATAATTGGTTCCATTGTATGTGGAAACCATAACTCTATGCAGGGGCTGAAAGGGGTTTGGCGTGGGAAGCTTGCAAATGAAATAACAAACATTTTCACCATTCATTATTATTAAAAATTCTGGGCCGTTTTTGTTTTTGCTGCTCCTTTAGTGATCCATTGTTTACAGCTCGTCTCCAGGGGATACGACCAGGGCTGAGAGCTCCTCAGTCCTGGTCAGACATGCTCAGACATCACCTCTCCTCTCAAGCAGCTATTGGGTGTTCAAACTCCAGGTCCTTCTACTCCCGTCCTCTGTCCTCCTTATTAATTAGTAAAACAGTGCAAATAAATAAAAAAGAAAACTCAATGAGGCATGTGCATTGATAAAGAGAAGAAAAAACACAGGTTTCGTTCCTGCAGGGATTTGAACCGAGGACACTTGTGCCTGGAGGCAAAAACTTTACCTCTCAGCTACTCACAATGCTTTACATAAACAGACCTTTTTTTTTGAATACAAAGTAAAGGCCTGGGATGTCATCCCTGCTGGGTCACATGAATGAAATTCAAACAAATCACAAACGCCCCCCCTTCGAGCACACAGAGCTGAAACTGATACAGGAGTTGAAATGAATTTTGGAAAAACCCCTTTAAAAAATTCAAAGGCCCATGGCAAATAAGGGGGGCCCCCACCAACTAATGACAATAAAATAAAACAGCAGGCTAAGCAATAGTAATTAAGGGTAAAATAATACCGCCATATATCAGTGAACCCACCTAGTAGTGCCGGAAAGCAAAAAGCTACCAACAAACTTTTTACCTAAAAAGGAAAATTTTTTTTGTACCAATTTCGGCACTAAGCATTGCTATGGCTATAGTTATGCCCATGATTCCATTGAAAACTTGTAATTGGTTCTGAAGCCTCAGTATGTCCCCAACATAATGCAAAATGAAGGCTACAGAAAATGAAGCAGATACTCATCCAGATAAGGCGCCTCCTTCCATATGACATCAGAAAGAGCTGCTGGAAGCGGGAAATCGCTTTCTATTTAGGCCCCAAGCTTCTCTGGGTCATGGCTTTAACACAAGGGACCAAAAACCTCACCTGGTGCCCAAAGGAGTTTTTCCCCCCCCCCCGGCACATGTAAAGCATACAGGACATGTAGTACCCCACATGTTGTAAAAGGGGCGCTGTAACCCCCAAAACACTGCATGCACCTCACAAATACAGTTAGAGCATACAGGACATGTAAGACCGCAGTACATAGAAGGCACAACCCCCAAATCACTGCATGCACCTCACTAATACAGTAAGACATACAGGACATTAATACCGCATTACGTAAAAGCGCTACTAAAACCGCCAACATGCTTTGCCCCTCATAATACATGTAAGAGCAGTACAGGACATTAGTACCACACTGTACGTAAGAGGCGTACTAACGCCAACACTGCAGCACCTCACTATACATGTAAGAACAGTACAGGACATTGTAAGCATGTCCGTAAGAAAGCTACGACCCCCAATCACTGCATGCACCTCACTAATAATTAAGAGCAGTACAGGCTTTAGTACCACACGTACTGTAGAGGGGGCGTATAGCCACCAACACTGATCACCTCACTAAAACATGTAAGACATTCAACATGTGTACCGCACTGTACTGTAAGAAGCGCTACTAGAACGCCAATCATGAGCACCTCACTAATACATGTAAACAGTCAGGAAAATGTATACCCCGCACTGTACTGAGAAAACCGCTACAGACACCCCAGTCATGATGCACCCACTAAACAAAAGAGCATAAGGACTTGTAGACCGCATGTACTGTAGAGGGTTACAAAGCCAATCACTGCATGCACTGCACAAATACAGGGGTTTTACAAGTAGAATGTTCAGAATTGGTTGGATCTTCCATCAATTACATCTGCCACAGATCAGCAGTGACAGTGACATTGTATGTTGAGTGTGGTTTCAAAATACAATGTCTCAGGAAAAAAACATTGCACAAAATATTTTTTTTTGGGGGACCAATCTACACATTCGACAGAAAGAATCATGTGCCATGTTTCTTTTATATTTCCAATTGTATAAACTCTTTTAAGAAGGGAAAAGCATTTTCCCTCACAATAGGTATGAAATTCTGCCTGCCCATGTTTTCAGGTTAAGGCCCATGGGGTCCTCTTCTGAAGGAATCAAGTGGGGCCTTTCTCCCATTTAAAAAATCCAACAAACATCGATTCATTCATGAGATCGATCAGAAGAAGATATCAGGCAAGGTGAAAACCTGTTAGTGTCCACCAGGAATGATCAGGCTTCTAACCCTAGGACCAGGGACTAAAGGGGTTTTCTCACCATATTGAGTCACAAGCAGTTTACACTCACTATGTCTCCTTAGGCTGTGGGTGGTTCTATAGAAGAGATTAACATATTCAACTTCTGGCTGAGCCATTACCCTGACAAGTAAGAGAGCTAATCTTCATTAACACCTTAAAAGTATTTTCGACCAATACGTTTTGGCTGGGAAGGGGGTTTCCCTAAATGATGAATGGGTACACAATGGAGCTTGCACGATCACAGAATGGAACCAGCTGTAGACTACAGCTGGTCTCATGCTGTTTCGCCCACAGCTGGAGTGATAAACCCCTTAGCTTAGATCGCAGCGTTTTTAAAGGGAAAAAAAAAAAGGGAGGAGGCTTTTCCCTGTCCCCAAATTGGAGCACGTGCCAAGATTGCAGCTGTGAGGGTACCGATACCTCGGAAGTCAACAAAGGCGTGGGCATGGGCCGGATAGGAGGGCGTTGCAAGGAGACCGGTAAACAGACTAATGCTGTGTAAGGCCTTTTCCCTTGTAACAGGGTCTTCAATCACTGTTACGTCCCCCAAAGGGAACAATTAAAAAAAAAAAGGAAAAAAGTAAAAAAAAAAAAAAAAAGTAAAAACACAAAAACAAAAAATAAAAAAAAAAAAAAGTAAAAAGCCCGTTTCCCCTTTAACAACCCCAATTGCACCAAAAAATATAAAAAATAAATGTGGGTATTTGGGATCTAAAAACCAACCCAATAATTTTTTTTTCATGTTATTTCCCCCGATCTTTAACGCCATAAAAAAAAATGCGGTATAAAAAGTTATCAAAAACTCATGTAAACACTAAAGTGGTACCACTGAAAACGTTAGTTCATCCCGCAGTTCATCATACACAGCTCTGTATATGTAAAAATAAAATAGTTATGGCTATCACAAGACAGTGATGCATACATTTTGCTTTACATAATAAATATATATATATATATATATATATATATATATATATATATATATATATATATATATATATATATAGAAAAAAGCAAAAGGACGTATCGGCGCCAGGTGCCTGTTAGTGTAAGTAGGAAATTCTGGAGATATACATTAAATTAAAAAAGACTTTTTATTAGAGAGTATGGATAACCCACTACTCCCGTATATAACGGATACGTGTATAGACGAACTTCACTATTGTTCGCCTGTCTTCGTTTTTTGTTTCCTTTTCTATATATATATGTATATATATATATATTAATATATATATATATATATATATTTTTTTTTTTTTTTTAATGAGCTTCAACATTAAAAAAACAATATAAAGGGGGTATCGCCATAATCGGATCAACCCACAGAGTAAAACTAACTAGTCATGTTTACTGCGCGGTGAGTACTGTTAAAAATGAAAATAAAAAGACACTATTAGGATTGCAGTATTTTCTTCACCCTGTCTTCCAAAAAACTTTAAAAGCGATCAAAAAGTCTTGTCCCCCAAAATGATACCAATAAAAATGTCAACTCATCCCACAAAAAACAAGCCCCTACACAGCTCCATACACAGAAAAATAAATGTTTTATTGTGTAAAAGCAGTATAAAAAATACAAATTGGATATTGCTGTAATCGTATATACCCACTGAGTAAAGTTAGCCTGTCTTTTATACAACACAGTGACCACTGTAAAAAAAATAATCAGTGTCATATGAACCCCATAATGATGCTAATAAAAACATCAACTCATCCCGCAAAAAATAAAAAATACAAAAGTTATGGCTGTCAGACTATGACATAAAAACACAATTTTTTTGTAAACAATTTCCATAATTTCCATGAATTTCCATTGTGTAATAAAACATAAAAAAAACTATATAAAGTTTATATCATTGTAATTTTACCGACCTGCGTAATAAAGTTATCCTGCATGGTGAATGCTGTACAAATTAAGCCAAAAAAACAATGGCAGAACTGTATTTCCCCCCAATTTCATGGCCCAATGCTAAAAAAACTATGGAACACCTGTGTGCCCAAAATGCACAATACACCCCTAGATGAGATCCATGAGGGGTGTTGAATCTAATGGGGCGACTTCTGCAAGGTTTCACCTGTCCTGTACTTTGGGGGCTTTGCAAATGCGACATGGCCCCACCAAAGTCTGCCTTCAGAAAGCCAAATAGCGCTCCCTCCCTTGTACGCCCTGCCATATGCCCAAACAGCAGTTAACACCCACCTATAGGGTATTGCCGAACTTGGAAGAAATTGTTTAACAAATCTTGGGGTGATTTTTTCCAGGATTCCTTGAAAAAACGAAAGGTCTTCAACTAAAATTGCAGATTGTTTGAAAAAAAAATTTTTTTTCATTTTCACAGTCTAGCACTAAAAAAATTTGTGAAAGACCTTTGGGGTCGATATACTCACTGCACCCCGGGATATATTCCTTAATGGGTGTAGTTTCCAATATGGGGTATTTTTAGGGATGTTTATCAAGTTTTAGCTCTTTAGGGCGTCCGCAAATCTGTAATGGCACCAAAAAAAATACAATGAAAATGAGACCCCAAAGTCCTCTGAGGCTTGTGGTTGAGCCAAATAGCGCACTAGGTTCACATTTGGGATATCTCTACAAACGGCAGAATCTGGGAAATCGATGTTGAGTTGCATCTCCCTGATCACATCTACCATGTTTTTGTGAACAATGGATACAAATTTAAAATCTGCAGGAAAAATTATATTTTTTAATTTCACTTTCACTTTGCTTTAATTCCTGTGAAACACCTAAGGGGTTAATAAATTTCCTAAATACTGTGTTGAATATTATAAGGGGTGTAGTATCTTATATGGAGTCATTTATGGGTGTGTCTAACATACAGGCCCATAAAAGCCACGTCTGAACCGGACTGGTCTCTAAAAAAAATCTGTTACAAATTTTCTTGACAATATGAAAAATAACTACTAAATTTCTAAGCCCCCTAATGTTGTAAAAAATGAAAAGATATTTAAGAAATGATGCCAGCCTATGTTACACATATGGTAGATGCTAGTTATAAACTATTGTGTGGAATAACTATCTATCTTACACACATACATTTTTAAACTTTGAAAATGGCAAATTTTTCCAAATTTTCACGACATTTGGATATTTTTCACAAATGAGCAAGGATGGTATGGATCAAAATTTCTTACTCACTTAGAGCACAATGTGTCACAAGAAAACAGTCTGTGAATCACATGGATAGGTAAAAGTATCAAAAAGTTATTCACACGTAAAGTAACACATCAGATTTAAAAAATGGGGCCCTGTCAGGAAGGTGAATACTGGCTGTGACAGCAAGGGGTTAAACTAACGTTACAGGTGCTGTAAGAAGTGAAAACAATAACCCATCTGTAATCAAAACCAGAGACCGAAACATATTCTTTTCTTCTTAGCTGTTTTAATTTTCTGATTGTAGATTATTTTATTCTGTTGTCTGTATATGGTGATGGAGGCGGCCATCTTGCCTTAGGCTGATTTTAACAGCATTTAGAGTGATGCTTTACAGCAGTTTCATTGACATAGGAGCCTGTGAACAGGAGCAGAGCCATTGTCTTCTATAGGAGAGTTTTCTAGGCTCTGTGACTTGGAAAGTGTGCAAGAAGGTGGAGAGGGTGAACTGTGATTTATCTTCTATGGTGACTGGTGGATCCTGTGTTATCTATACACATTGGTGTAACCTTTCAGTGTAATCCTGCCTGTGCTGATAATGAGGAGACTGCTGAAAAGTTTTCTTTACAGAACAGGAAGTATCAGAATATTATTAGTCCTAGTGGCCAAAGTGAAAACTGCAGGATATCAGGATTTTTTGATAGTGATAAGGAAAATAAAAAAACACAACCAAAAATTCTTAAAAAATGTGTTTAACATAAAAACATGAGTATCATTTTATGATACCGCATTTCCTTTAATAAAGGAGGGTGCAAAGTTTCCTAAGTCTCTCTGTCACAAGTTACCGTATTTTTTGGACTATAAGGCGCACTTTTTTCCTCACAAATTTGTGAGGAAAAATGGTGGTACGTCTTAAAGTCCGAAAATACGGTAGGTGTGTCTTAAGGTCTGGTGCGTCTTAAAGTCCGAAAAATATGGTATACTGTGGTTCCAAACATGGGTGTTATTATAGCCCCGAGGTTGTGGGGCCCACTCAGGTGCATGGACATTTTTTGTAGATAATAACAAGTTAGTGGTTTCTGTTCACTATTATATGTTTTTTTGGTACATGGTTCTATAATCCTTATCTTTATTGCTACTTATGCTGCTCAATATTTACTGCCATTTGGTGGTTGCGCCTCTCTCATTTTGCTATAGGGCCCCATGAATTCTTGTTACGCCCCTGGGCCTCAAGGGCTTCAGAGAATGCCTCTGTCTACCACAATAGTGTATTTCTTTGTAAATCCGTATGGAGATGCTCACTTTTTACACATTAGCAAATTTGTAATAAATCTTTGATTGACTACGTCTCATTGACAGTGAAAGACTCCAGAATCCTGGCAGCTTCTCCCTTGTAGACAACCTCCTCGGGAGTCCTCTAAATGGGGGAGATAAGTCTAATCCTCAGTTCTTCTATGAATCAATTGTCAGCAACTGTGCGGTGTCTTTCATTTGCTCTCTGCTGGAGGGTCCTCCCGCCTCTCTTCTATTCTCTGTCCTGCCCGCTTGCCCATCAAGTCCCGTGAAGCGAAATAATTTAATTGGTCTATTTTATGTGCTGGGTCAGTGGTTTCCCCCCACCTCTCTCTCTCTCTGTCACATCTGTCAGCTTTAATTAGCCTCCAAAACTAGGTATTAATACAGTTCTGCTGAACCAGAATCACGTTGCCCAATTCCCAGACACCTCCTCTACTGCCCCAAAGCCATGTTTAACTCTCTACGGGTCTGGAGTTCGAGTTCATTAGTATTATGGGAATAGTAAAATGAAGGTGCTTCCAGTCAGTGCATCCTGAACTGTGAAAGCGTTCGTCTGCTCGTCAATTGGGAAAACAGCGGGATGAGACGTTCTCCAGCATGCCGAGAGCACATAGCTATGGATTCAAGAATGGCCCATTCAGTTTCCATTCATTGCAGTATGAGGTCTTTTTATTACTTAAAGGGGTTGTCTCACTACAAGGATTACTTTTCATGTTAAAGATCTGGCAAAAACAAGTCACTTTGCAATATGTGTCCATTACCAGTGTCCTACTATTCCTAGATATCCCCTCTTGTATGGGCTGCATCAGCTCCTCAGTCTCTCCTGACAGTCTATTAGTGTTGGCCGCTATAGCTACAGACCTGTTTGATCTCTCCTGATAGGCTGCCAGCGCTGGTTGCTGTATCTACAGACCTGGCTTCTACTGCAGCCTAGTAGAAGCCAGTAAACACACCCCTGAATCCAAAATGAAACCAAGAAAACAGAACGAATCAATGTAGCAAGACAACACCTTTAACCCCTTCACGACCTTGGGCGTATGCATACGTCCAGGTCGTTTGGGGGTTAACGACCCTGGATGTATGCATACGTCCTGAGGATCGCACGAACTCTAAAGCAGAGTTCGTGCGATCGGCGCGGGGTGTCAGCTGTATATTACAGCTGACATCCCGCAGCGTCGGCCCCGACCCGGGATCGCTCCGTAAAAAAAAGCAAAAAAAACAATCACAGAATTAAGATTTTTGTTCATCCCACAGCACATAAAATGGAATAAAAGTGATCAAAAACCCCTATATACGCCAGTGTTGTACCAATTAAAACGTCAGTTCATCCCGCAAAAAAAAAGTCCTAACACAGCTCTGTATATGGAAAAATAAAAAAGTTATGGCTCTCAGAAGATAGCCATGCATAAATATTCTTTTACACACTAAAAACACTTTTTTTTTAAAGTGCTTTAACATAAAAAAAACTATATAAATTGGGTATCACCGTAATCGTATTTACCTACAGAGTAAAGCTAACTTATTACGGATACTGCACAGTGAGCGCTGTTAAAAATAAAAACACTAGTAGGAATTGCAGTTTTTTTCTTCACTCTGCCTTCCAAAAAACGGATTTAAAACTGAACCCAAAAAGTCTTGCCCCCCAAAAATGACACCAATAAAAAACGTCAACTCATCCCGCAAAAATCAAGCCTGTAATTCGCTCCATGTACAGAAAAATAAAAAAGTTATGGCTCTCAGACTATGGCGATGCAAAAATGTGTTTTCCTGTTTGAATAAAAGTGTTTTTATTGTATAAAAGCAGTAAAAAATAAAAAAAATATACAAATTGTTTATTGCTGTAATCGTATCGTCCTGCTGAGTAAAGCTAGCATTTCATATCTAACGCGGAGTGAATGCTATAAAAAATAAAAATAAAAAACACTACCAGGATTGCTGTATTTTGTTGAAAACGCCTCACAAAAACCTTAATAAAAGTGAACAAAGTGTTGTATGCACCCAATAATGGTACCAATAAAAGCATCAATTCACTCCGCAAAAAACAAGGCCCTACACAGCTCTGCACACAGCAAAATAAAAAAGGACAACATAAAAACACAATTTTTTTATAGACCTATTTCTATTGTGAAAAGTAATAAAACATAAAAAACTATATAAAATTTATACCATTGCAATTGTACCGACCCCCAAGTTAAAGTTATCACATCATTTACAGTGCACGGCGAACGCTGTAAAATTAAAGCCCAAAAAACAATGGTGGAACTGCGTTTTTTCACCCCATTTTCATGGTCCAATGCTAAAAAAAACGATGGAACACCTGTGCACCCAAAATGCACAATACACCCCTAGATGAGATCCCTGAGGGGTATTGAATCTAAAATGGGGCGACTTCTGGAAGGTTTAAACCTGTTCTGGTACTTTGGGGGCTTTGCAAATGCGACATGGCCCACCAAAATCTGTGTTCCAAAAGCCAAATAGCTCTCCCCCCCCTTATACGCCCTTTGCCATGCGCCCAAACAGCAGTTTACAAACCCACATGTAGGGTATTGCCGAACTTGGAAGAAATTGCTTAACGAAGTTTTGGGTTTCTTTTCTCCAGGATTCTTTGTAAATATGAAACATTTTAAGCTAAAATTGCAGATTATTGGAAAAAAAATTTTTTAATTTTTCACAGCCTAATGCTAAAAAAAAATTTGTGAATCACCTGTGGCATCAATATACTCACTACACACCTGTATATATACCTTAAGGGGTGTAGTTTTCCAATAAAGGGGTTTTTTTTAGGGATGTTTATTAAGTTTTAGCACCTTAGGGCCCCTTCAAACCTGAAATGGCGCCTAAATAAAATTGCATTGAAATGAGACCCCAGAGTCCAGTAGGTGCTCCTCCTAATTTTGGGGCTTATGGTTGAGCCAATAATACACCAGGGCCACATATGGGGTAAATTTCTAAAAAAAAGCAGACCTGGGGGAAATATTACATTGCATTGACCTAGTCACATTTACCGTATTCCAGTGAACAATGGATAAATATTTAAAATCTGCAAAAATAGTGACATTTTGAAATTTCACCTCCACTTTGCTTTAATTTCTGTGAAATACCTAAAGGGTTAAAAAACTTCCTAAACACTGTTGTAAATACTTTAAGGGGTCTAGTTTCTTAGAAGGTGTCATTTATGGGGAAACTAACATACAGGCCCCTCAAAGCCACGTCAAACTGGACTGGTCCCTAAAAAATGTATATCGCAATTTTCTTGAAAAAGTTTAGAAATTTCTACTAAATTTCTAAGCCCTCTTTGTCATAAAAAAGGGCATTTAAAAAATGATGCCAACCTATAGTGGACAAAATGGAGATGCTAGTTATAAACTATTTTGTGGTGAATAATTTTCTTCTTGTACGCAGAAATTTTGGAACTTTCAAAATCACGAATTTTTTCAAATTTTTCATGAAATTTTTTATATTTTTCACAAAAGAACAAGGCTTGTATGGATAAAATTTTCTTACTAAATCAAAGCACAATGTGTCCCCGAGAAAACAGTCTCAGAATCACATGGATGGGTAAAAAGTGTCAAAAATTTTCTCACATAAAGTGACACATGCCAGATTTCAAAAATAGGGCTGTCTCAGGAAGGCCAAAACTGGCTGGGTCCTTAAGGGGTTAAGCTAATTATGGCTAAAACAATCTTTATATACTTTATTGAGCTTATATGTATTTTACATTCTGTGTTTTTATATTATTTACATTATTATTTCTATGGTCTTAAATTATAATGTTCTGTTCGCAACATTATCCCTTCCTACTACAGTGGGTGGGCTGCTATATTAAAGAAATTACAGCCTCCTGACTAGCACGACTAGTTGCCTGTTGATTCTATAGTGTAGCTGCCACCGCCCTCCCCGAACAAAACCTCACACTATACAAAGTTGTGTGACACTGCGTTCAGGGAGGGCGGTGGGCAGCTACACTATAGAAAGATTGGCCTGCTGACTAATGTGCATGCCCAGTAGATAATTCTAACAGGGATAGCACGTTAGTCAGGAGGCTGTTGTTTCTATAGTGCAGTTACCTACCTACTGTGGTAGGAGGGGATGACGTTCCAAATGGAACGTTACAATTTAAGGCCATAGAAATAAAACTTTAAATAATGTAAAAACACAATTTAAAATACATATAAATTCAATAAAGTCTTTAAGATGGTTTTCTCACTGCAAAGATTAAACATGAAGGGACAGTTGAATGAAGACTTTTTCTAAATGCATTGATCAATAGGCTTTGCTTTACTCAAGAGATAAAAGCATTTATATGTGCTCTTAAGTGCACACAGTTTTATATGGTTACCTGCATACCAGACCATACTCTGTAATCTGATTTCCCCAGGGAGGGACTGAGCTATGGAGAAAAACGAATTATCTCTAACAAGATTAGCTGTTGTTTTACTAATAAGCCTTTGCTTTCACTTCTCACAGCTTGTGTAGCTTGGTTTACTTACAGATTAGATCTTCTGCAGTGCTCTTTGTAATTTCTCAGCTAGTTATGGAGAGAGACTAAGGGCGAAATGTATGATTTTTGATGTTTAAATGCCAATTTTTATGTGCATTATATTAGTGTAGAATGCGCTTGATTTATGAAACTGCTTTACCGCGGGTCATAAATCAGGAGCATTCTGGCGCATAAACAACATTTCTGGCTCAGGTAAACCACTTTGAAAGTGGTTTACCTGTTCCAGCTACAATGTGCCTAGAATTGCCATACTAAAGCTATAAATTTATAGCTTCGTACGGTTCTAGTGCACCCCACCTCCCGCACACACCCCCCTCCTCCCAAAATCAGGCACATTACATAGTGCGGCAGAAACTGTGTAATGCGCCTGATATTAGCGTACGGATGATTTTAAACTATAGCGAACGGGACTGCGCTAGATGTCTGGCTGAAAAGATGCCAGACCTCTGGCACAGCCCCGTTCATACATGTCGCCCCAAATGTGCTAATCACTGCAACAGAACCCCTCACAGCCTGAGGAGAAAGAGTGAAAGGAAATCTGGCTGTGACTGTGAAACTGTATGGTGAGAAAACCTCTTTAATGATGATATTTTCTATAATGAGCTTAATAAATTAAAAAAAATAAAGGACAACACCTTTAAGGTTCCATCTTTAGGGACAGGACTAGACCACGCTTCATACACAGTCTAAGGACTTAAAGTGCAGTCAAAATACACAGAACCTAGACAAAAAGCAGGAGATACAAAAGTAAGAACACACCAGAAGGCTGCCATGGTCCCATTATACTGTGGTGGAAATTAGGCAGGACTTTGGTTGATAGCAAATAAACTATTAATGCTTCTAGTTTTTAAAGCATTCTTACTTTGCAGCATTTTTTCACACCTGCCTAAAACCATTGCACAGTATTCTATATGAAGTCCGTACATGCCGACATATAACTGTGCAGCACAACCTCGTAGCCTTGTGTTACTCTACTTCCCTGCCACTTCTTAACCTGTCTTTACACAAAGTGACTGGACTGGCAGAAGGCTGCAGGTCAGACTACATAGGTTTTGTTTGTAGTCTGTTACCATGGAAACACATAGATCGGCATACAATCTGTATGCAGAAAATGACTTGCAAAATGTCTTAAAGGGGTTTTGCCACAAAGTAAAATTGACGTGGGAATCTTACAAATGAAATAACAAACATTTTCACCATTCATTATTATTAAAAATTGTGCACCATTTTTGTTTTAGCTGCTTCTGTAGTGATCCATTGTTTACAGCTCCGCCCCCCCCTTCCTTGTCTGATTGGTTTAAGGAGATTTTATTTCTTCAGTGTATGGAAGAATTAATGGGGTTTTGCCACAAAGTAAAATTGATGTGGGAAGCTTGCAAATGAAATAACAAAAATTTTCACCATTCATTATTATTAGAAATTCTGCACCATTTTTGTTTTTAGCTCTCCTTTTGTGATCCATTGTTTTTCAGCTCGTCTCCCGGGGTACTACCAGGGCTGAGAGCTCCTCATCCGTCAGACATGCTCAGACATCACCTCTCCTCTCAGGCAGCTACTGAGTGTTCAAACCCCAGAAGCTGAGTGTTCAAACCCCAGAACTCTACTCCTGCCCTCTGTGCTCATTAGTAATAAGTCAAACAGTGCACATAAATAAAAAAGAAACCTCAATGAGGTATGTGTATTGATAAAGAGATAAAAATCCTCAGGTTTGGTTCCTGCAGGGATTTGAACCTGGGCCCCTTGTGCGTGGAGGCAAAAACTTTACCTCTCAGCTACTCAAAAACGTTTAATAAACAGCTTTTTCTTTGACTAAGAGGGGAAAAGGCCTGGGATGTCACCCTGTGGGTCAAATGATATTCAAAGTTACACCTTTGAGAAAAGGAAGAAATTTTTAAATTTTAAATTTTAATTCTCAAAGTTTAACATAAATTTTTATATAAAAGAAAAAAAACGGGAGGTACAGGGTATGCTTAGTTTCCTTTCCCCAGAGCCCCTCTAGAGCGCCTGGGTATGCTGTTAGGCTCCAACAAAAACTGTGCCACATCACCATGGACGTTTCGGAAAATTAAATACCTTTTCGATGGTGTATACGTTGAAGGGGGGTTTAAGAGGGGTAATAAAGAGGAAAATGAACCGAGGCAGACTACAGAAAATGTTATTATAAAAAAGGGGGTTAAAAGAAAATAGGTTGGGGGTCACATGTTTCTAATTTTCAAAACATACACACCCCCCCTTTGACAAGAGGTAAAGAGTGGAGCTGGGTTATGAAATGGTTTTGTGGCAAAACCCCTTTAATTGTAAGCGTTGGTGCCTTAAATTACTGAAACATTGAATGCAAAGTTGTGTGTACTGTGTAAACCAGATTAAACACAGCATTCTGTTATATAAGATTTTCTCTTTGTTTCCGTGCAGGGATTGAGTGACTTTTGTTCTGACCCAGATGCATATGTGTTAAATCAGACCCAAGTGGTTACAAATATCAGTCCAGGTAAGACAATAACATTCAGGATGACACCATTGTAAAGACAAAAGGCAATTGTGTAAAGTTCCTCCGGATATTATATTGCCGGTATGGCTTTTTATTCATTTGTAGCTTCTCAGCTTTGATGTTGAATTGGATCCTCATCCGGAAATTCCCTAAAGCCCTGTTGGGGTTTTGGGGTGTTTAAAATGTTGTTTTGTTGGTTTCATGTGTATGAATTGTGATTCTCTTTGTTTGGTTGTCAGGTAAAACAAAAACACTATAGTGAGCCAAAGATCATCCCAGGAAGGACATAAAGGCTAAATTTAGGATATTTTTTCCAGTTTATTGTGGGGCCAAAATTTACAAATTTCATTGGAGGGGGCCCCCCCGGGGAAAAAGAGGGTGGGGAAATGATTTAAAAGTATGAGGCCCCCTTTTTTGGTTTTAAAGGGTTTAAGGGGGTTTTTCCCAAAAACACTAACAAAGACTCATTAGTCTGTAAGGGGATGTTTAAAAAAATTTAAAAGGAAAAAAGGGAAAATTTACTTTATTCAAAAAAGTAAGTAACCCCACTTTTTTTGGAAATAATTGAATTATTTATTTTTCAGGGGAAAACCCCACTAAAGCCTAGGGACACTTTATACAATGAAAATTTCTCACTGTACACCCTTATATAACCCAGTGAAAAATTTTTTTTTTTTTGGTTTTTCCCTCCAAAATTATTTTAAAATTCCCCAGCCATCAAATGTTAAACCCACTGGCAAAAAAAGTGATTTAAAACCCCTTAGGGGAAAATGGCCCCAAAAATATGAGGCCAACTCCCCCAAATTTTCCCCTCCAAGTCTTTGTGACTCTTAAGTGAATTAAAAAGGGTCTCAGGTGTGAATGGGGAGCAGGTGGGTTAAATTTTTGGTGTTTTGTGTAAACACTTTCTTACTGGTCATTTGGAAGCAAAACAGGGAAACCAAAAGGGGAAAAAGTATTGGCTGAGGATCTGAGGAAAAAGGAATAGTTACCCTAAAATAAAAGATGGCCTAGGCTATTAAGAAGATTGCCATCACCCTGAAAATGAAGCTGCATGCTCACGCGGATGGCCCTCAAAACTTATCACACTTACAAGCAGTTTAACTCCTAAAGAAGGTTTCCAGAGAAGACCAGGCCAATACGACTAATGTGTCGTCTCATATATCTACCTTTTTGAAATTAAAATCTCCAACTCATCCTTAAGAAGTTGAATGGCAACTAAAAGTTGTATTTATTCATAAATAGACATACGAGTCGCCTACTACGACAGCCTCCTTGAACCCGACGACAGAGGAAGATGTGTCCAGGCTTCTCTGTCTGTCTCTTCAGATACAATCACACAAATCCTGACTATACTTGACCCCATTCTCCCACATCCCTCTAGTCACATGTCTATTTCTCCAGCTGTCCTCCTCTCACCTTCACTGTCTATCATGTAAAACCTCTCTCCTCTACCACTGGATCTTTCACATCTTCTTCATAACAACAACGGCCATCATAACCCTTTACTTAAAAAAGCCTTCTGGACCCTCCATGTGCTGATAACTTATCCGACCAGTCTTATCACGCCCCTTTCCTCTCTAAAATCGCCTGGAACGATTTGAGTTCTACTCTCGCCTTAAATCCGCACTCTAATCTCTCTGCTCACTAACTCCTGTCTTCTGACCCTTCCAGATGCACATCAGCGTTTCACGAACACACTCGATCACTCCTCTCGGTTCTGACACGTCTAGTATGTAGACAAGTGCTCAAACATGATCCTCGCTAACAGAAAATCTTAGAGGTAACTACTATTTGTTGCTTCTCTTGGATCTCTCTGCAAGCATTTGACACTTTGTGGATCACACCTTCTCCTCAAACATGCTCAGCACCATTGGCTCCAGGAACACCGCTCTCGATGGTTCTCGTCCTAACCTCTCTGACCGCTCCTTCAGTGTCTCGTTTCTGGTTCGACCTCCTCTCCTCATCCTCTTGCTGTTGGGGTTTCCTCAGGGATCAGTTCTAGGTCCTCTCCTATTTTCATTGTACCCAGGCCCCCATTGACAAAACCATCAGTAGATTGGCCTTTCTGTACCATCTACTATGCGGATGACACCCAATTATTAACACCTCCACATACCGTGGACCCACTCACACCTCAAGCACTGCTAACAAAACACCAGTGAATGTCTTGTCCGCTCGTCTCTGACATAATGTCCACTCTCCTTCATCTGATAACTAAACCTCTCATATGACATGAACTTCTTGTACTTTCCTGCATCTACTAAAACCAACCCCCCCCCCCCCCCTGCTATTTACTGTCTTACTATGTAGTGTGGTACACCATTATCTCCTAGGCAGCAGAGGCATGCCTGTCTGGGGTTTTATTTCGATTCTGATCAGAATTCTAACATCCATATTTCACAATTCCCTCTGCCCGTTCCTGTCACCATGCAACTCAAGAATTAGTACTCCATAATTTAAGTCCACACATTTCTCAATGTGGTAACGGACTCACATAAACTCTCAATTACTGACATCTATTATTTATCATACTTGAATACTGCATCTACAACTTGCTTATTCGGCTTCATCCCCTCTCTGCAAATCTTCTCCCTCCTCCAATCTGTCCAGAATGGCTGCACGTCAGGTCTTTGTCTTTCTACTCACCTCAGCGCTATAATTGTTGCATCTACCCACTGTGACAGGCACTGCACTGGTTTGCCCATCCAGTCAGGATTCAGTATAAACTCAGACTGTATCACCCATAACAGCTCTCCTACAGGCTTGCATCTCTCACTATCATTTCCTCCCGAGTCTCTGGTCTACCGCCCTTACTTGTCTTCGCATCTCTGATCTTGTGAATTGATATCAGAGAACTACATTCCTAAAATCATTCCGAAACCATCCCATGGCACGACATACACTACGATTTACACCCCAGTCGCGGGCACAACCATTCTCTGGAATACTGCATACACAGACGGGAGTTCCAGCGCTCAATTCCCAAAACCTCCACAAGTTTTATAGAAGGGCCATGTAGAAAATACATCTTCATCGGTCGGGCCCACCAAGATATCCCCTATAACATGTCTCATTCTCACACATTGTACCACTCCCTGCATTGGCACGCACAGGCACTATCTGTATATAGATGTACAGGTCTGGGTGGCAGGTTCATCATTTTTCATGTAAACCACCCCATATTTATGAAACCGATGGACAGGCCCATTGTAAACTTGGCCACTTTCTTACCGTATGTTTCTCCAATACAACCCTAATAGATTGTAAGCTCTCACGGAGCAAGGGCCCTAACACTTGTGTCATACAATTTGTAAGTACTTTTAATGTGTAAATGACTGTATGTTTACCCTTGAATTTGTAAAGTTGCTGCGGAATTAGGTTGGACGCTATTGAAATAAAGACAGTTAGGGCAGGTGCTGGAAAATATGGTGGCCAGACAATATATGGACACTTTGGTGCAATTAGTCCTTTTAGACTCCAATTTGTTAATAGCGGTTTACGATATCTGATCGAGCTGTGTGTTGAGTTATTTGTGGCCCACCAAGAATGTAACGTTATTAAAGATATACAATGGATTACATTTACATCTTCTAGTGTTGTTACCACATGAAAGTTATCATATATAAAAATATTTACAAAAAACGTGAGGCGGTGTACTTCCTCGTTTCAATCAGCTGCTCAGCCATATTTCCACATAGATCCTGGCAGATTACTTCACTGTTCATTCATCACGTGACCACCACAGTCATTCACATGGGTCAGATGCTGGATATACCACACATGACTGCTGCGGCGCCATGTGTTGGCTGCAGCACTCGAGATACACACAATATATCAGAACTTGAATGGGTGAAGTCATCCTGCACACGGTCGTCACAGAGGGACAGGCAACGCATCAAGGGATCTCTGGGAAGGAGTTTATGATAAGGTAAGTTTTCTTCTTCCTCTAAAGGATTAAAGTTTGTTAGTAACATAGATAAACAAGCTCGTGAGCTGCTTATAAAACACAACAGGGAGCGACCATCTCGGCCAGGGCTGCTGGAGAAATGAGAGCAGTGAGAGATGGTCGGTAACCTAAGGAAGCTTGTGTACACAAAGAGGAGATAAGAACTCTTTAGCTCTGAAACCAAGCAATATAAGAACAGCAATGTATTTGGTAATAGACTTTATTTACCTTTACCTACATGTTTACAGCTAATTAATGCGGTAAGACACGCCCTTTAAGGTAATAGGAAAGTACTGGAGAACCCCTTTAATACAAGGGTGCAGGGAATACACTGAGGATTTGCTGTTGCAAGTCCGAAAAGCACTATAAAAACAGAGATCGCTTTTGCATTTGTCTATAGGTTTGTTCCCTGCGGCCATTTTTGTTAAAACTTGTACCTCTTTTACTATGGCGGACCTGCCTCAGAAGTAGATTCCCTTTTATACACTTACATGAAGATATATAAGAATTTCATCAAAAAATATTTCACCAGATCCACATTGTATATAGTACAACCGTACCATTACCTTGTTTTAGATTCAGTTTGCATGTATTTGGAGTACTAATACGCGCTTTTGCGTACTTGTTTTAGTTAAGCTCAGCATGCTGGGAGAATCTCTCAAATTAGTTTTACCATCCCAAAAATCTTGTTCAGACCGATTCAGTTCAGACGACTCAACATATGTTTGATAATTCCTGGAGACTCCATGTTTTCTTATATACCACATGTACAATTATTTTTTACTATCGTTTCTCGTGGATTTTAGTTGCTCAGGACTCTATTTATATTAACTTCTCAGTAGTACATTCTCCTGTATCTCCATAGGATAGTTACGAAACCACTTCCGCACAAGGTCTCAGTTGAACTATCGACGATTTCACCTTCCTTTGTGCCACCGGTGCTACATGGAAATTAGGTGGCATAATTCCTTACTGTTCCTAGGACACCAATGTATCCACGCTATCTTCTACAAGCCTTGTTGTGCTTATTGTAATTAGTGCATAAAAATTCCCATGGGGATGAGCGGGAGGTGGGGGATGAAGACTTGAAGCATTTCACCTAATGTTAAGTGGCACAGCAAAGGGAAGACTGGGGAGGAATATTAGGTGAGGATATCTGATTAGCTTTAAACATACAGTAAATCAGCATGTAGGAGCATGTTCGGACTGTGGTCCAAAAGGAAATGGGGAAACCCCCTGTGGGCCTTTAAGGCTATGTTCACATGGCAAAATTGCGGGGCGCAATTACGCCCCACAATTACACCGGGACTTTGGGGAGCTCCACACATGGCCGGGTGCACGGCAGTCACTGGTTATTTTTTTTTTGCCCCCATAGTCATTCATTATAGCGGCGTGTATTCGTCAGGCTAGTAGGCTTTGTTCACAGCTTAAATGGACGTATTTTGGGCCTGTATTTCGCTCAATACGGAGAGATGTAATACGGGTACACTCTCAGCTCATTCCGCGATAATCCTCAGTTCTACATAAGAGAACTATGAGATTACGCCCTCCTCTTCCACGCTAGGACAATTCGCTGCCGGGGGGAAGATAAGTGACAATGTTCATTTTACTTGCGGCAAATACGCGCCGCTAGTAATGAATGTCATAGGGGGCCCGGCTGGTGGGTTCCCAGAATAAAATCTTTAACTGGAGGCCCCCGTGAATGAAATTTCATTGGTGGGAACACACTCCATAGCCGCATTCAAACTCCTCAATGGTGAGGCGCTCCCCGCGTATATAAACCAAAATGTAATGTCCACTGGTTGGGTCACACGGAATCTTTTTCAACTCCACTGTTGGGCCCCCTGGAATGAAATATCACTGGTGGGCCACAGAATCAACTCTACTGGAGGGCCCCCCAGAATTGAATATTCGCACGCTGATATGGTCCCGGAATGAAATACCCTCATTGGTTGGGCCCCAGATATCAAACACTCCTGGTGGGCCACAGGAATGAAATATCGTTGTTGGGCCCCAGAATCAACCTCACTGGTGGGCCACAGGAATGAAATATCACTGGTGGGCCCGAGGCAACCCACACTGTGTAGGAGTCCTGTCATTGCTGCTAGGGGAGAATATGCCAGAAATATACCAGCATTAAGGCACCATAGAACGGGCATACAAAATCTATGCTATTTAGTAGTACTGAGGCATAGGGTACTCTATTCTATTCTTCTATGTGCCACCATACTGACTTCTGCAGACACATCTGCCATCTAGGTGCCCATAGCAGATGACCAATGAGAATGTCTGCTTCCTATAGCTTTCTGATGTAGTAGTCCATATACCCCTATACACTCATTCACACCTCCTCTTTCTGTACACAGAGGATGACCAATGTCGCAGAGAGATCCTCTCGAAAATACGTCCCCCAACTTCATGGATTGGAAAGAGAAGCAATACCACAATTTCCAGCAGCAGAGGTAAGTTGGTTAAGAACATTATAGAAATATACTGGTCTTCTTTACTAATACGTCTTACATTGGTTACATAAGATGTTGTAGTATAGACCAGAAGAACTACAAACTCTGTGGCTGTTGCTAAAAATACAACTACAAACATGGGGATATAACATGTGGTGCAGAGACTACTGGTTGGGATGGTCATCAATGAATGTACTGATTGAACGCGCATACATTGTTTCTAGATTCCCTGGTCGGACAATCACTTACTAAACAATACAATACAATATAGCCTCACTGCCATTAGAGAATGCGAATCTTAATCTATTGAATGTACACTTAAGATATGAGTCAAATATATTCTGATCTTTTCCTTTAACTTAAAAATTTCCTGCTTACTTCATTATATCCAGAATATTGATTGTTCGCATGAAAATTTGCTTGGACTGGTGCTCGGGGGCCCAAATTCAATGTCAGATGGTTGCAGGTCTCACCTCTGGGAGCGACGCCGCTTGGCTGTACTCAGAACTCCCATTCATTTCAATTGGAAGAGTCCGAATCCCCCTCAGTCTCGCTCAGTAATGGTGTATAATTATGAGTATTTGGGAGAGTTCGTTCTCAGGATAGGTGCTCATCCTAGAGGTAGACCCACAGCTGTCTGACATTGATAGGATGTCCCAGTCATGTGCCGTCAACGTCTGTAGACAACCCCTTTAATTATTTCTATACTGTGACATCAAGGTGTTTACTAATCTGATATTGTGGTCCTGTATTATCCCTGTTCTGTGACATCACTGTGTGCGTTATCCCTGTACTGTACCAACCTGTATCTCTGTATTGCGACATCACTGTGTGCATTACTCCTGTACTGTACCAACCTGTATCTCTGTATTGCGACATCACTGTGTGCATTACTCCTGTACTGTACCAACCTGTATCTCTGTATTGCGACATCATTGTGTGCATTACTCCTGTACTGTACCAACCTGTATCTCTGTATTGTGACATCACTGTGTATTATTCCTGTACTGTACCAACCAGTATCTCTGTATTGTGACATCACTGTGTATTATGCCTGTTCTGTACCAACCTGTATCTCTGTATTGTGACATCACTGTGTGTATTATTCCTGTTCTGTGACATCACTGTATATTATGCCTGTTCTGTACCAACCTACATCACTGTGTGTATTATCCCTGTTCTTTGACATCACTGTGTGTACTATTCCTGTACTGTACCAACCTGTATCTCTGTATTGTGACATCACTGTGTGTATTATTCCTATACTGTACCAACCTGTATCTCTGTATTGTGACATCACTGTGTGTATTATTCCTATACTGTACCAACCTGTATCTCTGTATTGTGACATCACTGTGTGTATTATTCCTGTTCTGTGACATCACTGTATATTATTCCTGTTCTGTACCAACCTGTATCTCTGTATTGTGACATCACTGTGTGTATTATTCCTGTACTGTACCAACCTGTATCTCTGTATTGTGACATGACTGTGTGTATTATCCCTGTATTGTACCAACCTGTATCTCTGTATTGTGACATCACTGTGTGTATTATTCCTGTTCTGTACCAACCTGTATCTTTTTTGGCATCATTGCCAATGAACCCTTTGTGTGTGTTTCTTATTCCTGTACTGTGATATCACACTTTACCTGTACTGTACCAATGTATCTTGTTTGTGCTTATTCTGTCATGTAAGCCTGTTTTGTTCACACAACGTTTTTATTGAATACGTTTGGGGTATTATTACGTACTGAAAATGTATCTCTGTATTGTACATGCGTGTTATATCCCTGTATGTACACCTGTATCTCGTATGTGAAATATTTTGTATTTTCCTGTTCTGTACAACCTTATCTCTGTATTGTACATGACTGGTGTATTTCCTGTTGTACAACTGTATCTCTGTATGGACATCATGTGTGTTACCCTGTATTGTCCCAACTGTATTCGTATTGGACACACTGTGGATATTCTGTACTGTACAACCTGAATCTTTTGGACTCATGGTGTATTTTCCGGTTCTGTACAACTGATTCTGTATTGTTAACATCACTAGTGCTATGATCCTTGTGCTGTGTTTCTTATTCCTGTACTGTGATATCACTATCTTTACCAATCGTACTGTAACATCATTGTACTTGTTTCTGTTATTCCTGTCACTGTAAGGGGATGTTCACACAACGTTTTTTGAATACGTTTTCGGGTATGTTTTACGTACTGAAAAATGGACCTAAAAGATATTCAACAATGTTCAGTGTGATTTACATTGAAAGTACTATAGAACGCGTGTCATCATTCAGAGAATGCGTGTTTTACGTAAGTCTTTCGAATGCGTTTAACGGATCCGATCAAATAATTGACATGTCAGTTCTTGATCAGTCTTACACAGCAGATGCTCAATTTAAAGCTATAAGGTGCGTTTCTGCTGCACAGAAAACATATCCAAACACGCAGCGCACTTTGGGTACATGTTTGGATACTTTTTTAGGGTGGAGAAACGCAGTGTGAACATCCCCGTATTCCTGTCACTGTTATTCCTGTATTGTGACATCACTGTTTATTACTTTTGTACTCTATTTGTCCTATGACATCACTATGTTAATTATCCTTGTGCTATAGATTGTGTACTGTGACATCACTTATCCGTTTCTGCATTGTGACATCACTGTGTTTATTTTCCCGTGCTGTGGCCTCATCGTCTTTATTACACATGTACTGTGATACCACTGTGTTTATTATTCTTGCACTGTGACATCAAGGTATTGGTTCCTCTACTGTGATATAACGGTTTATTTTGGTGCGGTATTTGTCCTGGGACATCACTACATTAACTATTCCTGTGCTGTAAAATCATTGGGCCTTATGAATGAAAACTGTTTGGCAGTAAGACTGTCTTTGTTGCCCATAGAAACCAATCAGAGATGTGATTGGTTGCTATGAGCTCTGATTGGTTGCTATGAACGCTGATTGGTTGCTATGGGCTCTGATTGGTTGATATGAGCTCTTATTGGTTGCTATGGGCTCTGGTTACTATGAGATGGGATTGGTTGCTATGGACTCTCATTGGTTGCTATGGGCTCTGATTGGTTGATATGAGCTCTGATTGTCTGGTTGCTATGAGCTCTTATTGGTTGCTATGGGCTCTGGTTGTTACGGGCTCTGATTGGTGGCTATGGACTCTGATTGGTTGCTATGACTGCTGATTGGTTGCTATGAGCTTTGATTGGTTGCTATCAGCAACAGAGACAGTCTTACTATTAGACAGTTTTCATACATGAGGCCCTTTGGGGGATATTTGTGGCATCAAGTCCAACAAAAAACTGTAGTAGCCTCTGTCTGACATATATATGAAAAGTAGTGTACCAAAAACAGGTGCACTGTCCGACATCCTTGACTCGACCCACACATCGAGTCACAGTCATCTCCGAACCTCCGTTCCTTCTGCTGCGAGAGGCGCCACGACCTGTGCCTCAGGTTCCCATAAGGAGTGCGCAGCAGTGCATTTAAAATTAACGGGCCCGTGCGCTGGTGATTTGCTATCAACGGGCGCTGATCCTATTTAAGTCCTGCCCCTCCCTTGGTTCCCTTTCGAATCAACAGTACACTACAGCCTTGAGAGGAAGTGTTCCCATTGTGCTTATTGCATATTCCGTGTACCGTACTGTTCACACGGCTTATTTCAGGACGTATTTCGGGGCGTAATTGTGCTGCAATGCGCCCCGAAATACGTCCTGTAATTACAGTAATCATAGCTCTCATAGAGAGCCATGATTACCTGCCGTCTTTCCTGCCATGTATTAAACGCCGGCAGAAAGAAGTGACAGGGATAATGAAAGTAAATGGGGCCGCCCTCCCCCTCCCCCCGTGCACTTTAGGGTATGTTCACACAGGCAAAATTACGGTAATCCACAGTTCTCATAGAGAACTATGGATTACGCCTCCTCTCCCCGTGCGTACAGTACGATCGTACTGTACGCCCGGGGAGATAAGTGACATGTCAATTACTTGCGGCGAATACGCGCCGCGAGTAATCGATGTCAATGGGGCTGGCGGGCTGCAGGCCCCCCCGCGTCGTGGGAGTACGCGCATATTAGCACGTCTGCCAAATCACCTGGTTTAATTGCGCCCGTACTGTGCGCGCAGCAATTACGCCGTGTGAACATAGCCTTACTAGAAGAACACGCTGAGAGGCGCATTCTTCTGAACACACAACGTCTTGAAGTGTGTGAACATACACTAAGCCTCCGTCCCTTGACCACGACCTTTGCCGCCTGCCCTGACCTGCCTGCCTGTCCCCGACTACTAGTATGCTTCATGATTTTGTACCAAACCACAACTCGGATGCCACCGCAAGCAAGTCACATCCGGGGTAGCGACTTGGTAGTGTTCCAACGCAGCAAGTTCAACCGGGCTCTGGTGGACACCGGTGGCTACTTAGACTCTGCTCCTTGGTGCAGCTTATACCACTGCTTGCGGTGCTCCAGTGGATCCACATCCCAGGCCTGCCGTACGGTAAGCCCACCGTTACATCGACACTTCAGTCCTTGCTAATTCTTAGAGGGCGCCGGGGTGGGGTGGGCTGGGAAGAGGTATTACCACATTCATAACATTACATGAATTTATGAATATGTCTTGACAGAATGTGGTGCAAAAATAGTGCACTAATCCATGACAATTTCATAGTGGTGAAGCTGAGACAAATTTTGACGCATACACGTGTCTCACAGCGGGACACATTTATAAAGTGCTGAGACACCTTCATACCTACTGACAAATGCACTAACCTTCTGTACAACTATCCAGTCTGCATCACTTTTCATAGCTCTGCACCATAGTGTTTATTATGCATGTAGCGTGACATCACTGTATTATTTCTATGGCATCAGTGTTATCCCAGTACACTGACATCTCTGCATCTATCTCTATACTGTAACGTGATGGTATCTGTGTATTTGTCATTGAGGTGGGATATCAATGCATTATTCATGTCCTGTGACACTTTAATTAAAAAAATTCTGTGCAAATTCAGGAAGCGAGAAAGAATCCTCAAGGTTCTATTTAGAAGGGATTGTGAGATTGCAAATTTTTAACAAAATATCAGTTCTTCTTACCTTGTGTTTTATCCGCTTTGCTGGCTAGCTGAAGGATAGAGAATGGGTTATTACTGATTTGTGCGCTGTGCCCAGATGCTGGACAGACCTGATAATTTGATGTACTAAAATGCTTATTCACACTTACATACAGGCGGGACACCAGTATTGTCCATATCTAATCCTAACAATAAGGATGTTCCTGAGAGTTGGAAACAATAAAAAAAATGTTTAACATGAGCGCCACCAACTCATTACTTTGTCTCTTAACTTTCCTATCAGAGACACTTACTGGTGGTCCAAGCCATGCTGAATACAACAGAGGGGAACTTCCACCATCTTGTAGCTCTGTTGAATTGTCGGGGGCTTCACAAGGTAAGAGAAGCCAGAATGTACAATTATACCAGGATACGTACACCTCAATGTAATTTATATTATTTCCATAGTTCTACATCATTTCTGTAATGGAAATAATTTGCATTAGGAAAACACACATGACTTTATAATACTCCTAGACGGCTTATCCATCTATATGGATGACGCCAACACAAATAGTTGGTAAATATATAGACAATATAATCAACTCCAAAACACCAAACACCTAACATAAAGTAAAATCAACAGAATACATGATTGAGAGGACAAAATAAAAAAAAAAAATATGTGAAAATAGAAAGGGAAGATCTCTCCTTAGGGAGAGCGCCTATATAGGCGGCTGGAGATTCAAAATTGCCTCTTGCACTCCACGAAGCATCTGCATATAACAAGGCATTATGGGAAAGGAGCTGAGAAGCTCAAATGCCCTCTGTTGGATGTAACAAATCCTCAATTTGCTTTTGACCCACTGGTTCTTTTGAAATCAAAAAAGGATATTTAGCCAAGCCAGCATCACTCATCTGTATACAGCCGTTTTGGGGTTTTGCCCCTCGTCAGTACAGAGTGATGCTGGCTTGGCTAAGTGGGAGGCAATGAGTGGGTCAGAAAGGAAAGATCTCTCCTTAGGGTTTTGGCTGTATACAGATTTGCGATGCTGGCTTGGCTAAATATCCCTTTTTGTTTTCCAAAGACCCAGTGGGTCAAAAGCAAATTGAGGATTTGTTACATTCAACAGACGGCGCTTGAGCTTCTCAGCTCCTTTCCCATAATGACTTGTGATATGTGAAAATAGAACAGAGATACTGTGGTACATAGCCGCTCCAGTCAAATATAACGCTGTGTACATGGTCATAGTAGTATAAAAACGGGTTTAGATGTAGCATAATAACTGTTGAATAAATCACCCAAACAGGGCAGTACAAGAACACCATATCCTACATACAGATATCCTTGCCCAATACAATAAGAAAAAAAGAAAGCTGGAGGTGAAACGCGTGTTGGGCTTCCAGCGTTCCTTCTAGGTCTATATTCAGCTGTGTCTTTCTTTTTTTCTTATTGTAAGTGGGTATGGTTACCTGTATGTAGGATGTGTTGTTCTTGTACTGCCCTGTTTCGGTGATTTAATCAACTGTTGTTATTCTACATCTGAATCCATTTTTTGAAACAACAGGGCGAGTCAAATGTTCCAGAACACCCTTTTATTTTTAAAAGCTAAATTGAGAATGACTGAAAATCTGAAGACTCCTGCAAGTAATGGGTGAGGGGGCCTATCTTTTAGGCTATGTCTGGAACATGGCCATCATATTGGATCGAGGTCAAGTTTTTTTCAATGGGAAGGTGGCCATGTAGCAAATCAAAGACCGGAATTGTATCAGAAATCAATTGTTGTAGTCAGATTTTCAATATCTTCTATGGTTCTAAAGTTATCAACACAAAGGGCCACATGTATAAACCTGTTTAGGTCTAAAACTCACTCTTTTGCCCATAGGTTACTCTAGAGACCTAAACGGTTTCAAACATGTGGCCCAAAAAGTTCTCATGCGGGTTCATAACGATTGGATCCAACACCTTTAGTTCTGTGTTCAGCACCAGGAACACATTGAACACGTCACATAGCTGTGGTTGTTGTTGTTACAACTTTTTGTGTTGATAACTTTTGAACTACAAGCGATATTGTAAATCTGGGTCTTCTTTGATCTGCTACATGACCACCTTTTAATTGGAAAAAACTTGCCATTGATCTGAAATCGTAGCTTTCAAGATGGCGGCCATGTTCTGGACATAGCCTAAAAGATTTGCCCCCTCACCTATTACTTGCTGGGGTATTTCGATAGGCCCCTTTCCCTTTTGTTTCTGAAATAAAAGGCTGTCTTGGGACTTTTGACTCACCCTGTATTATGACCATTTATGAGCTTTATATTTGTATGTACCACATTATCTCTGTTCTGTTTTTACATATTTATTTTAATTTTGTTTTCCTAATAAAGTATTTTATTGTTTCTTACTGTATGGTAGGGGTTTGGTGTTTCGGCATTTTGACGTTGACCATCTACTGTATATAGATGTAGATGACTGAATGTGTTGTCCAGTTAAAAATTTATTGGCAATTGTTGCTGCTGCTAGAAACTAAAAAAGCCATACTCACCTCCCCATTCACCTAAAAATTTTTGACCAGGACAACCCCTTACGAGCCACTGGAAGATAGATCTTGCTGCTCTTCTTGCTTCCGTTTGTAAATCTTGCTAGGGTGTTTTGTCTGCCTCCTTAGTTTCCATATTCAATAAAAGTTCTCCTGATGGCAAAACGCCTATATAGGCCAAGACTGGATTAAGTTTGGTCAGGCCCCATATCACCTGACCCCTACCATCGGCATGTATAGGAAAGTATATTTATCTAGCCCTCAAATGAAGACAACATTGTGGAGACAGCCCAACCAGCAATACCATTAAACTTCATGGGAGAGCTACATGACTGTGTTGTCATCTCCCCACCCTTTCTCAGCTGGTTAGGATTACCAAAGAGCCATCAGAAACCCCCGTTCTACCTAAACTTGGGGATGTGAGGGGTATGCAGGGTACATGTTACCCAAAAGTTAGCTACTGCCAGCAGCAAATGCTGGATGAATCCGAAGAACTGGTTTGATAAAGTCCACTAGGTTCTCAAGATGGTGGAGGCTCTAAATCATTGGCTTGTGCCACCCTATGAAGAGAAGGACATATGAATATTTTTTTTTTTTTTTTTTTATAAGGCTTTATTTTAGAATTTTCCAAATAGACACAAAAAGACAAAAACCAACATTCTCACATGTTCTACAGAGGCATTACAAGTACTTCAAAGTTAGAGAGTATACAATTTCAAAGGAGGAATCGGCAATAGCAACTATACATATGATACATTCAGCTGTGTCCAGATAATGATTCAGGAGGTATACATTCAAACACATTTCAGTAGTATATTTATATAGTAACGTATAAATGAGCAATGACAAAAAGGAATAGAAGTCGCCCATCAATTGTAGTATTCTCCTCAAGTGCTTTCAGTCATGCCATGCCTCTATGTCATACATTCACACCATCACAATCAATCTTCATTCACACTTGTCGGTCGGTCTCTGGCCCCCCCTTAACACCATCCATTGCCATTCACATCGTTTGAGCTGCAGTCCAATTGCTCCAAACTGTATGGAAACGCTTGGGGATGCCATTTGCAGCATATGTGATCTTGTACCTAGGGAGTTCCGCATTAACCTGCTGTTTCCACTGCTCTAAAGTAGGGACCTTGGGCGGTTTCCAATTTAAAAGAATGTTTTCCTGGCATAGAACAGCAAGAGCAGATAAAGGGTGCGGTCTGATTTACCGGAATTAGATCTTCTACAATACCTAAGAGGCTGTTTTCAGGTGAACACACATTAGGGAAACCCAGTGTCCTATTCAAAAACAGTGAATTTCCCGCCAATAGTTTTGCAGAATCGGGCACTCCCACACCATGTGAATCAAAGTTCCTCTCTCTGCCCCACACCGGGAGCAAGCCGTGGAGGACAAGCAATGCATCTGGTATAATCTAACTGGTGTAAGATAAACCCTATGGAGCCACTTAATTTGGATCAGTTGATCCCTGGCACTCAAAACTGAGAGACGCCAAGAGGTCCTCAGCTCAGAGAGCGCATCATTTGGTAAGACTGGGACATCTTTCTGCCACCTTTCGAAGAAGACCACCAGAGGGGAGACCTGACAGACCATAACCGCTTGGAAGATGGAAGAAACTGGCTTCTTAAGGGTAACCCGTCTCAAAATGGCCTCTAAGTATCCGTATTCAAGCTGGACTACAATCCCCCCAAACTGCGCCACACACGCATGCCTTAACTGTAGGTATCGAAAAAAGGATCCCCTAGGAAGGTCAAACTGTAGCTGCATCTCTGCAAATGTCAAGAATACCCCATCTTTATACAATTGCGTAAGGTATTTCACTCCTCGGGCAGCCCAGAAACCATAGTCTGGCAGCTCTACTAGTTCTGGCAGTTTCCTGTTACACCACAAGGGAACAACCGGGGACCAAGCACTGTCCTCGCCACTGTGTCCGTAAGGGTGAATAAAATTCTTCCACACCGACACAGCTGCACTCATCATTGGTGTATAATAAATGTCGAAGCAATTTCCCTCTCTATAAGGCAGATTGGCAAGTCCCTCAAGTGAGCCTATCAAGGCTGCCTCTAGCACCACAGATGGGTCATTCGTATTACCCCGGAACCATTTTGATATATATGTCAACTGGATCGCTACATAATAGACATACAGGTCAGGAAATGCAAGCCCACCTTGGTCATGTGGGGCTTTAAGTGTAGCCCTGCTCAGACGAGGAGTGGCGCCTCCCCATAGAAAAGAGAAAAACAGTTTGTCTAACAGCTTGAAATGCGACTTGGGAATCAACCCCGGGGCCGCCCTGTATATATATAAGAGCTTGGGTAATATTACCATTTTAACTACGTTCACCCTTCCAATAAGGGACAGAGGGAGGTTGGCCCATGGGACATATGAATATTTACATGGCATGCAATAGGGAAATTAGAAGGAGCCACTACCTGTAGCTAAACAAGAAGGTACAGAAGATTAAAGAGGTTGCAAAGGACTAGAAAAACATGGCTGCCTTCTTCTGAAATACCTGACCACAGCTTCTTGATGGGATTAGGGCAGAGCTGTAATAACACACAATCTATAGACAGGGGTGGCACTTTTTCTGCAAAACAGCAGCCATATTTTTTTAACCATGTACAACCCATTTAAGGAAGGACATGAAGGTTTAGGGTACGTCCACAGGGCAGTGACAAAATACCGGTTAGATTCTTATTGAAGAATCCGACCAGTACTGTATCGTCTTTTGAATGGCCTTAGAGGACTGTTCTGTCCACATTTTGCGGATTCGGCTGTACCTTTTATCACTGAACTGTACATTTTTTGACCAAAAACCAGGCGGAAAAATGTGCATGCTCCGAGTTTTTGGGAACGCCGGCGGGTTTGAAAATCCGTCCAGTAAAAAAAATGTGCAGTGTAGACTATTGTGCTGATTTTGCATTGAAGTTTATAGGGATGGTTACCTGTCGGTTCTCAGATGGTTTTTAAATCTGAAAACCGCCAAGAAATCTGACAAAAAACCCTTCTCGTGTGGATGTACCCTTACTGATGTAAGATGTACTGTTTCTATTTTAAATTGCCAATGAATAAACTTAGAATAAATTTGGCAATAATATATAAATATGACCCTATGCCAACAATTAAATTCAAGAAACCTACAACACAGGTACCCAGTTCCCCTCCCCTTTGATTTAACATGGCCCCCCTTTTTTTAAAAAAAGGAAACTTAGGGGGCATTCGGCACTTGTCAAAACCATGTTCCATACAGATATACTTTGGAATGACAATTCCAGCACGCCCAGCAGCACATGAGGTAAAAAAATTTTTTTTTGGGAAAAATTTTCTTCCCAAAGGGCCCAAAAAACGGGCTTTACAAATGTAAAAACCCTTCCCCCCACTTCCAAAACAAAAAAAAAAACTCTTGTGTTGGGTTTTATTTAATAAATAGACCTTTTCCCCGACTTACACACAAATTAAAACTAAAACCCCCCTCAGTTCCCTATCCCATTAAAAACCCAGGGGGACCCCCCTGTAAAAGGGGAAAAGGGTTTTAAAAAATGTTTAAGGGGGACATGTATAAAAAACGGGCTATTTTAAAGACTTTTTTGTTCCCCATAAACCAATCAAGCCCATAGAAACCCAATTTGGGGGATCAAGTTTCCTTTCATATAGTGCTCTGCAAAAATTAAAGGGGAGCTCTGATTGGTTGCTGTGGGCAGCAAAGAAAGTCTTAGATCTAGACAATTTTTATACATGTCCCCCGAAATCTTTATTATTACAATAACATGATTTAAAAAATTATGTTTTTAAAAATTATGATCCCCACAAGAAAAACGGGGCCCAAAAAACCCCTAAAGGGTTCCCCGAATACACCAAAGAATATATTATTCATAGATTTTGTAAGATAATTCAAGTGCATTATCTATATACATACCCCCGTAAGGTACTTCTTTTAAACCATCCACATCCAATCCCAAGTAAAATGCATTTTCACCAATTCTATGTTGAAAAACTGTGTAAACAACGGGGGCCCCTCAACGTGTATTTCATGTGGCTGTTTTTTCTGGTGGATATACAGCCCTGGGGGAAATATAGGGGGTTTTGAAGGGCCGATCCACACCCCCTTTTTTTTGGGTGTTTTAAAATTCTTCAGCCATCCCCATTGACCTTAATAGTAAATTTTCCACGGAATACGACCAAAGAATAAACACGTTCAAGGTTTTCTCTTACTCTTAAAAAATAGTCGATAAAAACTTTTGGTTTTGAACTATCAAAAGTATTTTTTTATTGGGGGTAAAGGGGGAATGTTTACTTTCTTTTTTTGAGGGTTTTTAAAAGGGGGGGAAAAATTCGCGGGGATTCTGACAAAAAATTTAACTCTTTGTGGGGACAAACCTAGGGTTTGGGTTGTGACTTTTTGTTTTGGGGGCCCATCTTGTGTTTTAATCAAAAATTTTTTTTTCTTTTGTACTTAATAAATAGAAAATTAAAGGGGGTTTTCTTGTTTCAAAGTTTCATATTCCCAAAAGGGGGCCCCCAAAAAATCAAAGATTGTGGTCTTTTTAAACCATGGGCCCAAAGTGCTAGGGTTAAAAAGGGGGGACTTTTTTTAATTTTGGGAAAACAAATTTTAGAGCTCCCCGGTGGGGTCCCCCCCTTTTTCCCCCCCCGGGCCGTATTCATAACGCGCAAAACGGAAAAGCAAAAGAGTTTTGCGGGACGAAAGGGGCGAAAGGCGGAGGAGAAAATTTTTTCCCACTGAACAAGCGGGGTAGCGCAAAAAAGGGCATCGGGGTATTCTTTACAATGACAGCAAGAAAGGGGGACTACGACTTGCATGGGGGGTTTTATGCTCTTTACATTTGACAGCAAGCAGGGGTTGCTGCGACAAAGCTCGGGGTAGCTCTTTACACTAAACAGCAAAAAGGGTCACGAAAATATCAGGGGGGGGGTATGCTTTTTAAACTGACAGAAAACATGGTAGCTGCACTATCCCGGGGGGGCTTGCTTTTTTTCACTGACGGGAAGTAGGGGGAAGGTGGGACTATGCTTGGGGGGTTTCCTCTTTTCACTGACACCAACCCAAAAATTGGGTTTGGGGACGAAATGCATCGGGGTTTGCTCTTTTCCCCTGACAGCAATCAGGGGGTGGGTGCAAATGAAATCGGGGTTTGCTTTTTTCACTACGAAATTCAGGGGAGGGGGGCGACGTATGAAATCCGGGGTTTTCCCTTTTTTTCCACTAAAGCAAGCATTTGGTAGTTGCGCGTAATGGGGGGGGGGGTTTTGCCTTTTAAATGACATGACAAAAGTCCGGGCCATTTAAGAAGAAAGAGCTTGTAAAAGCCCCCAATTAAACACAAACAGATAAAGTTATATTTTTTGTTTGAAGATTTGTAGAGGTCAGAGGTGTAATAATCTGCAAGATATAACACTGTGTTTCACCCATATTTCCCAGAATGTCAAATGCCCCATTCCTTTACAAAGTTGTAAAAAGGGGGGAAATTAGATTTTAACACTATTGATTTCCCAAATTGGGGTTTTTCCCATTTCCCAAATTTTCTTAGTCCCCGGACAGCTGAAACCCCTTCTCCTCCCCCACTCACCCAAAAAATGAATTCTCAGGTGCACATTTTGGGGCGGGGTCTGAAAGGTAAAGGGACACTCAGGGCAGGAAAAACCCGCCCCTCCATTTCTTAGCTCTTTTTTAGCAACCAGTAAAAATAGCGAAAAAATGATAAAACGCAAAAACCCTTTTTAAGGCGACATTTTATGTTTTCCCTTCCCCATTTTTTTCCCCATTTTCCCTTTCATAGATGTATGAAAAAAGGGTTAAAGGGTCAAATTTGCCATAATTGCCCCTTTTGGACACTTTTAAAATGCATCAAATTTTTGATGAAAAAACTGTCATAAAATTTTTGGTGAAAAACCCTTTTTCACCCCAAACTGTCAATTTATAACCCCAATTCTTTTTTGGAACTTTTTGGGGTGGGGCCCAAAGTTACAAGAATGCGCTGCGGTTTTCAGGGATTTGTTTTTTAGCATTTTATCTTTTCCCAAAAATCCCAATTTGCGGGTTTTTTTTTTAAAGGGGCCCTTAGCACACAAATGTAAAAAAAAACCCTTTTTTCCACTTTAATTAATCTTAAATATTTGTTTTTATTTCCAGGACTATGTGGATGCCCTCAAAGGACTATGTTATGACGGCATGGAAAAAAACCTATTTCTTTTATTTTTCCCTTTTTCCTTTGGCTCTTTTTTTAAACTGCTGCGGTATGCATTTTCCCCCGGGGAAAGGAAAACCGGTTTTGAACAGGTGGAAAGCGATCCCCGGGGGAACCCTTTTTGGGGTTTTTACCCCCCTTTAAAGGGAATATGTCCCCCCAAATTTTTTTTTTTAACTTTTTAAAATTCAAATTGACCCATATGCTTTTCCTCTCAGTTTTTTTTTTCCCCGATTGTTTTTTTCTCAATTCCCGTTTTTATAATTGTGGGGAAGACATTCTTGCTTCACTGTTTTAAAAAGCATCAGGAGGGGTTTACTTTACGAAAACTTCATGCCCAAAAGGGTTTCTTAAGACAATTTTGCCCCCTTTACTTGAAATTGGGAATTTTCACTGTACAGGAGGGGGGGGGGGAGCTTTTACTCTCCCCCTTTGTGACGGGGGAATTTCGTTTTATCTTTTCACATTGGGTCCCCTTTTCGGCTTGCCCCCTGCTTTTACGAAAATGAGCACACTGCTAAAAAGGGCTCTCAAACAAGCGGGAATGTCAAACAATTATAAACTTAGGGCCAAATTGAAAACAAACAGGCCCTTTAAAAGAAATAAAAAAAAAAATTTTAATTTTGAAAGGGGGAAAAAATAAAAAAAAAAAAAACCCAAAAATTTCCTAAAAAAAATTTTTTAAAAAACAAAAAAATGGGGTTTTTAAACAATAAGTTATTTTTTGATACACTTTCCCCCTTTAAATCTAAAAACCTTCCCTTCCCCAAATTAATTTTTGGGTTCCTTGGTTACCTTGCCCTTCAGGGCGGGGAACTGACTGCCTTTCCCCCAAATATTCTTCTTTAAAATAAATGAAATGCATGCATCATCTCCAAATTTGCTTTTTTTAATGCGGGCCAGTTTATTAATTAAAGGATGAAGGGCAATTATTTTAAGCAATGTAGAGCAAAAATAAGAAAAAACCAAAGGGTTCATACGGGGATTGCCCATTTATTTCTGGTATAAATTTCTAGGAAACCCCGCAGTTTGATGGCACAAAAAAACCAAAATAAATTTCATGTCTAATATAAAATGGCCTCAAATATAAAAAAATTACAATTTTTTTGAAAAAAAATTGTTAAAGGGGGGTTGCCCCAGACAGCCAAAAAAATGGCCCCTAACACCCTTTTATTTCAAAAACAAAAGGGAAAATGACTGATCAAAATTTCTCCAGCTAAAAAGGGTGGGGGGTCTTCTTTTGGGCTCTTTTTTGGGAAACCCGCCATTTTGGATCAATGGGAATTTTTTCCAATGGGAAGGTGGTCATGAAGCAGATCAAAGAAGAGCACAATGGTCTCAGAAATCGATTGCCACAATCATATTTGCAATATCTCTTGTGGTTCAAAAGCTATCAATACAGAGTTCTCATGGGGGGTTCATAACCATTGGATCCAACACCTTCAGCTCTGTGTTCAGGGACAACATATTGAATAAGTCAAATAGATGCTGTTGTTGCAACTTTCTGTGTTGATAACTTTTGAACCACAAGAGATATTGCAAATATGATTGCGATAATCAATTTCACATTCCCATTGAAAAAACTTGCCCTTGATCCAAGATGCCGGCCATGTTCTGAACACAGCCTAAAACAGGGGTGTCAAACTCGTTTTCACCGGGGGCCACAACAGCCTCACGCTGTAGTTAGAAGGGCCTTAAAGGGCCGACATAATTTTAGAACTGTGTAAATGGAACTCAACCTTAACTGTTACATTTGTACAGTATTGCTATTATAATTAGCCCTTTGAGAGCCACCAGGAAGAAAATATTGCCTCCATAGGTAGATAGGTACATATGACCATTGTAGGTAAATAAGTGGGTATAAAGCCCACTGTAGGTGACAGTTATATCTACCTATGGAGGTAAATAGGTATTTTTGCCCCCTGTAGCCAGGTAGTTGCCTCCTGCAGCCAGGTGATATGTCCCATATAGAAAGGGAGATTCCCCACATAGTCCCCCTGTAGCCAGGGAGATGCCCCACATATTCCCCCTGTAGCAAGGGAGATGCACCACATAGTCCCCCTGTAGCCAGGTACATGCCCCACATAGTCCTCTGTAGCCTGGTAGATGCGCCATGTAGCCTGGTAGATGCCCCGTGTAGCCCCCCTGTAGCCTGGTAGATGCCCCATATAGCCAGTAGCCCAGTAGATTCCCCGGTAGCCATGTAGATTCCCCATGTAGCCCCCCAGAAGCCATGTAGATGCCCCATATAGCCCCCCAGTAGCCATGTAGATGCCCCATATAGCCACCGAGTAGCCAGGTAGATGCCCCATATAGCCAGGTAGATGCCCCATAGCCCCCCAGTAGTCATTTAGATGTCCCATAGCCCCCTCCCCAGTAGCCAGGTAGATGGTCCCATAGCCCCCCCAGTACTCAGGTAGATGCCCCATAGCCCCCCCAGTACCAGTACTTAGGTAGATGCCCCATAGCCCCCCCGTACCAGTAGCCAGGTAGATGGCCCCATAGCACCCCCAGTACTAAGGTAGATGCCCTATAGCCCCCCAGTACCAGTAGCCAGGTAGATGGCACATAGTCCCCCCAGTAGCCAGGTAGATGGCACATAGTCCCCCCAGTAGCCAGGTAGATGCCCCATAGTCACCGCAGTGGTCAGGTAGATGGCCCCATAGTCCCCCCAGTAGTCAGGTAGATGGCCCCATAGTTCCCCCTAGTAGTCAGGTAGATGGCCCCATAGTTCCCCCAGTAGTCAGGTAGATGGCCCATAGTCCCCCCTGTAGTCAGGTAGATGGCCCATAGCCCCCCAGTAGCCATTTAGATTCCCCATATAGCCCCCCCTAATGATTATAAAACAAAAAAGCTACTTATTTCCTGATTGTCCGTGCTGCGCTGCCAGGTCCTGGAGCTGGTGTACGGTGTAAGCGGCGTGCCGTCACGCAGCTCCCAGGGATCTCCTCGATGGCAGAGGCTCCTCGAGGCCGAGAAGACCCAGCGTCACAGGGGCCGTGAGTAAAGCATCGCGTCACGCCTCCTACGACGCCGTATGTACAGTGCTCACAGAGCGTTGTACATACAAAGAGAGAAGGTGGGAGGGAAACGATCCCTCCTGCCTTCTTCCTGTACCGAGCGTGCACCTGCTGACTGACTATGCGCGGAGTCAGGGAGATCACGGTGGGCCGAAAAACACAAGGCCGCGGGCCGGATGTGGATGTTTTTGACACCCGTGGCCTTGCTGGGATATTCAAATGTCCTTTTGCTTCTGAAATAAAAGGATGTCCTTGGACTTTTGACTCACCCAGGAGAAAGGATATACCATCAATGTCTGGTAGGTGCAGGTCCCCCTTCTTAGATTAACCTCCTATCTCCAGAAAGAGCCGCTCAAACTCCCCATTGCGAATAAAGAAGGGGCCATGCTTGCACGGTCACTCTCTATTCATTTCAGTGGGAGTTTCGAGTAAAGCTGCTTGGTTGTACTCGAAACTCTCAATGAAATGAATGGATAGTGACCGTGCAACCATGGCCACTTCTTTATTCAGAATGGGGATTTTATGGGCCATTCTGGAGATAGGTGTGGATTTCAGAGGAGGGACTCACGAATATCTGATATTGATGGCATGTCCTACCAACAGGTCATCAATGTTTGTGATGACAAAACCCCTTTAAATAGAATGTGTCAGCTCCAATGACATGGCTGGTTTAGTAAATAGGTGTATTCTCCATATAAACTTAAAATTTTTACAAAATTCTTTGTGCAGTTCCTCTGTTATTACCCTTAGAATTGTGTGAATAAATTACCAGCTGGGTGCTACTACTCCTCTTATCAAAGGGTATAGTTCTACACATTCTGATACTGTCAGCTCTGATTGGACTGGGTCAGACTGTGTAGGGACCCACTCTCTTGTTATAGTTACAGCCAATTGTTTAAGGGGTTATCTGACTTTCCTTTTTTTAAATTTAAAGGGTAATTCCCAATATAACAAAAGGGACTCACAATGTCCCTTAAATGTAAATATTAATTTCTGTAATTTAGTCTTATTAAAAAATGTGCTCTGCTTTTTCATATACTCGTATTAGGTTGTGTTCACACGGCTTAATTGCGGGGCGTACAGTACGCCCCGCAATTACGCCGGGACTTCGGGAGTCGCGCTAATCGGCTTGTACTCCCGAGGGGGGGGGGCAGCCCGGTGGCCCCATAGACATGTCAATTATCTCCCCGGGCGTACAATACGATCGTATTGTACGCCCGGGGAGCGGAGGCGTAATCCATAGTTCTCTATGCAGACCTCGGTGGCTTCCTCTGTTGTCGCCTTGGTTTCTGGCCACATATGATTGGTTTCATTGGTGGCCAGAAAACCATCATCTTTCTTGTGTCAGTGGTGGCCGGTTTCCCAGGATCGCACATTTTAAGCCCCGGCCACCACAACTAGAGCGTCGTAACGTGCTGCAGCCCAGGAGCGGTTCTTTCATACAACAACCTGTATGCTGTTATTAGCAACGTATGAGACACTGCTACGCATTAGGCTATGTTCACACGGCTTAACTGCGGGACGTAATTACGCCCCGCAATTACGCCGTGTAGACGGGGGCGGGGCGGGAGCGGGGGCCGGCACTTCGCCGGCCCATTGACTTGCATTACCAGCGGCGCGTAGACGCCGCTGGTAATTCACATGTCACTTATCTCCCCGCCCGGCGGATTCACCGAGCGGGGAGAGGAGACGTAATCCATAGTTCTCTATGAGAACTGTGAATTACCGTAATGAATGGGCCGTTTTCAGCCCGTAATTTGCGCACTCCGGCGCGTAATTACGGACCCCGAAATATGGCCCATTTAAAGCCGTGTGAACATGGCCTTACAGTCCCAATGCTGCTTTGTATTATTGCCATGGCAGCATCGGGAGCACGTCTGTACAGTGTTGCAGCATGGTGATGTCTTAAGGAAGACATACTCAAGGAGGCGAAACCATCCCATTAAAGGGAATGTGTCATCAAAAATGATATATTGTTTAGGGCATGTTTTGAAGAATTTTTGGGTTATTTTGTTTTTTTAAATTCTCCATACCACTTTCAATATTTTTAACAATTCTTAAAGGGGTTGTCTCACTACAAGAATTACGTTTTATGTTAAAGATCTTGCAAAAACAAGTCACTTTACAATATGTGTCCATTAACAGTATCTTACCTATTCTGAGATATCCCCTCCTGTATGGGCTGCATCAGCTCCTCAGGTCACTAAAGCTACAGACCTGTTTGATCTCTCCTGATAGGCTGCCAGCGCTGGTTGCTATAGTTATAGACCTGGCTTCTACTGCAGCCTAGTTGAAGCCAGGAAACACGCCCCTGAATTCAAAGTGAAACCAAGAAAACAGGACTGAGGTAAGATTAATCAATGTAGTGAGACAACCCTTTAAGTCCTGTAGTTTTCATGTGGCCGCTATCCCTAATAATAGTGTGACACTTCCTGTTCTGTAGAGAGATTTTCAGTAGTCTGCTCATTATCAGTGCAGACTTGGCTACACTGAAAGGAGACACCAATGTGTATAGATAACACAGGATCCACCCGTCACAATAGGAGATGTCACAACTCCCCCTCTCCTCCTCTTGTACAGTGATTTCTTCCCAGGACACAGGGCTTGCCTAGAAAACGCTAATATAGAAGTCAATGGGTCTGCTCCTGTTCACTGGCTAATATGTCCATGAAGCTGCTGTAAAGCATCTCTCTAAATGCTGTTAAAAGCAGCTCAAGCAAGATGGCTGCCCCCATAATCATATACAGACAACAGAACTGAGAATTTCACAATCATAAAATAAAAACAGCTAAGAAGAAAATAATATATATTATTGTCTGGTTTAAATTAGTAAAAAAAATATTGCCGACAGAATCTATTTAACTATGGTGCAGAGGCTAGGAAAAAAATGACTCGCCTCTTAACCCACATTCATTCCACTGATGTCTCTTTGCCGGTCTTCTGTTGTCTTCCAGCTTGGGCTGAACAGAACGTTACTGCTACCGATGTTACGTTACAACGACCGTCGTCATTGTTCAGAATTCAGGGCTCCTAATGATGATGTTGGAAGGCGTAACGTGACTGCTGCTTCAGTCAATCAGAGGCTGCAGCAGTGATGTTTCCTTCAGCCCAAGCCAAAAGACAGCAAAAGACCGATAAAGAGGACCGGGCGATGCATTGCTGGTAGGTACATAGCTTTAGCGGTTAACAAAAAACAAGCACTATTCAGCTCACCTGATAAATAGGAAGCACCGTATCCAGTGACCACTTGCAAAGCATTTAAATAAAAGAAACACATACCAGCTTTCATTAAAAGTCCATTTATTTATTGGAACTTGGTACATTTTTCTATTTTTGGGTTCAGAGGTGAGTATAGACTTTTTTTTTCGCCCAATCGCTGCACCGTAGTTATACTTAAAGGGGTTGTCTCACTACATTGATTCATCTCACCTCAATCCTGTTTTCTTGGTTTCAATTCAAGGGTGTGTTTACTGGCTTCCACTAGACTGCAGTAGAAGCCAGGTCTGTAGCTATAAGCAAACCGTGCTGGCAGCCTATCAAGATAGATCAAACAGGTCTGTAGCTATAGCGACCTTACAAGAGGGGATATCTAGGAATAGGTAGGACACTGTTAATGGACATATTAGTGACTTGTTTTTGCAAGATCTTTTAACATTAAAAGCAATCCTTGTAGTGAGACAACCCCTTTTAAAAAAGGGAAGTCAGCCCCGTTAATTTATTTAGACATTTTAAGGAGGAATAGCAGAGGAATGGCATGGGGCACAGGGCAAAAAGTGATTTGTTATTTTATGGGTGATGGAGAATGGACCTGTCCTGCCAGTATAACTGGTTCTTTATATCCCTCACAATACACAATTCCAGTCTTTAGCGAGAGGTTTTCAAAGCTGTTAGGAGTAGGCTAAGCCTGTAAGGCTATGTTCACACTACTTAGGTTGAAGCCACCATTGGTAGTATCATCAGATTTGATAGAATAGAGCAGCTTGAACCACTATTCTTCTCATTAAGAAAACAGACACCACAACAGAACCCAACGGACTCTATTATAAGTCACTGGGGCTATTGGGTGGCATTAGTGTCCATCATTCAATGGCTCCTGCATTGCCACCATGGTTCCCCTTCTAATGGAAACCATAGTGGTGGACAGAACCCATAGGGTACCTACTGGCTGAGGTCAATGGAAGAAACCATTCTATTGATGGAACCAGTGTTTATAACCAAGCTATTTCATATTGCTATATTGTGGACCACATCAACATTCGTGAAAATGTAAGTAGAAGAAACCATTGTTTTAGATTGAGTCAGTGACCATAAACTAGCAAACCAATATTCATCATGAACATGCACGGATTAATCACTGATCAGAAACGTGCAGGTAAAGGGAAAACTGTGCGCTGATCAACAGTTCAGGAACATTTGGTGTTTAATATGTCAATAAAGGAAATAGAGGAGACTATTTTGTGGAATAAACCAATATTCATCAAACTAAAAAACTGGGAGACGCAATCTAGGACAATTATTCTAATCCTAAATATGCAAGAGGAAGGAGCCTTCGTGAAGACTGAACCAAAATTGCAAGCAGGGACCTAACCAATACACATATGTATACAGCTGGAAAGTCTGCATCTATAATAGACATCCACAAAATTATAAAATACCTCCTATGGTTTTGGATGATATTTATAGGGGAGGATCTATCATTTTAAAGGGGTTGTCCAGTAGAAAAAAAAAATCATCTCTCCCAACATTAGGCACTTTGGTAATGTATTTTCATTGAAGGGGTTTTCTTATCACAATGATTAGTTTTTAACATGTAGGGAAAGGGGAATAAAGACTATTACCAAATACATTGCTGTTCTGATTTTTGCTTTGTTCAGGAGACAGATGAGATTTTAACTACTGCTAGTGTACTCAGGTTTCTCTAGGTTACCGACCACCTCTCCAAGTTGTCCTCAGTGAATCAGTTTGACCATGGTGAATCATTCCCTGCTGAGTATTATCTCCAGCACAGGAGCTTTGTTTACCTAAGTTAATGAGAAATGTTAAGCCTTAGAGTTCTTTAGCCATGGCCACTACAGATTATAAATCTCCTGCAGTCTTCTCACTGTAACAGGAATAGCTAGGAATAGCAGAGCTGATATGGCAATCACTGTTATAGACCCAACTCACACCCTGAGGAGGAAGTGTGAGTCTAAAGCTGGCTGTGGCTCTGTGAAACTGCATGGTGAGGAAATCACTTTAAGTTGTTTGTGTGCTTTTTGCAGTTCTACATCAGCTGGTTGATGACAGGTAGTTAAATAGTTCTGTGTCTTCACACACAGGAAAAAGCTCTGTGTGGAGCCCAAGAGATCAGTTATCAGCTGACCAAAAGAATTTGGTTTTCTTTAAAGAGAACCTATCACCTCCACACAGACACACAAAATTTGATGGTAGATGAAATTATAACACTTTTCTCAAATACATGTCATTAGCAAATCAGAGGGTTTAACTTGGTTTTACAAGGGGACAGGTTTTACTTTCACTTTGTAACTCAGGAAATCCTTATCATGCTGTGGGAGATACCAACTGTGAAGGGGAGCTGAGGGCATAGCTGCTTGTACAGGGTGATCCGAGCCTCTCACTACATACAGTACAACAGGCACAGCACACTGAGGACATAGTGTGACAGGGTTTACCTGTTTCTTCAGCCTCCTCCTCCATAGCACACAGGCATCCATATTACACTGCTGCTGATGTAATTATGATGTAGACTTACAGACTCCCAGCTCACAAACCATTACTTTGACACAACTGTCAGCACAGTGATCCATCAAGCTGTAATGTGCAGACTTGGTCCGACTTTAGAGCTGTCTTAAAGGGCCAGCTCTTTTTTTTTTAACTGAATTACAGGTGAAATGCTTTGGTTTTCCTAATTTGAGAAAGTGCTTGCATTTTAGTCTTCTGTTACTTCATGAGGTTTCTCTGGAGGTGATAGGTCCTCTTTAAGGCAGCCTTTGAAGCCACACACTTTTGGTCATGGCTCCCAAAGCTTACAATATGAGGGAGCAAACAGGGGGCGTTTACTGAGATTAAGTTTGACAAGAAGGCACATAGACAAGGTACAGCAAAAAATCATGGGGTTTGTATTTTTATAGGACAAAGGTAAACAGCTTTCAAACAGGAAATGCTGCTGCTCGGCTGCAGTGAAGGGAAGGTTATATAAATCACATAAAAAGCACAAATGAATAGAGAAAACATCACAGGAAGATGAATTAAGACTCCCATGCCACTTGAGATTTTTTTTGTTATGTTTTATTTCACTGGACAACTCCTTTTAATTTACATAAGCAATAAATATAATAAAGTCAATTCATAATTTGACACGGGTTAGGATACATTACCAGATGGTCCACATAACCTCAGTAGATGCATGATATGTGGTTAGCTTTGAAATGATAGTAACAATGGACTTTTTTGCTTTGTTCCATGGACCTGGATTATGATGATATGGACGAGGACGACCCTATTAACCCCCAGGCACGTAGAGAGATGCTGCGCACGACAGGCAGACCTCACCTGCCCAGTTTCTATAGTTACAGCAGTAGCTGCGGCAGCCACAACAGCCTGCGGGTCTCGGCCCCGCCTATTTCCAACGCCCCCGTCTCACAGTACATGTGAGTAGCCGCAGACACAGGCCGGCAGCCACATGGGGGCTTTTTTTTCTTTAAAAAAAGCCATTAATGATATTAAGTAAAAAATTCTCTTTTTCTGCCTGCAGGGACCCACAGTCCAATGCTGCTGTGCTCTGCACTTAATGTTAGCACAACATGAAAGGTCTGGAGCTTAGTGCATATGGCTAGAAGAGTTACATGATCGGGAGAGTAGATTTGTATACATCGCCATATGTTCCCATATTTCCAATGAAGTAAAAGTAACAAACCCCCTCCTCTATACAGGCTAAAAGGGGTGTTCCCACAAGGACTTAGGTGGCATATAGATAGGATATGCCTTCATGGTCTGAAAGGTGCGGGTCCCAGAGGTTCTTCATTCCTTTCCACGGTAGATCCCAGTGTAGCCCAACACACCACTCACCTGTACTCGGAACTACCATAGAACAGAATGGAGAGTTGAACACAAACGAGACCAGTTCTAAATTCTGAGCCAACACTTTCAGGGAGATAGGTGCGAGTCTCAGAGGTGGGATCTGCACCTATCACACTTTGATGATTTATCCTATAGATATGCCATTAGTTTGTATGGTGGGAGCACCTCTTTAGGAAAGGGTTACCCTTGACATGTACATAACTCCTGGGCCCCAGGGCAAATCTTTAATGACCCAAACCCTTCTATATGCCATGTCTAAGACCTAGTTCACATCTTTACTGTTATGTCTGTTGCTCTGTTCCATGCTAGAAACAGAAGTCTGAAAATAATGATTGTGCTGAATCCACTTAATGACCAATTGCCCAAAGGACCCCATAGACTATAATCGGGTCCTTTGGGTTTGCATCATGGTGTCCGTCACTTGAATGGATAAAAATAGTGCTGCATGCTGAACTAATTTTTCCATGATATTTGACAGACCCTTCAAGGTAATTGTGGCAGGAAAGGCTTAAAGGGGTTTTGCCAGGACGTGCCTTTTCTGCTAAGAAGCAATTGTAAACAACCACGTGTGCAAAAAAGAAGAGAGAGACACAGCCAGAGCACAGAGCCGTGCCCCCATTTTGTGAAATGTTACTCAAATAATCAAACTCCAATAGTGGATTCTGTATACAAAAGACAACACTTTTCTCAACAGGAGCTTGAAAAGTTCTTCATGTTTTTACATCAGATAAAGCAGGGATCTACTCAGTAATCACACTACAACTAGTGGATTCTGTATACAAAAGACAAATATTTTCTACCCGGTGCCTTGAAAGCTTCCTTAGGTCCTTCTCATCAGATAAGAAGTGTGCTTGTGCAAAACCGGCCAGCAGCTTTGTCAGGTCTTTCTAATAGAGCTTTTAAGTATCTAAGGGCAGGGTAAGGCAGCCTGTAGCTCACTCAGGCTGCAATTTTTGTAATCACATATATTCATAGTTGCCAACTTTTGAAAATGAAAAAGCAGGAGATTTTAGTGTGCGTCGCGCGTAGCAAAAATTAGCATGGGACACGCCATCCATGTCGGTATGCCAGCTTCAAAAAGCACACCATCGGACTAATGCTAAACGGCTTTGGAAAGAAAGCAGGTAGCTGCCTTATAGCCAGGTAGTTAGTAACCCCCATAGCAGGTAGTGCCCCCCCGCTCCACTCGCCCCGCCACTCCCCCCCCGCTCCCCCCGCCATAGATGTCTATTAGCCCAAGTACAATTCCCCGGTCTTGTAGAGCATGTATTGGTGAACCCTGTTGTTAGCTCAGGTAGGTGCCGCTCTTTGAATGCCTGGTAGTGCCCCATTGTTGTCTCAGTAGAAGCCTCTGTTGCCAGTACGGTTGCTCCCCTATTGGTTGCAGGTTAGATGCCTCTTAGTGGCATCGTAGATGTCCCTCTGTTGCAGTTACGTGCGCCTCATTGTTCCAGTTTAGTGCTCTTATTTGTAATGGGTGCCAGGTAAGATGTCCCTTTTGTTTAATTGCAAGGTAGTGCCCCCATTGTTGCCGATGGTTGAGATGTCTCTCTTGCCATTTGTTGGTTATGTTGCGGCATTGTATTCCGCAGGTAGAATGACCGCTCATGGTGGAGATAGCGTGTTTCCTTCTAGGTGCGTCGGAGTAGGATGCCCCTCTGTTGGGCGCGGGTGAGATGTTCTCCTCTTTCTGTTGCACTCTGTGGGTAGTGCACCCTTCTCTGTTGCAGGTAGTGCCCCTTGTTGTCTGGTCGATTTTGTCCGCCCACATGTTGCAGCGGTAGATGTTCTCCTTTGTTGCCTAGTAGTGCCCTTGCTCTGTGCAAGGTAGATGTCCCGCTCTGTAGCCTTGGTAGTGGCCTCCATGTTTGGCAGGTAGTCGCCGCTTTCTCTGTGCCAGTATGACTGGATCCGCTCTCTGTTGCTCAGGTAGTGCCATTTGTTGCAGCAGAGCCCCGGATTATAGCTAATAAAAAATTGAAATTTAATAGAGAAAGTCATTCCTCAACCAGCTTCTGCTAGCGTAGGGCCGTTCCGCGATTCCTCAGCGGGCTAGTCGTCTCCCCCCCCCACTGCTCTCCTCTCCCCCTCGAGGGGAGAGTGGAGAGCGAGGGTCAGGCGCGGTCAGCTTCTCTGCAGAAGGCGCGCTCGGGGGGTCACTTCTTCCTGTCTCTATGGGTAATTCGACGCTCTATGACTCTTGCTGTTCACTCGGTTTATCTCCCTGCTTAATATATTGAGATGTTGTGAGTTTGTGCGGCGTCCAACTTAATCGCTGGGCGGTTGCGGGTGCTCCGACATTACTAGAAGGGAGGGATGGCTGGCATCGAGCCCGTTTGCTAATCCTCTCCTGCTTATTTTTCATCGCTCGCTTGCAAAGGTCAGACTGGGGTAGTTTCTCGAGTATTTTGTGCGGGATCTTTATAATTTGATGTGTGACAGCGCGGTAGCGTGTCGTGTTAAGATGGGTGGCGAGCGTTCTTTCTCTCTTTGTGGTGTTTTGCTTAGAGCGCTGGTCTCTGAGAAGACGAAGCATTTTCAGGCGTTTCGCTGGTAGGAGAGTTCGATAGCCGGTGGTGTACGTAGTATGAAGCTGCGATGTGCGCAGGTTGAGGTGGTTACCGATATTGTTGAAGTGTTGTAGAGCGCAGGTTTGTTGATTATCGACTGTTGACTCTATGGTTCGGGGTTATGTGTGTCGTGAGCTTCGGGATATTAGTTGGTGAGAGAAGCTCTGCATGAGAAATTATGTTCTAGCATTCTGGCTGCGTTCTCTGAATCTAAATCCAAATTTCTGTGGGTAGCAGCAATTTAATAGGCTAAGTCTACCACCTTTCATTGGGTATACCGACAGATTTTTAGAAGGTGTTTTTTGCTGTTCGAAAGTTCAATTGAATGTGTGGGTGCAACTTGCAGATACATAATAACCTCATTTTCACCATATTCTTTCAATTTATAGAAAAATTCTGTGCACCAATTTAAATATTCGTTAACGTTGGTCTTTAGCTGATTCCGTTGTTTGTGGAGTCCATTGTTTACAGGCCCATGTCATCGGTGATTCGCGACCATCGGTTACAGAGCTTCGCTCAGGCCTGGTGCTCTCATGTCAGACAGTCACCTTCTCTTCCTGGCTAGATATTGGAGCGTGTTCAATAATTCCCCTGAGGGTGCTGTCTAGACTCTACTGTCCATCTCTGATCCTTAGAGTATAATTAGTCATATACTAGGATGCAAAAATAAAGTAAAAGAAGAAACTTAAGACCTTAGTTAGCGGTGTGCATTTGATAAGAAGAGAGAAAATAAAATCCACATGTTTGTTCCTGCAGGGGATTTGAACTAGAGACTTGTGTGTGCTGTGATAATAAACTTGTCTCGCTTATTGAGCTACATTTGGGTATATAGCTAGCTCTACCGAGCTTGTAGTATAGCGTAATGAAAATCTAGACGCCTTCTGTTTTTGAATAGGCGAGGAGATAAGGCGCTGGGTGCTGTTCATCTGCATTGGGGTCACATGTTATGCAATTCAAAAACCAATCACACACGCCCCCTTCTGAGCACTACCAGAGCTGAAAGAGCTGGATACAGGAGGCATGAATTGAGATCGTGACAAAACCCCTTTAGGCGGACTCCAGATAAACGAATCGCACAAAATCTGCTATCTGGGTAATCTAATCCCCACTAGACTCAATAAAAAATGCCGGAACTGTTTGGTTTTAGACTGCATGGATTTTCTGAGGTCGGATTTTCTAAACTGATGGTTGAAAAAAAACTTATAAGTCTGTCTCTCAATCCAAAACAATATATTTTAATTTAAAGTTATATATTCAGTGACGAAGGGAGACCTGACATCATAATCTCGCGGTGCGAAAAACCTGCAAGTAAAAATCAGTACAAAGTATATAAAGACCGAGTGTACAATTTAGCTGGTCAGAAGTGTATGGAATTTTGAAGCCAGCCGGAGTATTTTTCCTCTTGCCGGTGGTAGAACGTAGTCCTACGGTGGATTCACCTGTGATCCTGGGTGTTCTTGAGGGAAACTCATAAACACACTAATAGCTCCAGCTGTGGCACTTATTTGTATAAATGGTCAATTGATGGGACACTGATGGCGGGTAAAAAGCGAATCAGATGGAATCCATTTATAATCAATCGGCTCTGGGTGGAACGCTGCTGCTGACCTATCACTCGTATATACGGATTCCAGCGCCGGCACCCGTCTTTTATTTTTAGGGTATGCTCATATGGCGTGTGGGATCTGATTTTGCTGCAGGCCAAACGTATCCAATCGTGCACGTGGGTGTTGGATGCCTTTTGGATGGGATTTTCGCAGCGCTTTTGAATGCATTTTTTGGATCCAAAACAGATCCAACGCACTGTACTCCAGTGAACATCCCCTTGAGTTCTTCTTGTTCCTGTGAGGAATACAACAAAATGGAGGTAATCAACGCAGCAGATAGAGTGACATGAGCCTAACGCGTTGGGATTTTGTAGTATGATATCAGGCTGCTGTAAAGAGGGGCCTGTGTTGTGCTGACAGGTTTGCAGGCGCCTGCAGGGAATTCACTTTCCCTGCAGCTTCTCTGCTCTGCTCTGCAGTAACTGCTCCCACTCATAAGGGGAGAGATCATGATAAGGCGCTATTAATGCTGTGCTGCTAATCAAAGAAAGATAAACCAAGGGAAAGCCTACTTCTTAAACTGATAGAAATGTCATGTGGGGACCTCACTAATGCCTAAAATGAGGGACCAAGGACCCTCTCAATTCCAATTTAGCAAGGATCTCAGTATAACGTTGTGCACCGTATCGCAGTACAGAATTGTGACTTCATGTCAGTGTGTGGAGATTTAGGGCAACATGTCCCAATACGCAATTGCCTTTTTTGGTCTATTTTGTGCCAAAAATCTTGATGCCATATTCTTAATGTAAATGAACTGTAATGTACTAAAGCTGGGTGCATTATATGCTGGACACGACACATTGTAATGCGCCTAAAGAGGCACATTAAATATAGTAGGAATGATACGCTGTGCACCTCCATATCGCAATGCTCCTCAATAGGCGCCATTACATTCTCTTAACGTTTGCTGATACGCTATGTGCCTGACGATTGCTCGCTTTGTGCCTTTGTGGCACATGTTAGGTTACCTATGTCAAGGTATACTAGTTCCAGATTTTGAACGTCATCTTACTTTCTAGGCGCACTTTACAATGATTTAAATTGCCGAAAATCTTCTGCTTAGGGACCGCAAATTTTCAGGGATCCATGTCGCCGCGTTAATGCCTTTAAGATTTAGCATGTAAATTTCTAAATGGTTATATCGGGATTATAGCTGGACAACTCTCCAGCGCCATTCAGTTGGATGTAGCATCCCTCAAGGCACCATCTGACCTCACGGGAGTCCTAGCAATGTGAAATGGGGATTCATAAGCCATGCAGTATGCTTATCCGCCTTACAGCTGTTTCTGGGTCTTTGCCCCTCATAGCACAGGCACCTGTGAATCTTACTGGCGGGGCTTTAGGTCGTTAGATCTGTGAGTGGAGGCAGGGGTGGAGGTGCCCTGGGCATAATGCCAGAGCTGTTGTGCGTGCTAATCATAGTCTATCGACAAAGTGATGTGTGCTCTTCTGGGGAAATTTCCTTTTTAGGGGTTTTCCATTGGTTTTTTATATTACCTCCCTTGCTCCCCACCTGTCATGATAAATAATTAACTAAATATTAATGCTCATGCTGCGTGTCAGTGGTTCCCTGTGGGTCCACCGTCGATGGCGTTGTGTGCATCCTCCACATGATGCTGCAGCCAGCGGCCGTGTGCCTGCATTGACCTACTGAATGTGAACACTGAGGTCATTGGTTGGCTGCAGAATCATGCAAATGATGTAAGTGGGTTAGGGGTTTAACTCGGTCAAGGCGTGAGGGGCAGAGTGAGGTGTTTCAAGCGCCCTTCAAATAGCTAATAAGGGAGCATGTCCCTGTCCAGAAAGGTGTGATTGGTATGGCTTGAATTCAAAGGCGATCTGAAGATAAGTAATAGGAATAGTCATGTGAATTGTGGGGTCTGGGATGTCCTCGGTTTCTCAGCCATCTGTGCGAGTAAGGTCATACAATAGTGCGTAGGATTACCATAGTAGGGAGTGGGCGTCTGTATGTCATTACAATACAAGGATTTGGTCGGGCGAGTTAGTGTTTGATTTGGACTCTTGCATTCAGTGCCTTTCCTTTGGGTCGTCTGCTCGGAGGACGGATGTATTGTTACTGCTCTGGGCAGTGCCTGTAAATATACTGCTTGAGGGGCCTTGCAGAAATTGTTTACCCTTGGTCTCACTTCCAGTCTATGTTTCTCCTGGGTCTGCCCAGTATATCAAATTACCACCGGGGGCCAGTCCCAGTTACTATATCGCACATGGGTCAAGCTCCCCATATACTTTGCTAATTTGGTGCCGTCATACAATATCTCTTCGCATGATCCTTCCATACAATAGGACCCCCAACAATGGTCCAGCCATTCAAAGTGTCTCCCATGGGTCTTTCCTATACTGGGTTACTACAGAGGTCCTTCCTAGACATTGTTCACCATGGGTCCTATCCTGATCATATTTATACTCCAGGGGCCGTCTCTGAAAATAGACAACTTGGGCCGTCCAATTAAATAGTGACAACGGGGTTCCGGCCTGTAATTGTTTCATTCAGGGTCCGGCACTGTCTATGTGTATTATGAGGTACGGCACCTTACTTGTTTCTTACTGGGTCACGGACGTTTTGTGTAACTTAGGGGATCCGTGCATGTTATGTGTCCATAGGGGGGCAAGGCAATGTTTTTTGAGTCTTCCTGAGGGACGGCATGAGTTAGTGTCTCAGGGGCCTGCGAGACAATATACAACTTGAAATCGTGGAGAGTAATTGATACATGTGCACTGCTATACAATATACATGCTCTGTCCATACAATATACAACATATTCCGTCCATACATAAATAAGACCAAATATAAATGCAAGTCAGTTATAAGATACGGATCAGGCACCCTTTACACGACAGTCTTTAGCAGCACCAGCGAATACCCTCATCCATCAATGGACGTTATTCCCGTTTTGTTATGAGCTTTTGTGTCTCCCCTTTATTCTCCCTCCAGGAATCAAAGCGGTTTGTTCAGTGGCAATCCTCGATATGAAAATGTCCCCTTGATTGACAGGCAGTCCCCGCCCCCTTCGGTAAGTACTGTTTGCATCATTTGAATAATATGTCACACAGCTAGAAATGTCCGACTTTGGTTGGAAGAGTCTGACCGAGACTTCAAAATACTACCCTGGCCCCTAATTCTCCAAACAAACCCAATTTAGCATCTGTGGGAGCCCTTGGGTGGGGGTGTTGGTTCGATGGACCCTCCAGCTGCTGTGGGATGTAGTCAGCTCCAGATACCTGTGACAAGCAACCAGGAGAAATTATTTTGTGAGTGAAAGAATACAGTGAAGGAAATAATTATTTGATCCTTTGCTGATTGTGTAAGATTTCCCACTGACAAAGACATCGAACCTCTAACCACCGTGTCATTACTGATGAAAGCCAGGTTGGCTGCGCGATAACATGTCGGCCGAGGTCAGGACTATGGAGTTGTAAATCTGTGTTGATCTTCCCTCTATCTACAGTGTCACCTGCATGCAGACGGTTTGTACAAGGGGGCCTTATTTGTTCTGTGGTCCATGATATTGGGGCACGACACTGCCCAAGTAGTCTGGCTTGGGATCCTTACTGGAGTTAGTAATTTGTCTCTATTAGAATTAAGGCTTCATGTTAACAGGTGGTGCTTCCACCAGATTTTGATAATTAGAAAGGAGTTTATTCCTTCGTTCAGAAGCAAAAAAGGTTAAATGACGAGAGTGTAGTAATCAGGTTTTTAAATAGTGTGTATAGAGGTTAAGAGTTTTACATAATATAAGTTAGTTTTATTGTTTTACAGATAGAGAACCTTGATAGCGTTTATGTCTTGCCTATGGCAAAATAGTAAATATGGTATTGCAGCTGACCCCCACCATAAAGGAATGAATGGCAATACCAGACACAGCCCACGGACAAGAGTGGCGCTGTTACTGGGAAAAGCAGATCCTTTTTTTTCTAATGTTGGAAAATCCTGTTAACCAAATGTTTTGGGCTTTAAGTTGTTCGATATAACAGCGTAACAGGTACTGTGCTGTTTATTGTACGAGTTCTCTGTGTAAATCAGTCAGAAAGCACAGACTGTAAACAGTTTCAGAATGTAATCCAGCAGAGCAACCTCAGGAGCAGATAATGAGCAGGGTGGCTGGAAAATCACAGCTGGAAAACGGGACCAGAATGGGGAGGGGATGGACACGTGGGCCCGCTGTATCAACAATGAGTCAAAATGCGAGAACACCTGACTGAGGATGAGCTAATGAACTGCGAGCAGCCCAGAGGGGAAAGCAAACCTGGGATTCATAGGAGCACAACAAACATTTCATGGGGACCATGATTAAATGCAACCAAACACTGCATGTAGATATCATACAATCTAACAGATTACACAGATACATAGATTAGATAGATAGATATGGGATAGAGAGAATGAATGAATATACTGTAGATGGAAGGAAGATAAATAAATCGATTGATATATAGATAGATAGATAGAATATGAGAGGATTGATATGTCGAGTTCGATAGATAGATAGATAATAGATAGTTAGAATAGATAGATAGATAGATAGATAGAAGGAAGATAGATGTGAGAGAGACAGACATAAAGGTAGATAGATATAAATATAGATAGGTAAGTAGATAGAGAAAAAGAAAGAAAGAATATAGATAGAAGGAAGATAAATACATTGATATATAGACAGACAGACAGATAGAGAGAGAGATAAAAGAAAAATAGATTTATATAGAGACAGAAGATTAGATAGATAGATAGATAGATAGATAGATAGATAGATAGAAAGAATGAATATACTGTAGATAGAAGGAAGATAAATAAATAGATTGATATAACTAGACAGCAGATAGATTAGATGTGAGGAGAGACAGACTACATTACTATAGGTAGATAGATAGAAATATAGGTAGGTAGTTAGATAGATATGAGATAGATAGATAGATTGATTTGAGAGAGATAGATAGATAGATATGAGATAGATAGATATGAGATAGACAGATAGATAGATATGAGATAGATAGATTTGTGATAGATAGATAGATAGTTATGAGATAGGACAATAATAGATATGAGTAGATAGATGATAGATAGATTAGATAGATGACTAGATATGAGATGGATAGATATGGGATAGAGAGATAGTTAGATAAGATTAGATTGTTAGATAGTTTAGGTGTTTAGAAGATGCCTCCCCCCAGTGTGGTTGCAGGGTTGGGGGTCTTATCTCTTGGGCCCACACTAATGACAAGTAATAGGTGAACTGTTACTTACTGTATATACTTCAATAACAAGCACCTTTTACTGGGTTATTGTCCCAATTTAACGTAAACCTTTTCCTTTTCTCCCCCTTTGCCTTGTGGGATCGTCCAGTATTCTCCCAGCATGCGAACATCCTTCATCAGTGCAACCCAAGAAGAGACCGATACTTATTGCCGAACAGAAGTTGTATCTTAGAAGATTCCTTTTGCTACCCTCCCCTTCCTTCCAAGCTATGAAGATAACTAACAGAGACAATAAAGACTGAGCCTCGTTGCTCTTTAACCTCTTTTGGCAAGGAGACTTGGGTGCTAAACCCCTCAGCTTCCCCCTTTTCCCTTGGTATTAAACCTTTTTTTTTTTTTTTTTTTTTTTGGGGGGGGGGTTTTTATTTTTTTTTTTTTTTTTTTATTTTTTTTTTTTTTTTATTTAATTTTTATTAATATTTTTTTTTTTTTTTTTCTATTTTTTTTTTTTTTTTTTTTTTTTTTTTTTTTAAAAATTTTTTTTCCAAAAGACGGATCTGTTTTTAATTAGAACATTTTAACACTAACTCATATTTTACACTGACTTGAAATAAAAGGGAAAAAATACACTTTATTTTAAAAAATAATTTATTCTTGTTATGCTTCAGCGGTCTGTACACCCGAGCTAACACTCAAGGTAGCACTGACACTATCTAGATTTGGGCAAGAGCGTCGGAGGCAGCTGAAATGTTACATAATATTCAGAATTGAATAATGGTTCTCAATGTTATTACCAATAGGGGATCTCCTGACGAAACAAATGTCTTGTATCCAGCAATCTTCAAGCTGTACATAAAAACTTTTCCTTTTTTTAACCTTTCCTATCCTGTCAAGTAGGATGTGACATTAAAAAAATGCTGTTCAAATCCTATGTCAAGTGCTATGTGACATTTTACCGCAGTCGCAGTATGGGCTCCTATGTCATTTGGTATGTGACGATTGTTTCAGGTGATAACAGTTGTTTTACTTGGAAATAACCAGATAAATAAAGGATTTCTGTGGGCGGACACCAAAATGTTATAGGATAGGAAAAGGTTAAATATGTATAAAAAACGTGACATAAAGTAAGAGACTTGATGTAATGCTGACGCGTTTCGAACTTAGTAGTTCTTAGTCCACTAGGTGTGCCAGAAGCATAGTAATGTCTTCGCTCATTACTTAGTACTTGGTCAGCTCATTTTGGCACTTACATCTAGAGTAGCAGGTGAGTATTTGCGGTTATTGGCTGCTACTCTAGATAGATTATCAGCACAGTCAATCTATCTTTACGCTATGACTAAGGCTATGTTCACACGGTGTAATTGTGGGGACGTATTACGTGCTCGGGAGCGGGGGGCCGGCAGCCCGCCGACCCCATAGACATTCATTATTCTTGGCGCGTATACGTCCCAGAATAAGTCATGTGAACATAGCCTAAGGACTACTAAGTTCAAAACTCATCAGCGTTACAGCAAGTCTCTTACTTGACTCTATGCAGCGCCTACTCTCTGCTGACCTCAGGTCAACATCCAACCCTCCCTTGACCCGACCAAATAATGACACTGAGACAGAGGTTGGATGAATTGGCCACAGCAGCCATCTTATTAACAAAAGTATAAACATAAATAACCATAAATGAGTATAACTCCTGATACTCATTCATCCCAATATAATACCATTCCCCAAAAACATTCCTGCCAAATTCCGAACACCCATGGAAAGAACAACTGGGGCTGAGGTCCTTGGAGCTATGCAATCATAATAAGGTCTGGCGAGAAACCTGTCGCTCATTTTTTCCTTAGATTACCCTCTGCCGTCACCCCCGACTCAAGAGCACCAAAGCCACCTCAGTTGGCTAACCACTCTTCACCAGCTCCCAAGGACCCTGCCCTGTGGAGCCCCACCTTCACTAGACCGGTCCCTCAAAATTGGGAGCCAAGCGCACCTGACTCCCCCACCAATTTACACCGACTCCAAGGACCCCATCCCGCACCAGCCACTGTGACAATAAAACCATTCGCTCAAAAACCCCACTACAATGTGATAGCCACAAACCAAATGCCCTTCGCCCATAACTGCTACCAACGGGAGAGAGGGTGGGACTCTTTTGCTGATGGCCGCGCTACTGCTCCCGCGCCACGCAGGGTGCAGTCTATATGCCGTACTTTATACCGTACTGCACGTAACAACTCCCTGGCACCACACGTCAAAGCCGGCGCGCCGGTCATGTGGGGCCTCCCCTTCAAGGGCTCCGCCCCCATGTCCGGCCCCGGTCTGGATGTCAAGTTTTTATACATACTTAATAAAGGAAAAAGTTTTAATGTACAACTTGGGGTTTGCTGGATTCAAGGCATTTGTTTCATCTCTGGAAGACACTTACATAGTGGTTCTATGGAGTGGTGAGCTGGCTTTTTTCCTACATGTTTTTCATGCCCCATCCCAGGAAACTTTATATAACACAGTTAGTGTCGACTGATTTATCTCAACATACAACAGCTACAACAGCCCTCTTATGCCGAGTCTCTCCAACTCAATCACACAGTTAAACATAGGTTGTGCCCCCCTTGCTGGGGGCAGCACAAGGTAGTGTCAGACCTTCTGTTTCCAGCGCTGTGCCCCTTATTCCGTAAGATGCAGCAGTTTTAGAGCATTTATCCCTCAAATCTTATTCATGAGTAGGTGTTAGCCCCACCCACCAAAGGCTAGCCCCGCCCACTGACAGTTAGTCACATGTTTCTACCTATTCAAAGTAATAGGTTCGTCAGTTGAGGTGGGTGGGGCTAGCCTCAGGTGGGCGGGGTTTGAAAAAAACTGACACTCTGAAGCAGGGGTGTCAAACTCATTTTCACCGGGGGCCACATCAGTCTCACGGCGTACCTTAAAGGGCCGACCTAATTTTAGAACTATGTCAATGTAACGTTTCCTTAACAGTTAAGAGCGCTATTAAGGAGTAGTTGCATGTGTACAGGATTCCTGTTACAATCAGCCCTTTGATGGTCATCAGGAAGAAGGTGAGGCCCAGGGGGAGGCAGGCCAGATGGTGGCGGCCCGGGGGGGGAGGCAAGCCAGATGGTGGAGGCAAGCCAGATGGTGAAGGCCCTGGGGGGTGGCCAGCCAGATGGTGATGGCCCAGGAGGGAGGCAAGCCAGATGGTGAGGCCCTGGGGGGAGGCAAGCCAGATGGTGAAAGTACCAGGGGGGGGGGGGGGGGGCAGGCCAGATGGTGGAGGCCCAGGGCGGGGGCAGGCCAGATGGTGGAGGCAGGCAGATGGTGGAGGCCCAGAGAGGGAGGCAGGCCAGATGGTGGAGGCCCAGGGGGGAGGCAGGCCAGATGGTGAAGGCCCCGAGGGGGAGGCAGGCCAGATGGTGGAGGCCCAGAAGGGGAAGGCAGGCCAGATGGTGGAGGCAAAGGCCCCGATGGTGGGAGGCCCAGGGGGAGGCAGGCCAGATGGTGAAGGCCCAGGGGGGAGGCAGGTCAGATGATGGAGGCAGGACAGATGTGGAGGCCCAGGGAGGAGGCAGGCCAGATGGTGAAGCCCAGGGGGGGTGGGGGAGGCAGGCCAGATGGTAAAGCCCAGGGGGGAGGCAGGCCAGATGGTGAAGCCCAGGGGGGGGGAGGCAGGCCAGATGTGGAGGCCCAGAGTGGGAGGAGGCCAGGATGGTGAAGTACAAGGGGAGGGGGGGGGCAGGCCAGATGGTGTGAGGCCCATAGGGGGAGGGGCAGGCCAGATGGTGGAGGCCCAGGAGGGAGGCAGGCCAGATGGTGAAGTACCAGGGGAGGGGGGGGGGGCAGGCCAGATGGTGGAGGCCCATAGGGGGAGGCAGGCCAGATGGTGGAGGCCCAGGGAGGGGGAGGCAGGCTAACTGGTAAGACCTGGGGTGGAGGTTAACTGATAGGACCTGGTGGGGGAGGTAGAGGACTAACTGGTAAGGTCCCAGTAGTAAAGTACAGGCCACTTACCAGCCTAATCGATTGGTCCTCCGCAGCAGGCATCTTCTTGCCTGACAGGAAGCTCCTCTGCTCAGCATCCTGCCAGGCCTGCAGTGGGCGGGGCCGGAGCACTGAGCAGGCGGAGCCAGGCAGTGAGTGCTCTTCTACTGTGCATGGAGCTGCCGGCCCCGCCCCCTGAGCTCACTGTGCTGCTGGCCCCGCCCCCTGAGCTCACTGTGCTGCCGACCCCGCCTCCTGAGCTCACCGAGAGAAGCAGCCGCTGCGGAGCACAGCTCAGCAACAAGTGCCGGGCCGGATAACACAAGGCAACGGGCCGGATTCGGCCCGTGGGCCTTGTGTTTGACACCTGTGCTCTGAAGGACTCTTCGAATGACTCTTCTGGCTGAAAACTGCAGATTTGAACATTACTTGAAAACTACTGCATGTTACAGAATAAGGGACACAGCGCTGGAAACAGCAGGTCTGACACTAGCTTGTGCTGCCCTCAGCAAGGGGGACATAATCTATGTGACAGGTTCTCTTTAATGAAAGTGCATTTATATTATTTTTTGTAGCATATCCAGCAATTAGAGCAAATGTGTCTTCCATATATGCAATGAATAGAACATGAAATGAAAATGTAAAAAGAAACTATGGTATGGTAGTCTATATGTGTGGCTTCCAGTGTCGTCCATTGGATGAAACATATTATATCTCACAATCCAATAGCAGCAGCACGCCACTAGCACTAAAAAGCAATCAAAAGGAACATAGGAACTATTGGGAAAGCATTTCTGCTACTTGAATACATGAAAAATCTTAGGTTCTTAGGGCCACATGTATGAAATTTGGTGTTTAAACGTCAAATTTAATGCGCACTATAGCAGCATAGAATGCGTCTGATTTATGAACCCGCTCTACAGTGGTGCATAAATCAGATGCATTCTACTGCTAGGACGACATTTCTGGCTCAGGTAAACCACTTTGAAAGTGGTTTACCTGTTCCTGCAGTAATGTACCTAGAAATGCCGTAGCTTCTATAGCTTCGTACAGTTCCAGTGAGCCCCGCCTACAGCATGCCCCTCGAAATCAGGCGCATTACAAAGTGCCGCGGGCGCTCTGTAATGCACCTGATAATGGTGTTTTTAGTAATGCGAACAGGGCTGCGCCTGGTGTCTGGCTGAAAATATGCCAGATATCTGGCGCAGCCCCGTTCATACATGGCCCCCAATGGCGGAGCTACAGGGGTCGCAGCGGCCGCAATGGTGAACGGGCCCCTGAGCCAGGGGGGCCCACGGGCCCCCCGCTCCACCCTACTGCCATGGCTCTGTCATATAGAGCAAGATTGCATTAGAAAACCCATAAGAGCGTTGCTCGCTCTCCCATTGGCCCAAATAACCGCGCCTCTTTTAACTGAGCCAATCACAAACAGAGCTCGCTCTGCATTTCTTTTCCCCATAGAACTCTATGAGAAGGTAGCTCACCCGCTGATTGGCTAAGCTGGACGAGCCCCTCTTCCCCCCAACCAATCACAGTACTAGAATATTTCCCATAGACAGTAATAACTTTTAGGGCGCCCTTCTATCGCGCCCTTCTTTCGCCACTCAAAATAGACGCACTACATCTGATTGGTGAATTCATATCTGCCGCCTGGGCTCAACCAATCAGCTTTTTTACTGTATTTTGAACTGTCCCGCCTTTGCATTTGATTGGTCCATACTTCTCCATAGGTTATAATGGTTCACTGTCGCTCCTATTCTGATTGGCTGGTTTCTGCCGACCAATGAGAAAAGCTTACAGAATTTGAATTACTGTATTTCCCGGCAATTTACAATATCCAAATTCCTGATGTTGGAAAGTTCTTGATTTTTGGAAAGTGATTTTATTATTGTATTTTTTTAGTAGGTTTGAGCTCTTTTTCAGAGAATGTTTTACACGTAATAAAGGCGATTTTTTGATTCATACTCCATGCCGCACGGACATCTTTAATAATTTTTCGTTGTTTTCCAGCCTGTCTCGAATCGGAACACATGTTCGGCGCAGTCCCGCACTGTGTCTAAGTCCCGCACTGCGCCCCACACACTGGCGAGGAGCGGTGAACTTTTCCCCGTATGTATGAGCGCACCTCCTTGGATGGCGAATATTAGGCGCAGTCCCGCACTGCGCCTCACACACTGGCAAAGCGTGGCGGACTTTACACCGCATGTCTGAGCGCACCTTGGCGCCGACAAACATAAGGCACAAATTTCACCAGAAAACTGGCGAAAACGTGCGCTCCGACGCGGCGAGATTCATACATGTCCCCCTATATGTGAATATATATGTGTATATATATATATATATATATATATATATATATATGTGTCTGTACGTATATATCTATATATATGTGTATATACATATTGTGACAGAGTGGCAAACAGTAGTTGCCTGTTTCTGCCACTAGGCGGAGTCATCCTGGTAGAGACGTGCCACCAAGAGCCTGGCTTGGGTGGGGGGAGCCAGTGGCTATCTGTCAGCAACACTAGGTTGCTGACAGCTGTATGTAGCATGGCTGATGTCCAGCCATTATGGGTTGGCTTCCCCGGAACAGCTGCAGATGGGTGGGTGGCTGTTCCCGCGTCCCAGGTCTCCAGGTTCCATGTCGGGTTTTTGGCCAGTCTCGGGATGGCTATAAAGGGCCTGTCTTTCCAGGTGATCGGGGGGCGTGGCCTGCTACCAGGAAGGTGGAGCAGCAGAGCTGGAGAGAGGCTCTGGCCCCCGGAGGCTTGTGAGAAGCCAGAACCAGTGAGTACTGGTAGTGTGTGTGGTGCATTGGCAATAGGCTTTGACCACACGTTAGAGAGGGACTCAGTTGATGTATAGCTAGTGGCCGGACGGCCGAGGATTTTGTTTGTCGTTTTGATATCTGTACTGACCTGGCCTGCAGAAGAAATAAAGCTGGCTGAGGCCAGATTTAAAGAAGCCTGGTGTCGGTGTGCCATCCGTCTACCAAGGACGGCGATCCAAAGCGAGAAACCCCCGGGACAGACCAAGATGGTGTCCCAGAGCTGAGCGGCAGCTAAATTATAATTTAAATATATATATTATATATATATATATATATATACACATGCATATATACACACACCTATATGTGTTGTAAATATATATAAATATATATATATGTGTGTGTTATGTATGTATATATATATATATATATATAATGTGTCTGTGTGTGAGTATATATATATATATGTGGGTGTGTATACATGTATATGTGCGTATATACATGTATGTGTGTGAGTGTGGGCAGTGGCGTAGCTACAGGGGTCACAGCAGCTGGGCCCCTGAGTCAAGCGGACCAGAAGCCCCCTCTCCACACCGGAGTATCACTGGGTCAGGTCACATAGAGCCAGCGATACAGCACTCACAGCCGCAACCTGCACGGTGCAGGCAGTAGCTGAGGCAAAGCACCCCACATTTTTATTTGAGGTGGAGGGGGGCAAGTGGGAACAGACACGTTGGCTGTATAACTTGTTTTTCTTTGGCCCCATTTGAAATTAATTTTCTTCTATTGGACAATTTCTTAACAGAAATGATTTTCTGCAGCGCGCTGCACCACAGACATCTGTGACGTCAAGTAGGGACCCTGTTGTTGAAAAGTATTGACCAACAGACGGTGTCTGGGAGTAGGGGGGCTCCAAGCTGAAGTTTTGCACCCGGGCCCATGAGTCTCTAGCTACGCCCCTGATGTCCCCCAATGTATATCTTTTTGATCAAAACTGTGTAAGCCCACCTGCCAATCAACAAGGCGACCTCAATACAGGTGGGAACCTACGCTATATGTTACCTCTCTTGTTGCCTTTTCAGACCTCCACATTTTAGATTCCAGCTACAAGTTACTCTGCATTGATTTAAAAACCTGTGCAGGTAGGTGGAGTGCATAAACCAAAGTGGGGGCAGCCACTCCCCCATACAAACAGTCTAAAAATATATGTTTGGTCTGCACATCCAAAAAGTTTTTCGAGAAAAAATGAGCATAGGTGCACGCTGTTGTGGCAGCAAAATACAACCAGAATCCAATACCGTGTTTCCCCGAAAATAAGACTTTACCCTAAAATAAGACCTAGTGCGATTTTTTTCAAGCTTAGAAATATAAGGCCTCCCCTGAAAATAAGACCTAGTGGCAGTCATTGCTCCAAGAGCACCTATCACATACACACAAACGCACACACATTGATAGCAGATAAAATTATGAGACTTCTCAAATACATATCATTAACAATCCAGAGGATTGTTGGAACATACCAACTCTGCAGGGGGAGCTGCTTGTACAGGGTGATCTGAGTCTCTCACTACATACACTGCAGGCACAGCACACTGATGAGATAGTGTGACTGAGGTTACCTGTTGCTTCAGAGTTGTGCTGGTTATGCTGATGTCTGTGTTGACAGGACTACAGTATATTAATAACTTATGATTTTTTTTTTGTTCAACAATAAATGTGAATTCTTGTTCATGGAAAAAATAAGACACCCCTGAAAATAAGACCTAGTGCATCCTTAGGAGCAAAAATGAATATAAGACATGGTCTTATTTTCAAGGAAACAGGGTGTCAGCAGCAGACTACTAGCATTAAAAAATCAAAAGTAACACAGGAATTATTGGAAAAGCATTACTGTTACTTTGAATGCATGAAAATTTGAGGGTCTTAGGGCGACATGTATGAACGTTGGCACTGACAGACCAGTTCTAAATCGCTTTAAGGCCGTGTATAGTAAAATGCACCAGAATGTATGAAGCTGATCTTCTGCAGGTCATACATACAGGGCAGTGTAGAGCCAATACCACAAGTCTGGCTCAGGAACCACCTGTAACCTGGTCTGGCTGTTCTTCTGCAGGTCATACATACAGGGCAGTGTAGAGCCAATACCACAAGTCTGGCTCAGGCACCACCTTTACCCTGGTCTGGCTGTTCTTCTGCAAGTCATACATACAGGGCAGTGTAGAGCCAATACCACAAGTCTGGCTCAGGCACCACCTTTACCCTGGTCTGTTCTTCTGCAGGTCATACATACAGGGCAGTGTAGAGCCAATACCACAAGTCTGGCTCAGGCACCACCTTTACCCTGGTCTGGCTGTTCTTCTGCAGGTCATACATACAGGGCAGTGTAGAGCCAATGCCACAAGTCTGGCTCAGGCACCACCTTTACCCTGGTCTGTTCTTCTGCAGGTCATACATACAGGCGCAGTGTAGAGCCAATACCACAAGTCTGGCTCAGGCACCACCTTTACCCTGGTCTGGCTGTTCTTCTGCAAGTCATACATACAGGGCAGTATAGAGCGAATACCACAAGTTTTGGCTCAGGCACCACCCTTTACCCTGGTCTGTCTGTTCTTCTGCAGGTCATACATACAGGGCAGTGTAGAGCCAATACCACAAGTCTGCTCAGGCACACCTTTCCCCTGGTCTGGCTGTTCTTCTGCTTTTCATACATAGAGGTCAGTGTAGAGCCAATACCACAAGTCTGGCTCAGGCACCACCTTTACCCTGGTCTGACTGATCTCCTGCTGATCATACATAGAGGGCAGTGTAGAGCCAATGCCACAAGAACGGATGGCTCAGGCACAACCTTTACCCTGGTCTGGCTGTTCTTCTGTAGGTCATACATACAGGGCAGTGTAGAGCCAATACCACAAGTCTGGCTCAGGCACCACCTTTACCCTGGTCTGGCTGTTCTTCTGCAGGTCATACATACAGGACAGTGTAGAGCCAATACCACAAGTCTGGCTCAAGCACCACCTTTACCTTGGTCTGTTCTTCTGCAGGTCATACATACAAGGCAGTGTAGAGCCAATATCACAAGTCTGGCTCAGGGACCACTTTTACCTTGGTCTGACTGTTCTAACTGTTCTGAGCCAAAGTTTGGAGTCAAAGAATCACAAATGTGTCTACTTCTATGACTGTGGTGCGACACCCCCAGAACACCCCTAAACTTTGGCACATTAGAAAGTGTCTTTGGCGCATTACACAGGGACTTATCGCGCCAAAGTCTGGAGTGCGCCTGTTCATAGATTCTTTTTGGCTCAAAGTACAGCAGTAAACTGGTGCAGCCCCGTTCATACATGTCACCCTTACTTTCCAGGATGTCTTGGTTAGACCTGTACTATGTTCCTTTAAAGGCTCATAATGCAGCACTCAGACTGCTGTGGCCATTACCGTTCCACCATGTGCTTCCAATTTTATATGCCGTGGTGTTTTTACTTATGAATCCATGAAATAAAATGGCACATAGTACATCTAGGAGCATTGTCACTTAGGAAAATAAAAGTGCCTCATGAGGCCATACACAGGGTGCTTAGAGGTCTATAACTTTTTGTGCCATCATACATACATGTGACTTTTGTGTTTGCATCAATGAAAAAGTTAACACCAAGCACTCACCAATCATATACAGGTATATTGTAACCCTGTCTACAGACGTCGCAGATGTACAGATCCAACCTATCCCTATTTTGCTCCCAGTGGATGTTTCTTAAAGGCAATATATTGCCTTTTTTTTACTAATTAAATGCAGTTCCTGATACATATTCTTTCCTTTTTAGCCATTTTTATTTTATAATTTTGGATCTTTTTAATTCTGTTTCATGTACAAGAATATGTCTCAGCTGTTTTTAACAACATAAAGAGAGATGCTTTACAGCAGTGATATGGACATAGGATCCTGTGAACGGGAGCTGACTCACTGATTTCTATGGGACGGTTTTCTAGACATGCTCTGTGACCTGGGAAGAAGTGAAAGCGCAGGGAGGGAGATGGTGAACTGTAACCATCTCCTAATGTGAATCATGAAGAGCTGTGTTACCTATACATTGATGTTACTTGTCATTGTAATCCTGCCTCGGTTCATAATGAGGAGACTGCAGGGAAGTGATCTCCATAGCACAGGAAGTGTCAGACTATTATTAGGCTTAGGCCCTTGCTTCATTTTCTTGTTGTCAGTCGTAAAAGCTACAGTCATAGCAGTTACTATACTATCATCCAAGAAAAAATATATGTGGCGATGTACATATCTTAATACCCTTCGTTTGTATGTATGCCATCAAAGTGTGATAAGTGTAGGTCTCACCTCTAGAACTTGCACCTATCTCAAGAACAGGCTCCCAAAATTCTCCATACAGAACATAGAGTTGGTGTCACGGGTGCTCCTGCGGCTCTTAACCTTCGCCGCGGGTGCACCTGTGCCCTGTTGCACCTGTGAGTGGTGCCGTGACCCGCATGTCGTGTCGCGCCCCGTTCTCTAAGGCGCGCGCACGCCCACTGGACTTGTGAAATTTAAAGGGCCAGCGCGCCAGTAATTGGTTAATTGCTGGGCGCTGGTCCTTTATTACCCAGCCTGCCCCTGACTTCCCTGCTGAATCCATAGTGCCGTAGCCTATGTGAGGAAGCGTTCCGAAAGTTTTTCTTGCCGTGGCCATGTACCAGTTATGTTTGCCTACGTCCTTTGACCATGAGCCTTCGCCGCCTGTCCCCGACTACGAGATTGTCTTACGATATGGTACCTCACTACACCTCGGCTGCCCCTGCAAGCAAGTCGCGTCAGGGGTAGTGACCTGGTAGGATTCCCACTACAGCAAGTCCAACCTGCCTTGTGGAGGGCTCAGGTGAATACTGGACCTACTTAGACTCCACTCCCTGGTGTGGCTTATGTCACCACTTGCGGTGGTCCAGTGGATCCACATTCCAGGCTGGTCGTTACAGCCGGCCAGGTCACACTTGTGTATAACATAACTCTCCATTTTGTTCTATGGGAGTTTCCATGAGCAATGTTTTTGGCTGTTCTGGTGACTCCCATAGAACAAAATGAAGAGTCATGTGTAAGTGTGATCAGCGCTACATTCTGTATGGAGACTTTTCTGAGATCTAAGGCTGTACCTATCATCAAGTACGAGATAGGAACACCTCTTTAATAAATCAATATTCTCCCCATAAAAAAAATCTCAAAACAGGGCTTCAAGGGGAACATATGGTCTAAAATAAAACATCTGATGCAGGGTTTTTTTCTGTGCAAACTGCATTAAAAACCCACCTTGCTTATTATGTTAACATATGGTGGTATGAGCGGCTTCATAGGAATGTATTGCCACATGGCTGAGTGATCTGTATTTCAAAAATCCCAAATCTAGCTGTGTATAGGGGTTTTCAAGGTTTTTAATAAAGCTTGGAGGCATAAAAAGACTTTTGCTCACGGATTCAACATGTCACCTGGGGCCTCATGTGTATGGCACAGCCTACTTGAGTATCATTTTTGTTCACTCAGTTTCACCAGGAAGAAATTCTGCTAATCGATGGAGAGCAAAGCACAGATCTCCATTGTTCAGCCTCTGTATACTTTGATCAGAGGTGACCACTCTATACAAGAGAAAGGTAACGGGGGGATCCCACCTTGATTTAGCTTTTGAATGCCTTGTGACACAATCTATACTAGTACCACTGAAGGACTCTAGGCCGGTCTGTCTATGGTATATTTTTTAAGGCATGCTTAGGCATGCACTAACAACAACCCATATACATGACCCAGAGGCAGTGCCAACTATGGCACCTATTCCCAACCATATAACCTAACCCATCCCTTTTTACCTTCCCTCCGATAACTGGAATAAAAAACTCGACAATGGCATTGGATTGAATGGCCACAGCAGCCGTTTTATTAACAAAAATACAAAACATTAATAAATAACCTTTTTAATTTTCCAAACAACATCCCAACATACACACCCCCTACATCGTTCACCATAAAGTGCACCAAAACATCCCACACCATTGGGGCTGCAGGTCCTTGGAGCCACCCCCACGGTCTGGCGACCCCGCCTCCAGGTGTAATAAGCCTCAGCCGGCGCCACCAGCGCGAGCGCACACAGCGGCCACCCCTGGCGACCGCTCCACCACCTGGCTCTCAGGAACCCCTCCTGAAGAGCCCCACCGTCACCAGACCAATCGCATGTTCCATCATGTGATTAGGGAGCCATAGCGGACTATGACTCCCACCACCATCTTCTAGCTCCAAGGACCCCACCGCCACAGCAAGCATGCGTGACTCCTCACTCATGCGCCGCACCCCACAGCCCCAATGCCCTCTCCACTCCTTCCTGAATCCCCAACAGCCAAAGAAAATGGCCCACCGAATTCAAAAGTACCACGTCTGTACGCAAAAAATAACCCTCTCCTGGATCCACGTCCCGATGCCAGACAAAAAACCCGCCGTTACGCGCGATAAAACCCGACACAGCCCGATTAAGCTTAAGACGGGCTTTGTTCAGGCGCTCCACTGACACCGCCCCCGCCACACCTTCCGAGGAACAATCTCCGACCATACCACCACGATCCCGGGAAAAAGCGACCAAATTCGCAACAAGTCATGACGAATGTCCCTTATGAGTTCCCGTACTGGGTGGTAGCCCAAATCATTTCCACATAAGTGCAGAACCACCACATCCGGAACCCGGTCCCATTGAGCGAAACGGTGCATCTCAGGCAGCAGGTTCCTCCACAGCATGCCACGCACTCCGAGCCACCGTATCACCGCCACCTCTCTTGGCACACCCATCTGTCGTCCACTCATACGTAAGTCAGCACGCTCCGCTCCCCAGAACACAAAGGAGTGTCCTAGGATCCACACCAGGCCAGGAGACCTCCGACCTGGGAGAAAAAAGGTACAGCCATGGAGAGCAGGGGGATAGAAAAAAAACCCACAGCCAAAACCAAAGGGATAGCAAAATTTAGACCAGAAAACGAATGCCACCCAGGAGGAAGAAGGAGCAAGAGAGGGACAGAAAAAAGGTGCGGGAGGGGAGGGGGGGTGCAGAGAATGAAAGCAGCACAGTGAACCCTAACTAGCCAGCAGATGCGGGCGAATATAAAGCCAAAACCGGTCCGACTCCCACCGACCTATCCTCTTCACCGCAGCCGCGGGAAGCCCCAGGCTTGCCGCTTCGGTCGCCGCGCCGATCCGAAAAGAGTGAGGCGCAAACCTACCAGGCTCCAACCCCAATTGCCCCAGGCACCTACGGAATACCCCCGTGAACTGGAAACGGGACATAAAAGACCCCCCACTATGACGCAGCAGCGGCCCAGACCTTGTCGAATACCGAGAGGAGTATTCCTGAAAACACCGGACGGGGCACATAAGCGACTCACGCACCTCACCCAAAACCACCACCTTCCCTCTACCAAAAATGTCGGTTTTAGACCGCCGGATCCGAAAACGCACCTTGGTACCCAAATCCTCTACGTCTTCCCACTGCAAGCCGCCGCCCACTTTCCTACTCAGCGAAACCAGCTCCTCGATCCGAAAGGGCCCCGAAAAAAGCCCATGCAAAAGCCAAGCGGAACAAACACAGGTCCTCCTCAGATGAACACACCTCCCCCAGAACAACCTCCAACTGCTCCAACAATCGGAAATCTACCGGACGACGAGAATCCCGGCTGCCCCGCCCCCTTCTCAAACCCTTTACCACCTGCCGAACCACGAAGGACTTAGTACAATCCTCCTGACCCTGCAACTTAAAACCAAACGCGACTGCAGACAGAAAACGATTAACCCTCGACACCGACCAACCAGAGTGTGACGCATGACCCAGGAAACAGCACATGACCCAAGGCCTATCTTCCTCCGAAACCCCCTCATCCAACCCCCGAAGCCATGCACACCACACATTCCAAGCAGCCTCATAAGCGGCCCACGTCTTGTCCGACAAAGAGGCCTGAATTAGCCGGCCTGCTTCCCGTTGACCAAGTCCCATAAGTGAGCCGGACATGGAAGGCCCCCACTCGCCGCTCCTGGAGCTAACTCCCGAAATCGATCCCACTGGAAACGAGACAAACCATCCGCTATTGAGTTCTGAACCCCTGGGACATGCTCCACCACCCACGCGTTAAGAGCCAGGCAGCGCAACACGAGCTGGCGCAACAAACGTACCACCAGAGGGGAAGATGCCGACAAACTGTTGATGGCCTGAACCACCCCCAAGTTATCACAGTGGAACCGGACCTTCTTGTTCTGAATCTTATCGCCCCAAATTTCGACCGCCACTACGATGGGGAACAATTCCAGCAATGCCAAGTTGCGCACCAGCCCAGATTCTACCCACTCCTTCGGCCACCTGTCCACACACCAGGCCCCTTGTGAAAAGGCGCCGAAACCAGCGCCCGCCTGCCGCATCAGCGAAAATGTCCACCTCGGTGTTGGTAAACGAATCCTCAATAAATAAGGACCGACCGTTGTAACGCTCCAAAAATTCCCCCCCAGACCCGCAAATCGTCCCTCAGCTCCCCCGACAATCGCACGTAATGATGAGGGGCCCGCACGCCGGATGTCGCAGCAGCTAACCTACGGCAAAAAACTCTGCCCATCGGCATGATGCGGCAAGCAAAGTTCAGCTTGCCCAACAACGACTGCAGCTCCCGCACTGGAATTATCCGCAGCGTCCTCGCCCTCCGAACCTCTCCCCGCAAGGTCTCCAATTTATCCGGCGGCAAGCTACACGTCATAGCTTCCGTATCGAGCCTGATCCCCAGAAAATTCAATCATGTGGCGGGGCCCTCCGTCTTATCCAGGGCCAATGGGACCCCGAAAGTTCCGCTACCCACTCCATCGTCCGCAATAAAAGTTCACTGACGCTGGAACCACCAGGACCAATGCACAAAAAATCATCCAAGTAATGGATGACCGAGGGGATCCCCGCCACATCCCGAACCACCCATTCCAAAAAGGAGCTAAACGCCTCAAAGTATGCACAGGAAATCGAACAACCCATGGGCAAGCAACGATCAACAAAAAACCCGCCCTCCCAAAAACACCCCAACAACCGAACACTCTCGGCATGAACCGGCAAAAGACGAAACGCTGCTTCGATATCAGTCTTTGCCAGCAACGCCCCCGGCCCGTATCTACGCACCCACATGATGGCCGTATCAAACGAAGTGTAAGCAACGGAACAGAGTTCCGGATCTATCCCATCGTTGACCGACTGGCCCCACGGAAAGGACAGGTGATGTATCAGTCGAAACTTGTTGGGTTCCTTCTTGGGAACCACCCCCAACGGAGAGACAATTAAATCCGGAAACGGAGGCTCCCCATATGGACCCGACATATGCCCCAGTAACACCTCCTTCTCCAATTTCGCTGAAACCACCTCCCTGTGCTGCATAGCCGAACGTAAATTCTTCGTGGAAAAAGGAACCACGTGCCCCGGAGCCGGGATTCGGAAACCCTCGCCCAAACCCAGCCTCAACAACTCCGCTGCCCCCTTATCCGGATACCTGGCGAGATACTCCAGCATCCTTTCCAGCTTCACCGGGGTCAGCCCCTTGCCCACTGAAACCCGCACCTCTCCCCTTGCCTTTTTTAGGGCAATGGGAGAATCCATGGGACCCGGCGTTACACCCCGAGCAAAGGTGCTTGAAACGACATCCGCCCCCGAACTTACAGTGACCCTCGTTGAATAGCCAGCAGAGACCCAACTTCTGCCCCCCCTGAGGAGGAGGACCGCCGGCCCCCCTTGAAAGGACTGCCCATACCTCGAAGGGGCCATGACCATCAGCCAGAACCCAATGTCCTTTTGATCCCAGCGTATAGAAGGACACACCGCCTTCCGCTACCGGAATTGTTCATCATAACGGAGCCAAGCCTGGCCCCCGTAAACACTCTGATCTTCCCCTATGGCGTCCAAATAACAAAAAAGCGCGGAACAGTTCTCCGGCGCTTTTTCCCCAATCATGCTGGCCAAAATCGCGAAGGCCTGCATCCAGTTAGCGAATATCTGCGGAATCAACCGCCATCTCCGCTTCTCCTCCTCCTCCTTCTTGCTCTCATCCCTCTTACCCTTATCAAGGTTAAACTTCTCCAAAGGGAGAAGAGAGAAAATCTCGACATATTCGTCTTTCCAGATTTTCTCCTTAACTTCCTTCTTTAAGTGAGCTCCAAGAGGGCCCTCAAAGCACACATAGACTTCGCCCTTTGCCTTATCGTCTAAACAGACCCCATCCCCTTGCCCTTCCCTGTCCGTCTGAACCGAGACCGTGGTACCCCGAACCGCCAGAGCCTGGGACCCAACCCAAGGTGACGCATCCGCCGACCCTGCCATCGCGGACAATGCAGGGCCCCAAGCCCCCAAGGGAGTGCGGGCACCCCCACTCCCCTGACCCCAACGCCCCAGCAACTCCTGCAGCCCGTCCGCCAACCCGAGCCAGCTCGCCGCCTCGCCCCCCCAGGCTGCCCTGCGACGAGGAATCCGGGACCTGACTAGTCGCTGCGCCCTGTGACATAAAGATAGGAGGAAATGGACACGACATAGAAGTATACTCACCCGGCTGCACAGGTGCTGTGGGCCCGCCAGCCGCCACCAAGGATCCCGGACGCTGATCACCGGAAGCCGGATTGCCGCTGGCCGGCAGAAGACTGGATACAGACGAGGATCTGGAATGCGAACGCCCTTGCGGAGTCACGAAAGCTTCCTGCGAGAACTGCGGGGACCTCTCACCTGCCGAAGTAGCCTGTGTTCAGCTCGCCAGGGCCCGCCAACAGCCGCCCGCCACCAACTGACCGACGCCCGCTCCCGTCTCCATGGTCCTCAATCACGCTTGAACTAACCTGGCCGGCACATCACCTGGGCGACCCGCCGCTGCCGGAATTTCCGCTGCACCGGGAGGCGCAACAGGCAACGCCACTACCGCGGAGCGGAGCCTGCCACCCTCCCAGCCCGGACCCTGTGGCCGCTCTTTCCACCCTGCGGGGCCCGAGCTGGAGGGTCCCTGGAGGGTCTCTGTCTGCGTCTCCTGACCCTTGGGGTGACGTCAGGACTCAGGCGCTGCGGTGGCCTAGTGCTGCGTCCTCCCCTTGCTGCGCCCGCCGCTGCGGCCGGCGCTTCAGCTCCCCGCAGGGCTCCCTGTACCTGCTCCTGGAGCCACACACTGCCCCTGGACCCAGCTGCAGCCTGCAGCTGATCCAGAAGCTCCTCTACTGCGGCCATGATGCTGAAAGCAGCGCACTCGGGTCTGTGTAGACTTCACCTCCAGGGCGCGGCTGCTTCCTGTGGACGTGCGGGAGGCTTAAAAAGCCGCCCCCCCCCGCACAAGCTCCGCCCCCGCCGTCGCGTCACACCGCGTCATCCATGAGGATGACAAAACCCGCCTCCCCTGCACTTAAGACTCCGCCCCGCCGGGCGCGTCACGCCGGGTCATGCGGGGGGGCTCCTCCTCCTACGCTCGTTCCGGCTCCGGCCCCCGTCTGTATTATTAGTACATACGCGAATATACTGTATATACTCGAGTATAAGCCGACCCGAGTTTAAGCCGAGGCACCTACTTTTGCCCCAAAAAACGGGAAAACTTATTGACTCGAGTATAAGCCTAGGGTAGAAAATGCAAGCGGCTACTGGTAAATTTTAAAAATAAAAATGGATACCAATAAAATTACATAGGCAGTTTAATGTCCCCCATAGGCAATTATAGGCAGATATATGGCCCTATATGCAGGTATAGGGCAGGTATAGGGCCAGGCATGTAATAGGCAGTTATATGTCCCCCATAAGCAGATTATAGGCAGGTATATGGCCCCATACGCAGGTAATAGGCAGATATTTGGCCCCATAGGCAGGTAATAGGCAGGTATATGGCCCCATAGGCAGGTATAGGGCAGGCTGTAGGCAGTTATAGGGCAGGCTGTAGGCAAGGTATAGGGCAGGTATAGGGCCGGCTGTAGGCAGGTATAGGCAGCTGTAGGCAGGTATAGGGCAAGTATAGGCAGCTGTAGGCAGGTATAGGGCAGGTATAGGGCCGGCTGTAGGCAGGTAAGGGCAGGTATAGCCTGTAGGCAGGTATAGGGCAGGTTAGGCAGCTGTAGCAGGTATAGGGCCGGCTGTAGGCAGGTATAGGGCAGGTATGGGCAGCTGTAGGCAGGTATAGGGCAGGTATAGGTAGCTGTAGGCAGGTATAGGGCATTTATAGGCAGCGAAGGCAGATAGGGCAGGTTAGGGCCGGCGAGGCAGGTATGGGGCCCGCTGTAGCAGGTAAAAGGGGAAGAAAAAGGGGCCCGGCTGTGGGCGGGAAAAGGCATTAGACGGGTTTTAAAGGGCAGGTAAGGGAGGTAAGGGGCCAGGTATAGGGCGGTAAGGGCTTAAAAAAGGGAAAAATAATAAAAAACATTACCGGGAAACCCCGCGCTCCTCTCCCGGGCGTGCCCTCGGTTTTCCCGGGCAGGGCGGGGTGATCCCCGGGCCCGCGCACCCAGCGGAAAACACACGCTGCCGTGCCAAAAAATCCGGGAAGCCGAGGTCTGCGACTGCCCGGGTCCACGGGGCGGGGGCCTCCCCCGCCCCGGGAGGGTTTTTTCCATATAGGTGAATAAAGGGGGAAAACAGTGCCCGAGCCCGCAGCGCCCGGGGACACTTGTGCCTCCTCGGAAAATTTTTTTTCGCCCCCTTTAGGCCCAAAAACAAAAGCCCCCTGTGGGCGCAGGGCCTTTGCAGCGCCCGAGCCCCCGACGTGACTCGGGTAAAGCCGAGGGGAGATTTTTCAGCACATTTTTTGTGCGAAAAAATGGCTTATCCCGATATAATACGGTACTTTAAAAATGTCCCAATCAATACATGTGGGACATTACAAAACTGTGAAAAATTTTTTTACTGTAAAATTGAGTAGGACGGGGGAAGCTTTCAAATTAAAAAAAACATTTTCACCATTCACATTTTTAAAAAAATTTGCACCTTTTTTGGTTCAGCTCCCCTTTAGTGATCCATTGTTTTACAGTCGTCCAGGGGATACGCCAGGCGAGAGCTCCTCATTCCGGGTCAGACATGCCAGAAATCATTTTCCTCTCGGGCAGACTGATTTTCAAACCCCAGGTGCTGCCCTTCACTCCCGTCCTCTGTCTCCTTAGTAATTAGTCAAACGGGAAAAATAAATAAAAAAGAAACCTCAATAGGTCTGGAGATAAAAAAAAAAATCCACAGTTTGGTCCTGCGGGGGTTTAAACCCGAGGCCCCTTGGTCGTGAGGCAAAAACTTTACCTCTGAGCTACATTAGCACTCACGTTTTTTACCTAAACAATTTTCCCTTTGACAAAAGAGAGGAAAGGCAGGGTTAGTTCCCGCGGGTCATGATATACAATTCAAACAAATCACACAACCCCCTTTAGCCAAGAGTGAAGAGCGGATACGGAGCGGGAAATGAGATGTGGAAAAACCCCTTTTAACTTGAATCTTTCAAGCAAAATGAATGAAACAAAGCCCCGTACGGAAAATTGCAAAAGGGGAGGATAAAAAGAATTTACGGGGGGGTTTAGCGAGTTGGAGGTTTGGGGGGTTAAATGGCAAATGAATTAAAACATCAAAAATGAAGGTCAGGGATTTTGGGCTGGGGAAATTTGATGGTGAAATTATTTAAAAGGTAAATATGACTGGAAAAGAAAGGGGATATTGGTAGGTAGTAGGGTTAAATTTAGTGACCAATGTCAGGCACGTGCCGGGGCCGGACTGGAAAAAAAATCAGCCGGGCACAAACCCCCCAGCCCCAATACAATATCCCTTTTAAAAAAATTTCCCCCTTGTTCCGCACCTCGCCTTTTTCTAAAAAAACTACAAAAAAAGGGCTTTAGGGTTACGGACTTTTTGGGGCCCGTTGACCCAAATTTCCCCCGGAAAAGGGGGGGGAAGGGGGCTGCCACGCCCCCCACCCCCCCCAAAAATGCAAAACCGCCCCCCCCCAAATAATTAGTCCCCCCCCCGGCTTGACGGGGGGCAAAACCCCCTTTTTTCTTCCAGGGGTTTCCAGTGGGCGCTTGCTTTTCATTCACTTTCAAAAAAATTTACTTTCAAATTTTTTTAATAATTTTAAAATCTGCGTCTTTTACTTTGGGATTGCCCCTTTTTCACTTTTTTTAACGCATCAAGAGATGCTTTTCAGTACTTTGCCATTTGGACTTAAGACTGACTCAGTCCAAATTTATTATAGGAGAGTTTTCTAGGGGTCGTGACCTGGGGAAAAAGTCAGTGTGCGGGGGGGAAAGGGTGAAATGTAAAATATCTCCTAGTGCTATGGGTCCTGTGTTTCTATTTACAATGGTGTCTCCTTTCATTTTAAACCCCCTTTGTCTGATAAAAAGCGACAAGAGAAACTTTCTTAAGAAAAGAAGTGTCAACAATTATTAGGCTAGTGGCCAAAGTGAAAAAATGCAGGCTTTTAAAAATTTTTAAAAAAATTTAAAGTGATATGGAAAATTAAAAAAAAAAAAAATTCTTTAAAAAAAAATTTTTAAAATCAGTTTTTTATGTTAAACCAAGTATTTTTGATACCTTCCTTTAAAGGAATGGTTAAAAGCAATAAAAGACAGGGTATCAACCCGGCAGGACGATTTTAAATTTCCAAGTACAAAACATGTAAAGATTCAGAGGCAGTCATTGACCAAATTCAAAAAGGGGGTTTTTGCCTCCTTAAAAATATATTACAGCTTTTTGGTGACTAGACCGGAGATTGGACTTGATTTGGGATTTGCTGCCATTTTTGGAGTTTTTCCTTTGTTTGGACCCCATAAGGTTTTTTTGGTGTTGCGGGTGGGGGCCCAAAACATTTGGGGAAAGGGCCTTTTTTTGCACATTTTGCTAATAGGGGTGAAATTTACACGTATTTTTTTACAAGTACTGCACTTTTTTTTTACAGGGAAAAAAAACATTTTCCTGTCACGAATTTTAGGTGTATTTTGCATAGGTACTGTCCCTCACCTCATCAGTACAATGAAAATCAGCACTGACACATTGACTTTTTCAAAAGCCCTTAACTACGTATGACGTGTAAATCTCATTAAAATTTATAAGTTACAGTTTAAAAAACCATAATTAAAAAACCGGGGCAAAAAATCCTAAGTATAAGTTCTAAAAAAATCCCACAATACCAAGACACAATAATATTACTATCTAACCCCTTCCCGACATTGGATGTACCCATACGTCCTAGCATTCCCACAAATGGACTTATGGGTACGTCCTGGAGATCGTGCAGGATTGCAAACAAGCCCCGCCTGATCGCGACATGGGACCAGCGGTTTATATCCAGTTATTGTTGACCACACTTACCACATGGGCTGGCTCCAAGTATCTACTACTCTATGGCTCCGTCCACATGACAAGTATTTCAAGTCGGAATTCATGCGGATTCCAACTTGAAATACTCATCTAAAACCGAAAGTGAACTATTGACCTCAATAGGAAATACGCACTGTAATTCATACAACGCAGATTTTGTCGGTCAATTTTTAAGAGCAAAGAAAACCAAAACTTAGGACATGTCCATTCTTCCATCGTATTTTTCATGGAAAATTCACTATTGAGTTCAATGGAGATGGCTAAAAACCTCGTGTAAAAAGCGTCAACAACAGTTGTATGTCAAAACCCAATAGAAATTAATGGAACTTGTTTTCTGACTATAAGGCTATGTTCACACGGCTTAAAATGGGACATATTTCAGTCCGTAATTTCGTCCCAGTCATACGTCCCAGTCATTACGGTAATCCACAGTTCTCATAGAGAACTATGGATTATGTCTCCTCTCCCCGCTCGGCGAATACGCCGAGGTGGGAGATAAGTGACATGTCATTTACTAGCAGCGTATATGCGCCGCTAGTAATGATAGTCTATGGGTCGGCGAGGTGCCGGCCCCCCGCTCCCGCCCCGCCCCCGTCCACACGGCGTAATTGTGGGGCGTAATTACGCCCCGCAAAAAAGCCGTGTTAACATTGCCTAAATCTGCCTTAATAAAAAAAAAAAAAAGAGATCAAAATCTACATGAAATACTGGATGAAAACCACATTAACCAACGCAGCTTTCAGTGGTAGAATCCAACGAGGAAATTTTACTTTTCGTGTCTGATCGTGCCCTAAAGCTATGTTCACATGGCGTAATTGTGGGGTGTACAGTACGCGCCGCAATTACGTCGGGTGTTTCAGAGTCACGGGCCGGCATTCCGCCAGCCCCATAGATTGTCATTACTCGTGGCGCAAACAAGTGACATGTCACTTATCTCCCCGGGCGTACAATGCGAACCTATTGTACGCCTGGGGAGAGGAGGAGGCATACGTAGTTCTATGAGAACTATGGATTACCGTAATTTCGGCACACATGTCACTCGTATTAGAGCGCAAATACAACGCAAAATGGGCGCCGAAATTAGCCCGTGTGAACATACCCTAATAGAATAGAAATATGGCAGCAAGTAAATGCAAAGACATAGATCAAATCAATCAACTGTAGAATGGCTTCCCTATGGCGATGGAAAATACTTGGAGGCTGATCATACGTCCTATAGAATTTTTTTTATTTTTACTGTATCACACACGTATCTGTGACATCTCAGGAAATCTCTGACTAAGTGAGACATGTATGATCGAGTTTTTCACCTTTTTCTGGCATAAAATGCGCTTAAGTGAGCTGGCCTCAATGTCTAATGCGCCTAATGAATGTGTTAGGCGCATTGTTCGTAAGGCTATATTCACATGGTATAAATTAGGGCGCATTTCACCGTGTATTAAGAGGTGTACTGCGCTAATACGAGCGAAATGCGCCCCAGTCTAGGTTTTCCCCAGTTCTCAAGAGAATTAAGGGTTTCCCTCCCCCTTCCCAGGTGACAATCGGGCCGGGAGTAAGTACATGTCATTTTTTCACGCGTTTTGGTAATGTATGGGCTATGGGGCCGCGGGGTGCCGCCCTCCCCATGCCAGGGCTGCCCGATCGCAAGGGTCCCCCAACACCGGGTTTAATTTTTGGGGTGTACGTACGCCCCGCAAATTTCTCTGTGGAAACATAGCCTTGACCAAAAACCTTCTAATGCACCTAAATGGGGAGCGTTCGGGGGGGTCGACCACACCGACCCCGTTTTTTTTCCCCCAAAATAAAAAACCCCCGAAAAAAAAGACTTGATTTTTTTATGCGTTCAGATTTGGGTGCTTATGCGGGTGTTTGTGAAAAATCCACAGTATATTTAATACATGTTGAGGGTTTTTTTCAAAAATAAAGTGAATTTTATTCTTAGAAAAAAACACCCAAAAAATAAATCTTTTTGGGGGCAAAAATTTAAAATAAAAACACTGTCTTATTTTTTGGAAAAACAGGGTAATATTAACACATAAATAATGGGTTGGCAAAAGTGGGCATTACTGCTCCAAAAGCGACGTTCAATTTTTCTGTCGGATCGAATTGTTCTAAAATTTTTTCCTTAGGATACAAAAAGTCGCTTTTTCTCAACTTCCCCCCAGGACAATAATAACAATAATTTTGATAATTATCAAACTATATAAGATTAAATTATTTAGATGTAATAAAAAATGTTATCATATAAAAGTAATATAAAAATATATAATATCCCCAAAATATAGAAATATCTCCTATAAAATGTATTTAAAATTAATAGCGCTCAGACGCAGGACTGCACGGCTGCTAGGCGCAGGCGCCGGCCCACAGTGCTGACGTGGGCTGCGCGATGATGTCAAATCATCGTGCAGCCAGCGCCGAGCACAGACTGCCTGGGAGCCAAGGTGCAAGGGTGCGTGGTGCTGGTGAGTAAGTGCTTTCTTATTATTTTATTTTATACTAATGAATCCTGTCCTGCCTGCATATAGCCCCTACCTGCCTGCCTGTATATAGCACTACCTGTCTGCATGTATATAGCTCTACCTACCTGCCTGTATATAGCCCTACCTACCTGCCTGCCTGTATATAGCCCTACCTGCCTGCCTACCTGCCTGTATATAGCCCTACCTACCTGCCTGCCTGTAAATAGCCCTACCTGCCTGCATATAGCCCTACCTGCCTGCCTGTTTATAGCCCATAGTTGCCAACTTTTGAAAGTGGAAAAGCAGGAGATTGAAGAGGGCAAAAAGACGGCAAAAAGTTTGCATGGACATGCCGATCTTGTTGGTGTGCCACGCCCCTTTACACCCACTCCACCTAACTGCATAACGGCTTTGGAAGAAAGCCAGGTAGATGCCCTTAAAAGCCAGGTAGTAGCCACCCATAACCAGGTAGTGCCCCTCACAGACAGGTAGACGCCCCCTTGTAGCCACGTAGATGCCCCATTGTAGCCAGGTAGAGGCCCCCTTGTAGCCAGGTAGAGCCCTCTCTGTAGCCAGGTAGAGGCCCCCTTTGTAAACCAGGTAGTGCCCCCTTTGTTAGCCAGGTAGATGCCCCCCCGTTGGTAGCCAGGTAGTGCCCCCAATTGTTAGCCAGCAGTTGCCCCATTGTTTTCCAGGTAGATGCCCCCCTTTGTTAGCCAGGTAGATGCCTCCATTTGTTAGCCAGGTAGATGCCCGCATTTTTTAGCCAGGTAGATTTCCCCCATTTGTTAGCCAGGGAGTTGCCCCTTTGTTAGCCAGGTAGATGCCCCATTTGTTAGCCAGGTAGATGCCCTCATTTGTTAGCCAGGTAGTTGCCCCCTTTGTTAGCCAGGTATATGCCCCCCTTTGTTAGCCAGGTAGATGCCCCATTTGTTAGCCAGATAGTTGCCCCCTTTGTTAGCCAGGTATATGCCCCCCTTTGTTTTAAAAGGTATATGCCCCCTTTGTTTAGCCAGGTTGATGCCCCCATTTGTTAGCCATAATGCCCCCATTTTTTTAGCCAGGTATTGCCCCTATGTTAGCCAGGTAGATCCCCCCCCATAGCGAATACAATTAAAATCATAAAAGCCACTTACCTCACCAGGCTCCCGGCAGCTCGGCCAGCCCCGGACAGCTCCCGGCCCACCGACTCAGCGTCAAAGGGGGGTGAGTGAAACCCGCGCGTCACCCCCCTGCGACGGGGATCTGTATTACCCCACGCACAGGGCGCTGTGCAAAAAGGGGGAGAAGGGGAAAAGGGGGAACGACCCCTCCTGCCTCCCCCTGCCAGTAAAACCCTTCCGGGCGGGGGGGAGGGGCCCCGGGAAATGCTTCCCCCGCCTGTAGGAGCGGCCCAGCGGCCCAGATTTAGCGCCCCAAACTTACCCCTGTCCCGGGTCTTTTAAAGGCCCCAAAAAGTTCCCCCGGCTGGAGGTGGGGGGTTTCGCCAACTCTCCCGGGGGTGGGGGGGGGCGGGCCCCCTTTAAAGGGGGAACCCTCCGCCAAAAGGGGGAGAGCTGGCATGTATGATATAGCCCTCCCTACCTCCTGTATATACCCTCCCTGCCTCCCGGTATTTACCCCTTTGCCTATATATACCCTACCTCCCTGCCTGTATACGCCCCCTACCTCCTGTATATACCCTCCCTGTATATACCCCCTCCCCTCCTCCCTTTGTATATACCCCTCCCTTTTCTGCCTGTATATACCCTCCCTGCAATATATGGCCCTACCTACCTGCCTATACCCCTACCAAACCTGCCGGGATATACCCCTAGTACCTCCCTATACCCCTTTACCAACCTGCCTATACCCACCAAAACCTGCCTGTATATAGCCCTACCTCCTGCCTGCCTTTTTTTAGCCAACCAAAACCCCCTGTTTATACCCAAAACCTATCTGCATGCCTGTATTTTACCCCTACCTCCCGGGCCTCCCTTTTATATACCCCTCCCAAACTACCTGCCCCCTTAAATATACCCTCCTCCCTCCCTTTCCTGTATAAAAACCCCCCAAAAAGCCCTGCCTGCCAAATTTTGGTTCCCCCTATATCCCCCCAAACCCTCCCTGCCTCTATATAATCCCTATAGCTTGCTCTACCCCCGCCTCCTTATGGGCCCCCCTATACCTCCCTAAGGCCGCTGCCTACTTATGACCCATACTACCAAAACCCTCCCTTTCCCTACCAAAAAGGCCCCATCCCCTGCCTGTCGCTATATGGGCCAATACCTAAACCCGCTTGACTTCCTTTAGGGGGCCCCTTGCTTCCAAACCTGTCATTGGGGCCCTTTTTGCCTACCCTCCCTCCCAAAGGGCCCCCATAACCCCAGGGGGGCAGGGTGAGGGCTGGAAAAGGGGGCTTTCAAAAGATATTTGTGTCTTAAATCGGGGCCGCCAAACAGAAATTGGGGGCCCAAAACAGCTGAAGCGTCGGGGGCCCCCCCCTCAAACCCTGCCCCCCGGGGTTGGGGGCCCCGATCGGTTAGGGATGGGTTCAAAAGGTAAGGCTTTGCACGGGGAGTTTACACTTCGTTTAAAAGCCCTTTTCGGGCCTTTGGGGTCTGTTCTGTCGGTCCCCAAACGATCTAAACAATTACAGTGAATTATCAAGGTCTATCCAAATACGCAGCGGCGTTTCCCTGAGGAAACGCCCCTGCATGTTTCAAAAACGCCCCTCGGTCCCCCCTTTTAAACAAATTTCATGTCAAATTTTTTTTAAAACGGGGCCGAGCGGGGCCCATTGAAAACAACAGCCAATCTCTTGTGAACCCGCTGCGTATTTGGGATAGACAAAATGATAACCACTGCTAATTGTTTTTGATCCGTCTTGGGGGGCCGACAGAACAACCCCCAAAACGGGTCCCAAAAGGCTTTTTAAAACGAATGTAAACTCCGCGTAAAAAAGCCCAAATATTCAGTGGATACGGCATTAGTTAAAAAACAATTCTTCCTTTTTTAAATTTTCCATAAAAACATTCAGCCACAGCTTCATAGTAGCATGTCCATAGTGTATATATATATATATATATATATATATATATATATATATATATATATATATATATATAGTAGATAGTTACTCAAGTGAAAGGTGCGGCAGGTCGCCGTTCGCCAAGTGTAGTTAGATTGCTGCTCCCATCCAAGTGAGTTGTAGATGCCGGCCAGCTGGGTTCGGTAGCCAGGCGGGTAGGTAGGTAGTCAGGCAAGTAGCCGGGCAGGCAGGTGGGTAGCCAGACGGGTAGGTAGCCAGGCAGGTAGGTAGTTGGGCAAGCAAGTAAATTGCCGGACGGGTTGGTAGCCTGACTAGGTAGCCAGGCGGGCGGGTAGGTAGGTAGCCAGACAGGCAGGTGGGTAGCCAAGTGGGGGGGATAGGTAGCCAGGCAGGGAGAGAGATAGCTTGGCAGGTTGGTAGCCTGGCTAGGTAGCCAGACGGGCAGGTAAGTAGGTAGCCAGGTGGGTAGCCAAGTAGCTGAGTGGGCAGGTAGGTAGCCAGGCAGACTGTTAGGTAGGTAGGTAGCTAGGCAGGCAGGTGGGTAGCCAGGTGGGTAGGTAGGTAACTGGGCATGTAGGTAGCCAGGCAGGCAGATAAGGAGCCAGGCGGGTTGGTAGCATAGCTAGGTAGCCAGGCGGGTGGGTGGTTAGGTAGCCAGGCAGGCGGGTGGTTAGGTAGCCAGGTGGGTAGGTAGGTAGATGGGCTAGGTAGCAGGGCATGCAGGCAGATAGCCTGGCTAGGTAGCCAGGCAGGTGGGTAGCTAGATAGGCAGACAGCCAAGTAGCAGGGATGGGGGATAGATAGCCAAGTGGGTAGTCAGGAGGGTCGGTAGCCTGGCAGGTAGCCAGATGGGCCTCCCTCCTAGAGAGAGAGGGCCGCACTCCTAATTACAGCAAAACTTTTATTTAACTTACTTCTCCTGCGCTGTAACGGACGGCCCTCCTCTGTCCTGCCCCGGGTTCTGCCAAACCCCCGGGATGGGGGACAATTTGTTTCAGAACCCCCCCCAGGGGGGCGGGGCCCTCACGATTTATTAGGATCCCGCGCCAAGCAGCTCGGGGCTTCCCTCCTATGAGGCTGCCCCCCCGGGGGCCCCAGCCGCCAACAGCAGCGCGCGCCAACCGCAGAGGGGGGCCCCCCAAACTAGAGCGCTCCCTCCCGGGCCCCAGCCCCACAGCAGCGCGGGGCCCAACCTCAGAGGGGGGCCCCCCCATACTATGAGGGCTGCGCCGCCGGGCCCCACCCAAAAAGAGGCGGGGCGCCAACCTGCAGTGGGGGGCCCTCCCACCCTAACGCTGCTCCCCGGGGCCCCCACCGCACACAGCAGCGCGGGCCCAACCCTTTCAGTGCGGGCCCTCCCACCCCTATGAGGCTGCTCCCCCGGGGCCCCACCGCACCAGCACGCAGGGCCCAAACCCATGGGGGCCCCTCCCAACCCATCAGCGCTGCGCCCCCGGGGGGCCCCAGCCGCACACGCGGAGCGCCGACCTACCTCGGGCCCTCCCACTCTGCGCCTTTTTCTGTGGAAAAGGGGGGCGGCCTCCCAGCGGGGGGGGCCCCCCTTGCGCAAAAACCCGGGGCCGGGCCCCGTAGGGAGTATCCCTTTTCCCCCCCCTTTAGGGGGCCCGGGTCAAAAATCTCAGGGACAAGGGGCTGAAGCAGTCATCGGGTGGTCGGGGACGGTGCAGAACAAAGGGGAAAAGTCACGAGGGCCCGGGAAACCGTCACCTTGATCCCAAGTGAACTGCACTGAATTTTTATATTCTGCACAGTCTGGTACACTGATCTACCACTTTAGGTTTTTATATACAGTCGAAAGGCCGTGACACAGTATTCCACTAAGGTCACATATGGCTGTACTTTTGGTTTTTGTAGCTGATCATAAACTGTAGGTATTATTCATCCCTTTGTGGGTAATTTTTTTGTGTTCTGGGGGTTTAAAAACGCCCATATGTACATGTTTTGGGTTTTTAGGGGTATTTTTGGGTAGCATTTGGTAGCAGTAGATATGAAAGTATGGTAGTTTTTGCTCCTTTATTATCTACATTATCGATCTCTTTTCTGGTAGATGTTCAGGGTGGGGAGGGGGGGGGGGCATCCAAAAGTTTGCTAGGGGGGCCCCGGCTTCTCTATTAACCCCTGATCAGTCCAATTTTTCTATCACTGACATGCTTTCAAATACTTTTTTTTTCCACCTATCTATCCCTTTTATAAAATTTTTTAACATTTCATAAGGCCCCAACAAATGGGCGAGGTGCAATGAACTTTAGTCATATTTAAAAAATCACAAAAAAAACCACTTTCATCATTCAGGCACATTTACCTGAAATAGAGACTATCACTTCCCATATGTACATTCTCACATGTGTGACATTTTCTAAGGAAAAGTCGCCACCAAAAAGGTGAAATTTTGCAACCCCTAAATCCAAAAGCCCTTTGCAGAGAGACTCTCTCCCCCGCACGCCCCCTGGACTCCCGACACGTGATTTTTTTAGAAACCCAGAAACAATGCGTAACCTCAGGTGAGTCATGTCCGTGACTACTTCACCCACGGTCATTGGTCGGGTTAGAAGGTGAGGAGAGGAAGCGAGGAAGGGCCGGGGTCTGTAATTTTAAGTTTATGGGTTTAGTTGTGATCTAAAGGAGAAACGAAAATACCGCCGCCACTTTAATTAAAAGGTATTTTTGGAGTTGGGCAGACGGGGTTCAGTGCATATGCTTTCAGAGGTGTAAAAAAAGGAACCTGTCCCAAAATTTATGCCCCTCTTGCTGAGGACAGCACAAGCTAGTGACAGACCCGCTGTTCCAGGCCGGTCCCTTATAATTAAAATGCAGACTTTTAGATTTTTAATGCTCAAATCAGGTTTTCAGTCAAAAATTCATAAAAAGAGCCGTTTAGTTCACCCCCCCACCTCACAACTGATTAACCCATTACTTTTAATAGGAAAAAAACTGGGAATACTGCAGGGGGGGGGGGCTAGCCTTGATGGGGGGGGCAAAACCTGCTATGAATAACTGAACTCTTTTTTTGGTTAAAACTGCCAAAATTTTGCATTAAATTTTCTTGAAATTCTGCATGTTACAGAATGAGGGTATGTTCACATGGGATAATTTGGCGCGTACAGTATGCCGCAAAAACGCGGGTGTTTTGAAGTCGCGCTGATCACACGTACTCCCGAACAAGGGGGGGCCGGGAGCCCCCCAGCCCCCCCTGACATCATTATCGCGGGGCGTTAATCATTGTGATAATTGACATGTCGCTATCTCCCCGCCTTTTGTACGATCGTATTGTATGCCGGGGGGGGCGAGTGAAGCTAGGATTATTAAATTTCGGCGCGCTCTTGCCGCATATTAAGCCAAATACTCTCGAAATGCGTGCCCAAATGAGCCGGTGAACTACCAAGGGTATGTTCACAGGCTTAATTGCGGGAGTATTTCGCCCCCCAATTACGCCGTTGTACGGGGGGGGGGGGGGCAGCCCAGGCCCCCTACACTTTGTTATTCTGGGACCCGGGGGGAGCGGAAAATTTAAGGGAGGAGGAATTGGAATCCATAAATTTCTCTATGAAACTTTGGGTTACCCTAATGACTGGGACGATTTCAACCCTAATTCCGCAGTACGGCGCAAATTACGGGGTGAAAACGTAGCGAAAAAGCCTGTGAAAACCCCAAAAGGGAAAAGCGCTGGAAAAAGCAGGGGCTGTCCCCTATTTTGTTTCCACAGCAAGGGGGGGATAAAAATATGACCTCTCTTTTTAAAGGGGATGTTCAACTGTGTTTGGGCCTGTTTTCGGCGTTTTTTTGAAAGCGGTCCACTCCCAGAACACGTTCAAAGGCCCCAGTTTACTTTCATTATTCCAAAAGTAAACATGTTTGGTTTACACATAATATGGGGGCGCACGCGTTTTTACGGGTTATTTGGGCCTGAATAGAAGTGTAGTTTTTAACGCTGAAAAATCCGCAAGGGGTCAGTTTAAACATTCAAAGCCCGGGGGGGGTTTTTTGACCCACTATTAATTTGATGCTTGTTTCAAAAGATTTAAATTTTTCCCAAAAACAAAATCTGCATAAAAAAACGCCTTTTATGGTTTTACGCTGAAAATTCAGTGTCCAAATCAGCCGCGTGTACAGACCCAAAGGGGGCATTCCTGTCTCAGACATTTGTGGCATATCCACTCTAGTGTGAGTTCATCTGCAGCCAAACGCACTTATTCGGCCACCTCTCCATAATTTGAGAGTGAGGCACAAATGCGGATGAGGGGTAAGAGGACTCCTATTCTCTAGACCATGTGTGAAATCAAGGCCTGCGGTCCACATGTTTTGTTATCTGGCCCATTAGAGCTTAGTGACAGAGATGGAGATACTCTGGGCACAGAAGGACCAGCTCTCCACTTTTCCTGGAATACGCAACTAGCAGCGCCAGCTTGGATTTAGGGCTCTGCTCAGCAACTCACTGGCGGCGGTACAGCTCTGACCCAGGCCCTCAAACGGCGAGTATAATGCTGATGTGGCCCTCACTAAAAATGAGTTTGACACCCTTGGTATAGACAAAGGGTAAGAGGATTCCCATTCTCTAAATAGGGAATTGCACCCACCACACATGTATGACATAACCTGCGGATACACCATAAATGGGATGGAAATACCTCTTTTAGTTTCTGGTGTTTGGGGTCATTTTGTCTCTTTTTTCAAATCAAAATTGTTTTGTCCACTTGGATACTATGAAAGAAAAAAAATTAAATCAAGCCTGATGTTAGATGTTGCTTTCCGTACCCGGGTGGCACATCTAGCCATGTCTCCAGAATTCGGGATACGTCATAGCGCGCCAAAATTTTCTTTCACACAGCTTCTCCGTTTATCTGTGTACAGTCAGAGGCATAGCATATGCCTGTACGTTTTTGTAGGTGCAAGGTTTAGGATCTGTGAAACCCATATCAAAAATAGCCCTAAATAGGGTCTGAGCGATGCCCTTTGATTACTTTGTTGTCTAAAGCAGACTGCCCCTTCAAGGGCTTAACCCCCTCGCACATAGGAGAAGTGATGTATAGCTGTGAATCTGGGATCACTTGTTGGGCCACCTGGGCCCCAGTCATTGACAGCCAGATTTCCACACTGGTGACAGTGATCTTCAGCCTCTAGCCCTATAATCATTGCAGTCAATACTGATCACAGGGTTAAAGATTAGGGGCATCCTTAAAAGCCGTCTCTTTATACCATTATACATGCACCTAATATACGGAGCGGTACAGTCAATGCAGCAAGTTCAAGGAAATTAACATGATTTTGGAGGATCAAGCTCATCCAATGAGATTTATTACCATTTTAGCAAAAAGGGCAATACACTACGTCGAAATCCCTAAAGAAGCATTTATGCTATCTATCATACATGAAAAAACTTTGAGACTCTCGGTTCACATATCTTGATCAGAAAATGTTTAAGCTGCCCACGACTTCATCGTGGTCTCAAATCGGGCAAGTCCTATCCTATCTTTCCCTCTCAATCGAGCCAATCAGGCCTCTCACTGGTCACCGACCTCCATTATTCAGAGAGAAAAAATAAAAACCCCCAAACCCTGCAAAGCTGCCCTTCTTATGACAGCCTGTGAGAGTGGGCGGGACAGAAACCCAAAATGGAAGCCCCCCTTTTTTTCCCATATAGGTTAAAATCAATGTACACCAAGTATAATATATGTTTCTGCACACAAAAACATGTTCTGGGCAGCTTAAACATGTTCTGATCATGATATGTGAACCGAGAGTCTCAAAGTTATTACCATTTTAGGCACAGAAAGAAACGGGAGAAGAGGGAACCAGGGAGCAAACCCCAAATCCGAGTGTGAACTAAGCCCTTCATAGCGAAAAATCCCTAAAACATCTAGACCTTATTCCTAAAAAACTGTGTATGGGTATATTCACTCAATTGTTTTAGGGCGGATTTTGCACTGAAAACGCCCGTAAATAAGTGTCAAAAATATTCGTAGTGCACCTCCTGTTACTTGTCGACTTGCAGCGAGTATTTGGAGAGGATTTTAAACAAGGGTAACTTTACTCTTCAAAAAAATTTGTAACTTTACAAACCGTAACACTAAGGCTATGTTCACACGGCAATTATTGGGACGTATCTTGCCCCGTAATTCGCGCTGTGCTGCGCTAAATGCGGGGCGAGATACGTCCCAGTCATTACGGTAATCCACAGTTCTCATAGAGAACTATGGATTACATCTCCTCTCCCTGTTAGCGCAATACGCCGAGCGGGGAGAGAAGTGACATGTCAATTACTAGCAGCGAATACGAGCCGCTAGTAATGAATGTCCATGGGGCCGGCGGGCTCCCGCCCCCGCTCCCGAGCACACGGCGTAAATGCGGGCAAAATACGTCCCCGCAATTACACCGTGTGAACATAGCCTAAGACTGTCTCTGTTGCCCATAGCAACCAATCAGCGCTCAGCTTTCATTTCTTATACTGCTCTGAAAAAAATGAAAGCTGAGCTCTGATTGGTTACTATGGGCTCTGATTGGTTACTATGGGCAACAGAGATAGTTTTGATAAATTAGGCCCATTGACTTCTAAATGTTATTGTCTAACTGTACACCTCTTGTCTGTCACTGGTATTTATTATCCATACATGTTAGGTTAGGACCCTCGCATAATATCCACATGGTTGGATACTTACGATTGTCAAAAGGTGCTTTTGACACTAAAAACTTATGGCGCAAATTGCAGTAACACTATCATTTTAGCCAACGGCACATTGTGGCACAAAAATACAGTAACACCTAACGGCCTTTTTAACACATATGTTAAAGGGATGTTCCTGTGAAGCCACTTCTGTGTTGAGGTTGGCTCGTAGCTAGCTATAACTGAGGAAGGTGGCTCTTGCAGCCGTCCTCTCCATTCATTTCTAGGGGAGTGGGCAATATAGTCAACCACACTCTTTGGCTATATTTGAACTCCCATAGAAGTCAATGGGGAGGTCAGGTGCAAGTGCCGCTCTTATGTAACACAGACGGCTCCTGACTAACGGTGAGTGGACTTCAACACAGCAGTGCCTTTGTGGGAACACCCGTTTAAAGGGATTTTGTCACTATGCTGTTTCACAGAGCCACAGGCAGCTTTAGACTCACACTTCCTTTTCAGGCTGTGGGTTGTTATACACCAGTGATTGACACATCAGCTCTGTTACCCTAGCTATTCCTGTTACAGTGACATGACTGTGGGAGATTTACAAAGTGTAGTACACAAGGGACAGAGCTTACATGGGGGAAAATTGTCATTTTTTAGGGAAACAAACTCCCTTGC